>OY743186.1:23657911-24257911 GCA_963555705.1 Ligustrum vulgare
ATATGATTTATGGCATATATTTATAATTATGAGTAGTCTTTTGAGCCAATTAAGGTATGGAAGGAAGTGATATTGTGATATTGAAAAATATGATTTGAAATTGTTATGTTGAGGAATTATGAATTGAATTATGAGATATTTTTGATGATATTGAAGTGTTGGAATCGTTTTCAATATTTTTAGATCGTTGTGATCAAATGTGGAGTTATTTATTATTGTGAGTTATGAAGTATGCTTATGGTTTGGATAAGTCCAAATTACAAGGGAGACTCTATCCAGAATTTTATCATTTGGAATTAAGAGCATAATATGATAAGCATCCACTAAAGGAATTAAGGTTAGACATGCAAGATCATTTACATCACAAACGAGGTTTAGTAGATGATAGCAGAGATTTTATTATTTTCTCATAAGGAGAACACACAAGAGTCACACTGGAAAGGAATACATGAAACACACGAAAGCATAAGAGAAAAACATGGAAAGATCCTCAGAATGAGAGATGTGTTTCCGGAGTAGCCGTATCCTACCACCTCTGATCTTTTGAGGAAATAAAGAAACCTTCAAAGAGGTGTGTTTCGAGAGTAAGAATACTCCGTAATCTACCACCTGGAATCTTTGAAGTACACACAAGATTTAAACATTAAGGAAATCCTAGTAAATGGAGGGGTGTCTCGAGAATGAGAATACTCCGTACTCTACCCCCACCTATTCTAAGATTCAAAGAGTTAAGTTTACATTAACCGGACTCCATTTTCGCTTGATTCCCCTTCCTTGCGACCAATCTATCTTAACTCCTGCTGGATCTTGTATTGAGATATATGACTGCAGCTTATCCAGTAGTTCATCAATAGTAGGAGCAGAAATAAGAAGCCTTCTGGAAAATGGAGAGATGAATCCCTGTTCCACAGCATAATCAAGAAAGGTTAACAAACCATCAAAGAAATTGTTAACATTCAGAAGCCCAATAGGCTTAGTATGGAGATCTAGTTGAGCCCACGAGGTAATGTTAAAAATTTCTTCTAAGGTACCAAAACCTCCGGGCAGGGCTATAAAGGCATCAGAACCATATAGCATACAAGTTATGCGTTCATGGATGGATAAGGTTTGAACTTCATGCCCTCGTGTTTTGCCTGCAACATCTACCAAAGGGACAGGTATAACACCGATTACTTTTGATTTCTCTGCAAGAGCAGATTGGGAAACACAACCCATTAGACCACTGCTACCACCCCCATATACAAGAGTGATACCTTTTTCCCCCAGTTTCTTTCCAAGATCTACAGCCGCTTCTAGATAACCGAAGCCTTTCCCTACTTTTGATCCACAAAATACACAAATAGTTTTGATCTGTCGAAGTTTTGGTGCTTCCATCTTTGATAGTAAAGAAGGGAAAACTTACGAAGAAGATGTGATTTTGGGATGCCTGAACTATGAAATATGTTTGGCTATTTAAAGCCGGAAAAAAATTTACTGTTTTTGATTGATTCTGAAAAAAAAAAATAAAGATTTACTTTTGACAAAATCAGCCCACTTTTGAATATTTTTATCGTATCGAGGCTGTCACCTTTCGGCGATTTAATATTTTATTTCCAGCTTTATCAAAACTCGAGAAAAGGAAAATATATTTTATTTTCAAAACGCGTGAAAGTAAGCAGCAAAATATTTTAAAAGATTTACCTTATAACATTGCTGAACTGCCAGAAGCCTCATTTTGTAAAACAGACTGGCAAACAGGATCTTTTGCTATTATATTTTGGAGACTATAACGATTTTTGTCCTCGTTAAACTGAGCGTATAAGGAGAGAAGTTCACGTTGTACATAACCACTTGGGTGCGTCTCAAGAGTCAGTCGAATATCATCCAAAGACTCCTTACTCAGTCCACCCTTTATGAATTCGATTTTATCATCCCGATTAGTAGAAGAATATCCTACTGATTTGCAACGTGTATTACAGTTCCAACGAGCACATTTGTAGCAACCACCCAGTCTTTTTGCTCTTCGTTTCTTTGCAAACGTGCTTTTGCCTAAACCAGGCATATGTTTTGGAAATGTTGATGGTAATTCACCAGATAGTCGAACCTTTGCTTCTATCAACCAGCGAACATCTTCTGGAATATCATGAGCCATTAGCAACCTCAATCTTTCGAGCCTTATTTTATAGATCTTTCTCAGATCATTCATAGGAAGACTGGAATAATACTTGCGAATGTTAGAAAGAATGATATCCATTGTTTGATGATTCAACCTCTTCTCAGCATGAACTATTTAAAAGCGTAAAGGATCTGAGTGAATCCGCGTGATGTTGTGACCAGCAAGAAAGCGCAGGATTATTTTAATGAAAAGAGGAGACAAGAAGTAATGCGCTGTTAAATTTTATCGATAAAGGAGATTTGATTTGAGATTTGAAATATTTTCTTGGATTATGGGTACTGATATTTTGTTTTAATAATGATAATCTTGGTATAATGTGATGATACGTGGAAAGTAAAAGGAGTACCGTATTGAATCAGAATTCATACGTATATACAAGTGAAAGAAATACTTTGCAGGAAATGTGGTGACATTTAAGTATAGAATCTTAGTTTTGGGAGATATTTGTTTACTGAATTTTGGGTTACAAATATTGGAAAGATAAGTTGATGATATTATGTTGATATGTTTGGGTATATTACGTAGAGAAGATATTCAGGTAATTCTTTGATTATTTTTGGAATTTTCGATGATAAGAAGAAGAGATTCTGATTAAGTATTCAGAAATTTTAAGATTAAGTAAGTTTAATTTCGAGGACGAAATTATTTTAAGGAGGTAAGATTATAGCGACCCAGAATTTTTATGCAATAAATAATTATTTTAATATTTAGAAAATTGTGTCGCTACTATTTCATTTATTGTTTTGAAATTAATGCCGCGACGGATTCGTCTAGCCAAGTCAAGAAATATCGAATTTGTTCGATTTTAAATTAAATTTCCGAATTTCTAAAATTATATTATTTTAATTGTTTATTCAAAGTATTATTTCAAAATCATTTTAAATTCCAAATTATTAAAGATATCTAATTAATTATCTTAAATTAAACATTAGCCTAATTATGCTAGTATCCCATTAATTATTTTTATTCTTTCTTTTTCTTTTTAAATTATTTTCCTTTTCCATTCATCATCACTACCATCTCGGTTGAACACCACCACAATTCTCTCTTTATACCATTAGAATCTTCATCATTCATCACACACATGACAACCCACATTTTATTCCACCTTTACATCTAATATTCTCCAACATCATCATTTTCATCATCTTAATAGCCGAAAGCATACATCTTCATCACCATTCAGAAATCAAATTCAACCCACTATATCACCAACAGACTGCCAAACTAAATGTCTCTGCACATCACCCCTGAATCAGCCAATTCAACAGTATGATTTCCAACTGCAACACCATAGCCAATCACCAATGATCCCTACTGTATCAACCAGCATCATCATCATCCAACCCAACCACAGCCCTCCTCCATTCACGATCGGCCAAACCACCAAATAATTCAATCAACACAAATTCAACCACAACCTCCACAGTCGACCAAGTTCAAGAAGAATAACCAACACTACTATCATTATATCACCAGCACATACAGCCACCAGTACATCAACAAACCTCTCACGCACCACAGCCATCACCTCCAGCAACTTCAAGACCAATCACAGCAACAGCCACCCCTATCGCCAACCAAACCAATAACAACTGAACCTCAATACTCAACCATTTTCAAACCGGCCACTGTTATCATCATCAATACAGTCACCACTGTCAACCAACAATCCTCAATCGCCGCTCCCTTCGCCGGAATTTCAGACCCAAATCGCAAATCAGAACAATTTCTAAAACAACCCAAAACTCAGGAATAGATGTAGCCCAGAAACTAACCTTCATACTTGACCCATTTCGACCAGAGTTCCATCGATAAAACTCGCACCTAAACTCAACCAAAACCCAAGAATAAGCCAAACAAAGTACTTACCTCACCTCAGACCACCACTGGACAGATTTTGGCCGAAAAGCACAAATCCGATTTCGATTTCCAGCTTTGATTTGGTTTCGGTTTCACACAATAAACCACCCAAATAACTTCCTTCAACCACCCCACTGCTACCCTGGCAGCCGCCGCTCGACCACGGCGTTTCACCGGCAAATCGCCGGCAATACCTCCACCGGACCTGAACTCTGCGCGCTCTCTCTCTCGCTTTTCTCTCTCTCGGACTGATTCAGATAGTATATGATAGAGAGAGGGTAAAGATATGATATATTATAAAATCTGATTTATTTTAATACTTTCGAAAATTTCAGTTTGGTCCCTAAAGTTTTGAAATGTTTCAAATCAGTCCCTGAAGTTTTAATTTGTTTCAATTCAGTCCTGTTAGTTTTAAAATGATCATTTCAGCCCTTTCATTTTCAAAATATATTATTTCAGCCCTATAATAATATTTATTTGAGCTTCGACCCAACTTTTGGAAAAATTGCATTTTAGTCCCTCAACTTCCAAAAATGTTCAAATTGGTCCCTCAACTTTCAAAACATCAATTTTAGTCCTAAAATTATAATTTATCATTTTGAACTATATATTCGATAGACTAAAGTGACTTATTGGCTAAGACGAAGCGTACGGAGAATTTAAAGAAATTGAAGTCATTCCCGCTCAACTTTGCACTCGTCGGATTTGAGGTAGACTCGCACTTATTAATTGATTTAAATTATGATTTCATATAAATGTCATGTGACTTGTGAAAGTCAATTTTTAAGAAAATTAAGTATGTTTTATGAAAGGTAAATATACCTTATGTTTTTATGAAAAGTAAGTATACCCTATGTTTTTACGATAATGTTTTATATGTTTTGGATCATTGCTACGCATAAGAATTCTTACCACCTAAGTTCGGTAGAATTCTGTGTCTCCATAAGTTTATGAGGATTTACCACCTAAGTTCGGTAAAATTCCTGCCTTTCCATATGTTTATGAGGATTTACCACCTAAGTTCGGTAAAATTCCTGTCACGTATGTTTATGAGGATTTCGATCCTATCTTATGTTATGATGGAAATGATCCCTATGAATTTCATGAATTATGTTTTGGTATACTTACTGTTATTATGATCTTACTGTTATTATGATCTTACTGTTATTATGATTTTACTACATAAGAATTCTTGCCACCTAAGTTCGGTAAAATTCTTATGTTTATGAGGATTTCGATATTATCCTATGTTATGATGAAAACTTACTGTTATTATGATTTTACTGCATAAGAATTCTTGCCACCTAAGTTCGGTAAAGTTCTTGTGTCTATTTATGTTTATGAGGATTTAAATCCTATCTTATGTTATGCTTTCAAAAGAAATTATGCTTGACATAATTAAAATGTTTTTATAAGTATATGGTTTTCAAAGAGCTGTTTTCAAAGAGCTGTTTTCAAAGAGCTATTTTCAAAGAGCCTATGATTTGTAAAATATGTCCCGTGCTGTAATGCACAATATGAGTTTTATCAAGAGCAGTTTTATAAAGAAGCTCTATCAATGCCCGTTTTATAAAGAGCCGGGATTTATGTGTTTAATCATCTTATAAATAAATTAATTTGCGATGAGTCTACTGAGTATTTCCCCCATGAAATACTCACCCTACTTTTAACAGTTTTGCAGATTTCGGAGACGGTGGCGAGCGATGAATGATGGTGGCAATAATCGTTGAACGGTTGAAAGTTTGACGTTAATGATTTCCGTATTTTCCAAACAATCGAATAATTTAGAGAAGTTCATTTATTTGAGAAATTATGATATTGACAATTTCTTTACAATATTAATGGTTCGATTTACTATTTCAAATGGTTTCATAAATGTTTTCAATTTTAGCGGCCATTACAGTTTATTTAATGTTGCCAAAAATGAATTTCAATTATTTCTTCCGCAAAAAATATTATTCGAAAAATTTAGACAGAAAATGACGTAGTGAATCGGGTATACGGAACTCGGGGCGCTACAGAAAGTCTATATAATTGTAACAATTTATTATATAGTGAAAGGCTTTGGCGATCCGGAAATTTTGCGTTGTTGTTATTATTTTCTTGTTACTCAATTATTTCTTGAACATCAAAAGATCCTGTGAGTTAAAGAGGGGAATCAACGTGTAATTCCCAACAATTATTGGTGCCACAATCATAATACACTCCAAAGTAGTTAAACTTACACTTAATTCTTGGATGGGTTAAGTACATAAATACATAACATTAAGGTACTGTTTTTAAATATCAGTATTTTAAAACATATTTCAACAATATTAAAACATATTCTCAAGATCAAATAAAATTCAAAAACCAAGATTCTCTCTTACCTTAAACGACGATTCTGTGAATTAGGTGCAAAAGTACAGCCTGAGTGCAAATTCTGCATTGTCATTGGCAAGTTTGTTTAATTTGTATTTAACATGTTGCAAAATATTTAATTGTTTGTGATCTCTTCAGTCTGGAGCACCCCAAAGTCCCTCATCAATTTCCTTTGTATAATTTATACATTCTTGCTAGTGTGCTGATAAATGCAACTTCGAGTTTTTTGCTTATAATTTTTCATTTGGTGGGTTTGGCAATAGTAATTTCTAACTTGCATCCAGCGCATGAAGAAATAGATTCCAATTTGCATTAAAACTTAATTAAAATTACAACTTAATTACATTCTGTAATGAATTAAAGTTTATAATTAATTACAATTGTAACTTGATTTTATATTACAAGTCGCTCGAAATTTCAATTTTCTTTTAAAATTAAGGGTGCGTTTAATTGCGAGAGTGGAAAATGGATGAAAAAAAAATATTTTTGTGGAAAATATCAATTGGAAGTGTTTGATTGGTTTAATTTTCTAGGTGGAAAAAATGGAGAATTTTCCAAGTTTTGACGTTTGATTGACATTATTTTTCATGACAAATAAAGTAAAATTTAACTACTTTAATTTCTTTTTTTAGTTTTTTTACCTTTTTAACATATTTGTACTTGATAATAATAATAATGTTATTTTTTGGAACAAAAATAAGTCAATTAACAACAATAAAATTGATCAAACGTATCGAAAATTATTTTCCATGTAAGGTGGCAAATGAAAATCTAGCAAAAACCAAAGCAAACATTTTCCATGTAATTCCAGCAAATCAGGCGCGTGGAGGAGACCAAAGCAAATATTTTCCATGCCTAATTAGGGTTGTCAAACAAGCAAAAATGAGAAAAGTTGGAAAATATTTGTATTTTCCATGGCGAATATGAACCTATCAAACATACCCTAATTGAATTAGTTACAAATGGAAATTAAGCAAAATCGGTAACATGGAAATTATAAATTGATTTATTTATATTTTTGAGGTAAAATGTATGGTTGAAAAGTGAATAGAGAAAATGTTTCTGATTAAAAGTGGTTTGAGAAATTGTGTTGTTTATAAATTGATATATAATTTGTAATGATTGCGTTAAAGAACATAGACTTAATTACAATTATAACTTAATTTTAACTTTACAATTATTTACAATTGTAATTAATGAATTTGAAAACATGACATATTTAACTGTTAAAATTAATTGAATTAGTTACAATTTGTAATTAATTATAACTTAAGTGTTTATTACAAGTCACTTGAAATTTCATCTTTCTTTTAAAATTAATTGAATTAGTCACAAAATATAATTAATTTACAATTGTTAATTACACTTGTAACTTAATTGCATCATGTAATGAATTTAAGCTGTAGTTAATTACAGTTGTAATTTAGTTTACATTTTACAATTAATTACAATTGTAACTAACTAATTACTATTGTATCTTAACACTACAAGAATCGGGAGTAATAGGTATTAAGTGTATTTTTATACACTTTTTTATACCTTTAAATTAATATATTTTGGAATATCTTGAGCAAATATCTACTAATTTTCGCACATTTTGTGTTTAAATAGGTTAATATCCAAGTTTGAGGCCAAAAATCACAAAAGGAGTGCAAACTATGCTGAAATTGGAAGTTTGTGGACCATTTTATCCTTCCGGGAAGTTCTAGACGAGCTGCGCAATTAGCCGAGGGACCAAATTGCAAGATTTCAAAAGTTAAAGGACCTAAAGTACAATTTTAGAGGGACATATTTGAAAGAAATCTGAAAATTTGGGGACTTAATTAATCATCATTGAAAGATGAAGGACCTTATAGCAATTACGAAATGGACTAAGCTGCAAAATCGCACCCCAGCTGAACCACGCCAACGCGTGGCTCGAATTGAGCCGCGCACCTGAACCATGGCTCAAAACCGACCCGGAGATCAAAATTGGTCCCGGTTTTGGACCGCGCGATCACCCTGTTATTTAAAAAAAAAAAATCCCGGGTCGGCCCAGTTTGCTGTGTTACACGAATTTGTGCATTTTTTAGGGTTTGTGGTTGATTTTTGGATAGTATAAATACCTAAAATCCTCATTTTGCTGAGGCAAGTAAGTTTTATGCCTCTTTTCCTTTTTTTCTTGTATTTTGTCTCAAGCTTTTCTTAATCAATGCATTAAATCTTTTAAGTTTTTGTGTTCTTACTTGCTTTCCTTTAATAAATGCTTAAAGTTGTTGAAATTTTCGTTATTGTTGTTTGTTCTGACCTTTCTCCTCAACTTTCATGTTATTTATAGTTTAATTAAAGCTTTGTGTTGGGTTGTTCATGAAACCAGAACAAGTTATTTTCTTTTATTATCTTGTTTTTACACTTTGTTTAGCTTGTTATTGAAATGATTATGTTAGTGGTTAAATGTTGTGATTTTGTTATGAGTTAAATATATTATGGGCTAAATAGTATTTTGTTGGGATGATTGGTGTTACTTAACTTCATTTAGTTATCTTAAGTTTGTTTATATATTTTGAGTTATTTACTTTCAAACATTTGAATTTATAATTATTGTCTTTTAATATTTTGTATTTTGATTTATGTTTATTGTCTTGTATTTCTCTATCTTAAGTACTTAATTTTATTTACAAAATTGCAAATTAATTAAGTATTGTTTATGTGAAATCATGAATCCCAACTTTTTAATATTTCATTTTCTTTATTGTTAGAATTTAAAGTTAGTTTGTTTTTGATTTATTTTCACAAAAAAATTTAAAAACGTATTGTGTGGCTTCGTTGTTAAAATTAAATTAATTAGTGTGTAATTGAGTATACATTCCTCGTGGGATCGACAATAATTTGTTTATGTGGAACCTTCTTGCGTTTAGACAATATTTGAATTGTCGAAAACAAGCAATTGACACATCCGATACTAGTTACATTCTCTTGGGAGATTGTTTATCAGAAGATTAGGATGATGACATTACTCTTATAGGAGAGGGTCCTCCATTTTTGAATGAAAATGTACTTGCAAAATATTAAAATAAGCTTGCCAAGTTAGATGAAGATGGTATGCCTATGGGAGATACCATATTTTGGGAAGGATTTAAAATGTGGGGGTATGATCCACTCTTGGGGATAAATAGGAAAAACTTGCCATTGTCCATGGATTCGAATTTTTTATCAGTCATTCAATCCGAGGAGATATCAACTATTGAAGATGAGCTTGAAGAGAATGACAAGTTAATCACAAAAGAATCATAAGGGGAAGTGGCAATTAATGAGGAAGAGTTTAATTCACATTCTCTCAACTTCATTGATTGCCTAACGATTGATTTTGTGATTAAGCCACTTGATGAGGAGCAAGTCTACATAGTTAAATTTGAATTGGATGAAGTACGGAAGTCATATGACATTGGACGGGGCAAGGTGCAAGTTTGTAGAATCAATGAAGAGTGGAACAAATCCAAAAGAAGAAAAATGGGAAAAGCATCAAAAGCTTCATTTAAAGTGTCATGAAGTGCTTATGCGAAAAGTCGAGCTTATGACTTTAACCAAGCGCTTTTTGTGAGGCAACCCAAATTTCTTCTCTTTTGCTCTACTTGAGATTATTTACTTTACTTCTTTACTTTCTTTTTAATTATTTGTCAAACTTTTGTAGGTAACAAATATTTTTGAAAATCCTAAGCGACATTGTCCTCAACATGTTTGGGGGTGAACTAAATTCGAAGAAAGCTTAGGTCAATTTCAAACATCACAAACAAGCATCGAATCAGGGAAGTTTTACTAACTTTTTTCTTCTTTACACGTTGGGTCTATTTCACATTGAGGACAATGTGTAATTCAAGTTTGGAGGTGTAGACTTCATTTTGCACTTTATCATGTTAGATAGCTTTGCCGGCTTAAGATGTTGTGATGTTTGATTTTATTCAGTTTGTTTTGGATATTGACATGCTAGATAGCCTTGTCGGCTCAAAATGATTCGATGTTTGAAATTGTTGACTATTCATGAATTATGATCGAATATACTGCTTGTGCCTATTTTTATAAATTGCTTATCTATGAGTGATCCTAAGTCTCTTGAGCACAATAGTCATAACTAATTATTGGTGAGATTTGGAATCTATTGAAGCTTAAAGAAATGTGTGAAGTAGAGATTAGGTTATAAGCTTGCATTTTCGATTTTTATCAACCTATCCAATTTCTTTTCAATGCTCTTAATCTCTTGATTCTTTGTGAGACAAGTTTGGGGGTGGTCAAGCCGGTAAATGAGACGGTCTAGATGTGTAGTGATTCCATGCATGCTTGATATAAATTTGTGTAGAGTGTTGTTGATGTTAGTATAAGCTAAGTGATGACCAAATGCTAGAAATCTAAGCCCATTTTAATTATTACATTTCCCTATCTCATGGCCTTTTTTACTTGAGTAATTAAGCCTGTAGGAGTATTTTGAAACTTGATGCCTTAAGTTTGAAAGTTGGAAGTCACCGGCCTAAAGCTCGCTACATGGGTCAATTAGAAAGCTTAATGAGTAGGGTACATACACACACTTAAAAAAAAAAAGCACATCATCATCATTGTATTTGCTTAATAAGTCTACCTCACTTCGTAACATTTTTTACTTGAGTTATTAAGTCCGTATGGGTATTTTGAAACCTGGTACCCTTTGATCTTAAAACATCGGGGAGTTTCCGACCTAAAACTCGATACATGAGTTAATTAGAAAGCTTAAGGGAGTGGAAATCACGAGAAATCATCACATTAGTTTGTAGAAATCATGCATTTGTATTTGCATAAGGGCTTAGATTAATTGTGGGTTTGAATTGTTTGGTATAAACTTTAATGTTGAAGCACTCATCTAGTGGAGAGTCACTGCATATCTAGATTGCTGAGATACCGGTAAGTCATAACCATGCTTTAGTGGAAAAAGAAATGTGTGAATTGAGAGTTATCTCTAGGATTGCATCTCGAGAGAGAAAAGAAATAATATGGGGGGATGAATGTCACGAGAGGGTAAGGAATTAAATTGACCACTAATGATGGATAGTATTGTTTTGAAATTTATCCTTCCTACAATGTTTCTTTGAACCTTAGTAATAATTAGAAGTGACTATGCACATACACACATACCGATCAAACATGAGATAAGCTCAACTTCTTTTTGTAGTATTATTTTGAAAACATAATTGTGAATTAATCATGCAATTTTACACTCAAGTCAGAATTTGCAAGTTATCTAGAATTGTTTATCACTCATTATCTATGCTTATTATGCTAGTAGATATTCTTGCTCGAGACGAGCAAGAATTTAAGTTTGAGGATATTTGTTAATTACATTTTTATACATTTTTTATACCTTTAAATTAACATTATTTGGAATATCTTGAGCAAATATCTACTAATTTATACATATTTTGTGTTTAAATAGGTTAATATTCAAGTTTGAGGCCAAAAATCACAAAAGGAGTGCAAACTATGCTGAAATTGGAAATTAGGGGACCATTTTGTCACTTTCGGGAAGTTCTGGACGAGCTGCGCAATTAGTCGAGGGATCAAATTGCAAGATTCCAAAAGTTGAAGGACCTAAAGTGCAATTTTAGAAGGACCTTTTTGAAAGAAATCTGAAATTTTGGGGACTTAATTGATCATCATTGAAAGATGAAGGACCTCATTGCAATTACGGAAGGGACTAAGCTGCAAAATCGTACCTCAGCTGAACCACGCGAACGCGTGGGTCGAACCGAGCCCCGCGCGCGAACCATGGCTCGAAACGGACCCGAGACCAAAATTAGTCCCGATTTTGGACCGCGCGATCGCTCGGTTATTTAAAAAAAAAAAATCCTGGGTCGACCCGGTTCGGCCCAGTTTGCCGTGTTACGCGGATTTGTGTGTTTTTTAGGGTTTGTGGTTGATTTTTGGATAATATAAATACCTAAAATCCTCATTTTGTTAGGGCAAGTAAGTTTTATGCCTCTTTTCCATTTTTTCTTGTATTTTTTCTCAAGCTTTTCTTAATTAATGCATTAAATCTTTTAAATTCTTGTGTTCTTACTTGCTTTCCTTTAATTAATGCTTAAAGTTGTTGAAATTTTCATTATTGTTGTTTGTTCTAACTTTTCTCCTCAACTTTCATGTTAATTATGGTTTAATTAAAGCTTTGTGTTGGGTTGTTCATGAAACTAGAACAAGTTGTTTTCTTTTATTATCTTGTTTTAACACTTTGTTTAGATAGTTGTTGAAATGATTATTTTAGTGGTTAAATGTTGTGATTTTATTATGAGTTAAATTTATTATGGGCGAAATAGTATTTTGTTGGAATGATAGGTGTTACTTAACTTCACTTAGTTATTTTAAGTTTGTTTATGTATTTTGAGTTATTTACTTTCAAGCATTTGAATTTATAATTATTGTCTTTTAATATTGTGTATTTTCATTTATGTTTATTGTCTTGTATTTCTCTATCTTAAGTAGTTAATTTTATTTACAAAATTGCAAATTAATTAAGTGTTATTTAAGTGAAATCATGAATCCAAACTTTTTAATATTTCATTTTCTTTATTGTTAGAATTTAAAGTTAGTTTGTTTTTGATTTATTTTCACTAAAAAATTCAAAAACGTATTGTGTGACTTCGTTGTTAAAATTAAATTAATTAGAGTGTGTAATCGAGTATACATTTCTCGTGGGATCGACAACCTAGACTCAAAAGGTCCACTTTATTACTTGAACGCGACCCGTGCACTTGCGGTAAACGATTTTAGAGAACAATAGGGGCGACAAAAGTAGCCCCTATAGCTTCAAATGTCGCCTATAAAGGTCTATAGGGCGCCCCTAACATGTCGCTCCTATAGGCTCGTTGCAATAGATATTTAGGAATGACAACTATCGCCCCTGAAAGTGTATCAACCTATAGGGGCGACAATGTCGCCCATATAGATATATTCAATTATTTTTTAAAAATTGCCTCAAGGGCGACATGTCCCCCCTATAGATCGAATTATATATATATATATATATATATATATATATATATATATATATATATATGTATTTTTTTTTTTTTTTTGAACATTACAGTGCAACCCAGCTAGGGCTAAAACTTCCTGCCCATCGCCTATCACTAAAAAAAAAAAAAAAAAAAAAAAAAAAAAAAGTTTATCAACTTCAACATAGTCTTGCAAACGAAAATACAATCTCAAAATCCACAAAAGGTTTAAACTTCACTTCAAAAATTCCAAGATCCATGAATTAAATGCACAACAAACCTTTCAAAAATCCCTAAATCCAGCCCCTTTAGCCAATGCCTTGAATTTCTTTTCGGTACTCTCTTTCCTAGTGTCTAGTGCCTCTGGGAGAATACACTCAGCCAATATGACTTTCCCATTTTTAGAAGTGCTTCATGGCATTTCTTCAAGAATTTCAGGCAGTGTACTCACCATCATTCTTAGACCTTTCAGATCTGCAATTATTTGAGCATCCAACACCACACTTGAAAAGAAACCAAAGAAAGGCATAAGGAATACACCAAAAAATAAATATTTCTTCAAGCTACCCGAATTTTTGCTGTTGCTTCCTCTTTTATATATGTTCGGTTAAAGCAAGAATTCTGCAAAATAAATAAATAAATAAACATAGGCAAATGTATGCAATTTGCAACCAAGTAAAACATAACTACAGCTCATGAAGAGTCAGTACCTTTGGAGTAAAAACAAGTGGATTTCGTGTTCAATATGCTTACGTGTTGTAAGAAAAGTTGGGATATTAGAGTTTGTTAGAGAAAGAGGGAGAGAGAAGTGGTGGAGATTGATAAGAAAATATGAATGGATGAAAAAGGATAAACATTTTTTATGCCTCAATTTACTCTTTAACAAAGGCAAACATTACCGCCTAATTTTTTAGAATTTTTTCGCACATATTGAAAAACTCTCATTTCAAACGGGCTAACATGTACCGCCTAAAATGTCCACGATTTGAGCTTTAGTGAAGAGGTCTTTTGTAGGACCATGGGCAATCATACGTTTATACCAACTTTGGAAACGGGTATCTCATCTTGGCAATGTATGAAGGCTGGAGCTAATGGGGGCTAATGGCAATGGGTTAAGAAAAGATATGGTTTACGCAGTAGGAAATGATTGGGTGATTTTGAACATCCAACAACATCAGAACTGTTGAAAGCAGGACCCAAACAAAATAGGCGATTTTCAATGTTCTCTGACAATAGGGAACTAGGGTCAACAAAGAGAATTTGGAGAAAATTTTGGAAATCGTCGAAAGAGGTAATGTTTTGTGTAGCCATTTTGACATGTATTCGCTCAAAGAAATTGAGAGGATGCGTAAAGAGAACAGTGGAAAGCAAAGAAAATGTGAAAGTCAGAAATGTCAAATAAAGAAGAAGAAGAAGAAGAAGAAGAAGAAGAAGAAGAAGAATTGGGGTTTTGTACTTTAGCCTCCAAAATGGTATGGATGTTAAAGCTGAAAGTTAGAGTGAATGTCAAGGGGTTTCGTATTTTTGGGATTTCAAAACTAAAAGAACGTGCAAACATTTTGAATATAACAAAATTAATGATTATAGCCATATTAGGGGTAATCATTGACATACAAAAATATCCAACACAAAGGCCTAATATAGAAGCTTAGAAATAAGAAATTTGAGCGAGCAGTACAATGTCTGGGAGATTGGAGCGTTGGACGATACATAGTTAAATAGACGGTTTTCCCACTCAATCCATGATCTAAAATTAACGACAATTGAGTAGTTAATGGCAGTTACTGAGACATGTTAATGATAGTTGCTATAATGGGAAGTTACTGAAAGAAGTTATTATAGTGGGCTGTTATGATCAGTTACAGAGCGAAAGTTACGCAAGTGGAGAAATAACCTGAAAGAAAGACTACGAAATCAACTCTCAAATAGAGACTATGTAATTTTCTTATCTTAGATTTTAATAATTTTTTCTCTAGTTAAACTTTGTATGCTTGTGCCCCTTGAAGGCATATTGCAAATTAATTTTCTAATATGTCTCTGTTCTTTAACACAATCATTACAATTTATAAATAACACAATTTTTAAATCACTTTTTAACAAGACACATTTTTACCTCGAAAGCATAGATAAATCAATTTATAATTACTACATTGTTATTGAACATAGCCTACAACAACTCAACCCAATGGGACTGCACAAACTAATTATCCGTCCAGTTTTTTTAGGTAAAAAGTGTTGATTGAAAATTAAAGAGAGAAAATGTGTATGGTTAAAAGGTGGTTTGAGAAATTGTATAATTTATCAAATGATTTATAAACCAATTTATTTGATTTACCAAATGAAAGTTATTTTTACGGTTTTTCTTGTTGAAATCACATAATTTGGTTGTTGTTGTTGTTTCTTGCTGAGTTTGTTGGATAAATCTAATTTAGAAAGGAAACAATTTAATAGCTTTTCAAAGATGAATTGGACCTCGCCAATGGAAATTCATTTCCAAAATCATGATGTGCCTTATAGTTCGATAGGGAGCTTTGAGGATTTTTTTGGAGGTCTTATTTATGACCACCATGTAAATTTCATTTTTTTTCCTTGTTTGCAAGAACTTGAACAATAGTGATATTAAGCTGAGAATAATAGATGTCAATGCTTCCACTGTGCAGGAGAGTTCTTATTATGCGACGTATACTAATTGATACAGTCATTGTAATTTCATCTTGATTGTAGAATCAAATGTCTTTATCTATTTTTATAATATTTTTTAACCTTTATTAAATTAATCAAATAAAAATTATATAAGCTAATTTTTTATAATATACAGTAAATTTTCAAAACACAAGAAAATTTAGGGATCGTTCTGTAAGGATTTTAATCAATCGTGTGGGCTTATATGTGAATTATTGTGTATTGAATAAAAGGCTATCAAATTTGGTTAAGTCCATTTAAAGTGATCTAATAAGGATTTAATACATATCGGACTTTAATGCATCTAATTAAATGTATGGGCTTTTATGTGTAGATACCAGGTTATTACCTAATTCATGATCGACCGGATTAGGTTAATTGGCAATTCAGTATATAAAGTCGGTTATGGTCCCTGAATCCTACGTACTGTTCATCTTGTCTGACATCCCATCATCAGAGAGAAAATAAGGACTACGTATCGATTTAGAAGATCCAACCAACCGAATCGTTTATCGTGAATCACGTTTGATTAAGGTACGCTTCCGCTTAAGTTATTTAATTCTTGATAATTCCAACATGATGATTATTCAGATTATAGATAAATTATTATCTGTAATAAATTTTCTAACAAGTGGTATCAGAGCCAACATCGTGTTGAATTATCAGATCAATTTTGAACGCATATATGTGAAACCTAATTCTGTATGTATGTATATGCGAAATCAAGTTTCAAAATTTGGCTTTGACTTGTGTCCGATTATTTTGGTTTGATAAACGATTAATTTCATGGTTAAATCTAAGCTTCTGCCATTTTTTTTTTCATGAAATCAATTTTAAGTGTATATCAAGTATATATCATCGATTTAAAATCTGGGAATTTGCATCTGGTTTTGAACATTAATGAGTCTGATTATGGGTTGTTCAGAATGGGTTTTTAAATCTGAATTGGGTTTGTTGGATATGGATACATGGTTGGATTTGGGTTTCTGATTTTAACATTCAAATTCGGATTTTGTAAATGGATGTTTCGAAATTGGGAATCTGCGTGGTTGAGGTTTGAAATGGATGCTGAATGGTTTTTTGAGTTGGAGTCGTCGTCGGCCTGGGCACGCTGAGCAACGACGGACGACTTGGGTGCGCGCGGCGGCGCGCGCGGCTTGCTGCAGCGTCGCACTCAGCGACACTGTTTCTGGAATGCAGCGCCAGAGATGGCGCTGCAGGCGGTGGATGGTGCTAGCAATGGCGCCGCGTTTGGGGGCTGAGGAGCGGCGGAAGCTAGGGTTTACAAACCCTAGTAGCTCTGCTGCGAAAATCGGTTTTGGAGGCAGGGGCTTGTCTTGGAAATTAGATGTTTTTAAGGGCTCCTTTGCAATTTTGGATAATTATGATTATTTGCACATCAGGTCCCCCCTATTTGTTTTAAATAATGTTTAAATCCGAAGTTATAAAAATTATTTAAGTTGGCCCTTAAAATTCTGGAATTTATAACTTCAGCCCCTAAAGTTATAAATTATTTAAGTTGGGCCTTTTAGGGTTAAGGGCTTTGTGTTTCAGCCCCTGAAGTTTGAAAATTTTCATTTTCAGTCCTTTAAGTTTGAAAATTTTCTAATAAAGCACCTAAAGTTCTGAAATTCTCTAATTTGGTCCCTAAAGTTTGAAAATTTTCATTTTCAGTCCCCAAAGTTTGAAAACTTTCTAATTCAGTCACTAATGTTTGGAAATTTTCAAAATTGGTCCTTAAAGTTTGAATTTTTTTTTAATTAAGTCCCTAAAGTTTGAGAATTTTCTAAATTGGCTCCTAAAGTTTGAAAATTTTCAAAATCAACCTTTAAAGATTGAAAATTTCCTATTTTGGCCCTCTAAAGTTTGTTTTTATTTCAAATTGGGACCTAAAGTTTAGAATTTTTCTAAATTGGCCAATTAGGTTTTGGAGAATTTATAATTTAAGCCTTTCAAGCTTAAAATTTTTAACAATTGGCCACCTAAGGTTTAAGAATATTGCAATTGACTCTCCTAACTTAAGGATTGCTTTATTCTAAACTTTTGAATTCTATAATTCAAATCCTAAAGTCAAAAATAAATGCAAATCAATGGATTTCAGTTTCAAATCTTGGTACATCGGAATCTTTTAAGAGATATAATATTCGAAAGTAAGTTAGTTGAAGCAACATGTTGCCAAAGCAACCTCTCTTGTGGATATTAATTAACTTTGAATATTAGAAGGTATTTGTGTGTGTTATTCATTGCGGATATTGATCGGCCCAAAGGAAGGTCAATATTTGGCTCGAATTTCACATGCACCTGTTGTGATAAACACGTGGCAATTATTTGGTTTAACGTGTGACCAATAAATCGGTCCAAAGAAAGGTTTATTGGTTAACATGTCATATTGCCAGTGTTTGATCACTACACTAAGGGAAAAATTAGGTGTTTGTGTGTTATTTCATGCGGATATTGATCGGCCCAAAGGAAGGTAAATATTTGGCCCGAATTTCACATGAACTTGTGGTGATAAATACGTGACGGTTATTTGGTTTTACGTGTGATCAATAAATCGGTCCAAAGAAAGGTTTTTTGGTTGACATGTCTTACTGTCAGTGTTTGATTACTACACCAAGAGTACCATTTACAAGTCAATATTTCTGTCCAAAGACTAAATATTGATGTTGTGCTAGGTATCTTGTGATGGGCCCTACCATTATTTGAAAGTATGATTTGCATAATAAGGTATTTATGTGAGCAATTTTATTTAAGTGTTCTCTATTCGGTTTCAAATTCTGATAATAGTATATCTACAAGCTCAAATTTAATCCCTGTACTTATGGAATAAACTTCAAGGATCAAAACAAGAACATTAACTTTTCGTTGGCTGCATGGATCTAGACCGTGTACTAAGGATTGAACAACCTGCTCCTCTTACGGATGAAAGTTCATCTAATCAAATGAGGAACTTTGAGAAGTGGGATTGTTTAAATTACGTGAGTCTCACGATCATTAAGTGCAGCATTCTGGAAGCCTTTAGTGGCATAGTATCTAAGGAGGTAAATGATGCCAATGAATTCCTTGCCGAAATTAAGAAACATTTTGCGAAAAACGATAAGGCTGAAACAAGCACGCTTATGCAAAGCTTGATTTCAATAAAGTGTAAAGGCAATGGGAAAATAAGGGAATACATCATGTAGATGTCTCACACTGCTTCAAAACTTAAGGAACTAAAACTCGACTCGTCTAATGACTTGCTCGAACATTTGGTATTGATATCGCTTCCAGCACAATATAGTTAATTTAGGGTTAGTTATAACTGTCAAAGTAGAAATGGACTCTCAATGAGCTCATTTTATAGTGTGCAAGCTTCTTGCACAATTCAGTCAATTTAAGGTCAGTTGTAACTATCAAAGGGAGAAATGAACTCTAAATGAGCTCATTCTATTTTGTGTGCAAAAGGAAGAAAAGTTGAAGCAGGACAGAACTGAAAGTGTTCACTTGGAAAACACATCTAAAGATAAGGGCAAGAAAACAAATAAAGAAAATAAAGTTGTTAAGGGGCTATTAATTTTATAATCTCACACTTAAGTCAATTTTTGAAACGGGAACTGCAACATTTTTGAGGAAGTTGAGTTTGGGGGGAGAAATAAGGTTAATGATATTGTCTTTAAGGAAGAAGTTGAGGAAGGATTGGTTTCGATTCCTACTATTGCTTTTGACAATGTGCAAGTTTCTATGGATGTCATTGATTAAGAAGCATATTCGGAACCTCAACTAGACAATGTTGAAGAACCTCCCATCCAAAATAAAGTAAATTTCAGAAGTACAAACTCAACAACCTCAATAACTAAAGCCATTAAGGAGATCCACGAGAGAAAGGGAAAACATGCTATTCCGGATAATTTAAATAGTATTTTTTCAAGAACATAAGGAAATAATGGAATGGTGGAAGATGGTCCAATCAGTTCCATCAGACCATGCAGGGTTCTAACTCTCAAAAGTGGATTGATGCCATAAATAAGGAGTATAAGCATATGCAAGACAATAAAGTTTGAGATATTGTCCCATTACCATAAGGTACGAAGCCCATTGGTCTTAAATGGATTTTTAAACCAAGAAGGATTCGAAAGGTAATGTGGAAAGATATAAGGTTCGTCTTGTATCTAAGGGCTTTACACAGAATAATGGCATTGATTATAAAGAGATTTTCTTTTTGGTTTCTACAAAAGACTCTTTCAGGAAAGTTAGGTTGTTGCACATTTTGACCTCGAGTTACATCAAATGGATACTAAGGTGGCGTTTCTCAATGGCGACATTGATGGGACGATCTATTTGGTGCAATCAGAAAACTTTGTGTCAGTAGACCCAAAGCAAATGATTTGCAAATTAAAGAAATCCATTTATGTGCTCAAGCCAGCTTCTCGTTAAGGGTAATACAAATTTCATCAAGTAATTATCTCATTTGGTCTTGAGATTAATGTTGTTGATGGTTGTGTGTATTACAAGTTCAGTGGGAGTAAGTATATTGTCCTGGTTTTATATGTTGATTATTGCTTGCCACTAATGATATAGGTATGTCACATAAAATTATGAGATTTTTTGTCAAGGAATTTTGAGATTAAAAATCTTGGTGACGTCTCTTTTGTATTAGGAATTCAGATACACCGGGATTGTTCTCGGGGTATTCTTGAATTGTCACAAAAGGGCTATATCGATAAAGTACTTAAGAGGTTTGGCATGCAAGACAGTAAATCAGGGGACAGCCCTATCGCTAAGGGAGACAAATTTAGTCTCGACTAATGCCCGAAAAGTTATCTTGAAGTTAAAGAAATGCAGAGGCTCCCATATAGTTAAGCTATAGGGAATCTGATATATACTCAAATTTGTATGCGTTCGGATATTGCATACATTATTGGGATACTAAGGAGATATTTAAGTAACCCTGGGATGGATCATTTGGAAAGCAGCCAAACATGGGTTATAAGGTATTTAAAGAGAACAAAAGATTACATGCTCACATACAGAAAATTGGATCAGTTGGAGATCATATGGTATTATGATTCCGATTTTTACTAGATGCCAAGAAAGTAAAAGATCCACATAAGGCTACATTTATCTGCTGGTTGGAGGAGCTATTTCCGGATGGAGTGCTTAACAGACACTTTAGCTTCTTTCACTTGGCAGCACAGTTGTAGCAATTTTGGGGGCATCTAATTATGGAATATAACTGCGAAATTTTGTCACAAAGCTGTGTATTCTGTATGGTATAGAAAGGCCACTAAAGTTATATTGTGACAATAACTCAGCAGATTTATATTCCAGTAACAACAGGAGCTCAACTAAGTCAAAATACATTGACATAAGTTCCTGGTTGTGAAGGATACAGTTCAGAGTTGACATGTGTCAATAAGAGCACATTGGGACAAACTCCATAATTGCGGATCCGCTTACTAAAGTATTACAACCCAAGGTCTTTCATGAGTACATTACTCATATGGGTGTTGTATTTCTTAAGGATATTCGGTTTCAGTGGGAGTTTGTATTTTGGGTGCATTAGACACATTTACTGTCCTTTTGGATACAGTTTAAAGTTAAAATTATTTACAGCTATAAGGTTTTAAGTTTATTATCTCTGAACTCGTTTGAGGATGATCTCACTAAAGTTGGACCAGTTGGAAATAGGCATGTTGAAGATCACATTACATGTAATTTCCATGCTACACATCCATACTTGATCCATGTCATTCAGTTATGTCGATATACGTGACCATTAAAGGTTTAGTTACGATTAATGTAGCGAAAGCCGCTTTGATCCTATGTTGATATAATTGATGGACCGGATTGTTTGGGGATGCATTCAGTAATGATAGCAAAATTCTGAGTACTCATAAGGTTATGATTGATACACAATTGTAAGGTTACACATATAGCCCAAGTGGGAGATTGTAAGGATTTTAATCAATCGTGTGGGCTTATATGTGAATTATTGTGTATTGAATAAAAGGCTATCAAATTTGGTTAAGCCCATTTAAAGTGATCAAATAAGGATTTAATACATATCGGGCTTTAATGCATCTAATTAAATGTATGGGCTTTTATGTGTAGATATCAGGCCATTACCTAATTCATGATGGACCAGATTAGGTTAATTGGCAATTCAGTATATAAAGTCGGTTATGGTCCCTGAATCCTACGTACTATTCATCTTGTCGACATCCCATCATCAGAGAGAAAATAAGGACTACGTATCGATTTAGAAGATCCAACCAACCGAATCGTTTATCGTGAATCACGTTTGATTAAGGTACGCTTCCGCTTAAGTTATTTAATTCTTGATAATTCCAACATGATGATTATTCAGATTATAGATAAATTATTATCTGTAATAAATTTTCTAACACGTTCTCCTTATGTTTCGATTTTGGATTTTGAGTTTTGAATTTTGGTTGTTTGTTTTGGGATTGCTGAAAACATGTTCTCTTTGTTATTTTGGAAAACTGTTTTCAAAAATAGAAAACTGAAAAATGCGTTTAATTTGTAATTTTTTGATATATTTATTTTGTGATATTTTATATGTAAAAAATGGTTGATTTGTTGAATTACATTAATTTTAATGTTAATAAATCAGTTAGTTCTCTATGTCAATAAATTCATCATTAATATTGTTTCAGCTAAACAAAAATTTAACCTCATACCAACAAAATCTTAACATAGATCTATATATAATGGTAAAATAATATAAGAATTTCAAGTGAAGGAAGTGTCTCACATTTATCAAAAAAAAAAAATAATAATAATAATAATAATAATAATAATAATAATAAAAATTACAAAAAAAAAAAAAAAAAAAAATCTTAACATGGATCTATATAATGGCAAAATAATATAAGAACTTCAAGTGAAGGAAGTGTCTCACTTTTACAAAAAAAAAAAATAATAAAAAAAATAAATAAATAAATAAATTATTAAAATGGATCATATATAATGGCAAAATAACATATGAACTTCAAGTGAATAAAGTGTCTCATTTTTACAAAAAAAAAAAAAAAAAAAAAATCTTAACATGGATCTATATATAATGACAAAATAATATAAGAACTTCAAGTGAATGAAGTGTATCACTTTTACAAAAAAAAAAAAAAAAAAAAAAAAATTTACAAAAAAAAAATATATCTTAACATGGATTTATATATAATGACAAAATAACATAAGAATTTCAAGTGAAGAAAGTGTCTCACATTTAAAATAATAATAATAAATAAATTACAAAAAAAAAATCTTAATATGGATTTATATATAATGGCAAAATAATATAAGAACTTCAAGTGAAGGAAGTGTCTCACATTTACCAAAAAAAAAAAAATTCAAAACGCGCGTTTTGGATTTTTTAATACAAAATATTCAAAACGCTATAAACTCGTTTTCAGTTTCCTTTGAATTTTTTTTTTGTGTTTTGTAAAATGCGTTTCTGAAAATGAGCAAAGTGAAAGCGTTTTCGATATTTTCAAAAATCGAAAACTCAAAACAGAGTGAAAACAGCAAAGAGAACGGATCCTTATAATTTAATTCACAAGTAAATTAATTATAAATAGTCAAAATTGTATTATGTGAAATTTTGAACAGAATGTGTTTTCAAGTTTTCATTTTCGAGAACAATTTTTAAAAATAACAAATCAAACGAATTTTCAGCAAATTTGAAAACAGAAAATAAAAAACGTTTTTGAAAATGAAAACAAAAAATAAAATACAAATAGAACGCAATCTAAAATTTACTCTAAAAATGAGAATAATGATATTTGTATATTACGAGCGTAAAAGTTTTTACATATAAATGAAGTATCAAGAAAAAATGATAATCTTTTTTTTTTTTTTTTTTTGGTTCAATCATATTTATCTATACCAATGCCAACAAACAAATCACATATCTGATAGAGTCGATTGGTTTAATTGGGTCGGATCCATTTTTTTCCAGCCCAGCTGCTGTACAAAGGCTGTAAAACGACGACATCCCTGCTTATCCGACACGTGTAGACCCCATGTTCACCCCACTCAAAAATGGGAAAGAAAAGAAATGAAATCTCCTTTTTCTCAGCATCTAAACACTAGCAAACAAATCCATTAAGAATTGTCATCCCCATAAGGTGATAGTGATAGATCTACTCTGATTGGAATCGAAAACGAAACAATTTTAGGGAGAGATAGTGGTAGAGAGTGGGAGCTGAAGAAATGGATGAGAATCTGATAAAACGGTTGGAATACGCGGTGGCGCGGCTGGAGGCGATGTCCTCTGTTGGTGGTGCTGCAGAGATCGGAGGAGATGATGCGGTGGCGATGGATCCGTCGATTATTGCGTTCGGCGATCTAATATCGGAGTATATTGAGAAGGTTATGAATGCTGCGGTGAAGATAGGAGGAAAGGTTTTGGACGTGTCGAAGATTGTTGAGGAAGCGTTTTCTGTACAGAAGGAACTACTTATGAAGATTAAGCAAACTCAGGTTATTTAGATTCCTCAATTTTAGC
Organism: Ligustrum vulgare; assembly: GCA_963555705.1. NCBI lineage: Eukaryota > Viridiplantae > Streptophyta > Magnoliopsida > Lamiales > Oleaceae > Ligustrum > Ligustrum vulgare. Next base: position 23,682,471 of record OY743186.1, read on the forward strand.
ATTCTACTATTGAATTTTAGCGTATTTTGAAGCAGCACGTGTATTTTTAAGTTTAGCTTTAGTGCAATATAGGTGTTTTTTTAATTTGGTGAACTTATTTATATGAAGATGTAATGTGTAATGTGTTACATGTTCACTCTTTTTTATGAAGTTGGCCTACTTCGACTTGGTAAGAAAAATTCCAGTTTAGAATTTGAATTGATTAATTTTATTAATGATGGATAAGATCTTAAATGCTGATTGCAATTTGTAGATGGTACTGTTTTATTGGAGGATTCTGTGTATAATAAAATGCTTCAATTTTTACACGCGGAGTAATCTGTTATTTTAATGAACCTGATGGAGAGACACGGCACATGTATTTGCATTGTGAGAATTATTGTCTCAACGTCAGGTTTTTGGAAATAAATTTTTTAGCATCTTCTGGCTTTTTTTGGTTCTTTTATTATCAAAATTTATTACCTATTCTGTTTGATGGTTTAAATTGGAATGAGATTGCTGAAGTTTCGTTCATATTTCTCTCTGAAGTTCTAGTATCTTGTTATCACTGTGATGGTCTAAGAGCAATTGCATTATTGGGTAGGGAAAGAAAAATGTGGAAGCTCGATGTTTTTCTGTTTGAGATACTAAAGTGTAAAGCTCTGTAAAATTTTGTCATTTTAAATGGTGAACTGGGTTTTTCTAATGTATTGTATTAACCTTTTTTTATTGTCTTAGCTTCAATTTATTCCTTGACAACTTGATGCTAAATTTGCATTTGTGAACTCTGCAGAAACCTGACATAGCTGGGCTAGTTGAATTTCTTAAACCATTAAATGAGGTGATTACAAAAGCTAATGCATTAACAGAAGGAAAGCGACCTGATTTTTTCTACCACTTGAAGTCAGCTTCTGACAGTCTGACTGCTCTGGCATGGATTGCATATACAGGAAAAGATTGCGGTGGGGCAAATCTCTAATGTACCACATCCCATTTTTTTTAGATGGATACTTAACCTGCTGTTTCATTGTAGGTATGAGCATGCCTATTGCACACATAGAAGAGAGTTGGCAAATGGCAGAATTTTACAATAACAAGGTTGATTATATTCCTCTCACCTCACCCCCAACATCCTTCCTGCGAAAAAGGGTGGAAAGGGAATAAAACTTTCTATAGCTTTTGTCCGTTGTTTCAACTGCCTCCTAAATATAAATTTTTTTGGAACTCCCTCCCTCTTGTTTTAATTTTTCTCACTAAGATATCTTTTGGGAGTTTAATATTCTTCTCATGCTTGATATTGGTATTTAGGGATAAGAGAATTTGGTGGCTTGAGTTACGGTAATATGAAGCAAAAGTAGAGGTAGTATAGAAGTGGAAAATTATGGGAAAAGAACATGGATATGATTGAAATATGTCTTTGGAGATTACCATTGGAGCAATGGGGTAGGTTGGATCAAGAGTCAGGATTCCAAAAGTAACGTGTGAGGTTTCCTTAAAAACCGTTGAAATTCATATGTTTAAGGGATCTTCTTCTTTTATGCAATTCAATAAATGGGGTGTAGGTGTATGAGATAGCATTTCATCATGGGAGGAAGGGTTTGGTTCTTCTCCCCTTTATTTTTTGCTACTAGACTATATAATCTAATCTTGCTTTGTTGTCATTTCAGTCTTTGAAAATGGCGCAATATATTGGCAGTCGTTTTTGCGCCGAGGGTGTCAAAGATAAGAGTTTTGTGATTGTATAAATGAAAAGCAACACTCTACTATTGGAGGAGTATCCCTGCTTAACAGGAGCTATTAGCAACATTCCCTTTTCTTCAATTTTATGCAGTTAGAGAAAAAAAATTTGTTCTTGATTTTCTTTCTGTTTTCTTGAGATGAGAAGATTTTTTGCCATCTTGACATTTGTAATTGTGTTTCCATAAGTACTGAATTCATGTTTTTTACTAAAAATAATATGCTTCTCATGCTGATCAATAGTATATTTATGAATTTTACGGTGGATTCTTTCTAATTACACTATTAGGTCCAGGAAAATTAGGGTCAAGATAGGGGTAGTGGTGCATTTAATCTGTCACTGTCTTGATACAAATGGCCCAGCCGGTCCCACACTCCGGCCATGTGCATTTTCATGCTCGTGTACTTTCCTAATTTATTATGCGTTTTAAGTCATAGGTCCCTATTGAAAATATATAAACCCTTTGATGAGTCTGAATTTCCACCTTTTCCTTTTCTTTTTTGTAGTACTACCATATTATTTTTGGAATAGTTTCAGTTTTAGGTTCTGAAATTTTATATTCTTTATTTATCTAGATTCTTGTGGAGTACAGAAACAAAGATGCGAATCATGTTGAGTGGGCAAAGTATTTAAAGGAGCTTTATGTGCCAGGCTTGAGGGATTATGTAAAGAGTCACTATCCATTGGGCCCTGTATGGAGTGCCAATGGAAAAACAACAGCATCAGCTCCACCGAAAGTTTCTAAGCCAGGAGGTCCTGCACCTGCACCTCCCCCTCCTCCTCCTGCTACGCTATTCAGTTCTGAAACTCTTCAGCCTTCATCATCGCGCCCGAAAGAAGGGATGGCTGCTGTTTTTCAGGAAATTAGTTCTGGAAAGTCAGTATCTTCCGGTAATTGTTTTTTTTTTTCTGATTCCCTCTTCCATCTATCCTAGATTATATAGGGTTTTTGTTATATTAATTTCTTATTTTCCTTTTAGGATTGAGGAAAGTCACTGATGATATGAAAGCAAAGAACCGTGTGGACAAGACTGGCATTGTTAGTACTGGTGAAAAAGAAGGTCGCACTAGTTCACGTTCTTTTTCAAAGTCAGGGCCCCCAAAATTGGAACTTCAAATGGGTCGTAAGTGAGTAGAAGTTATCCTTTCAGATAGGTACATGATGTTAGGTTTAGAATCCATAATTTAGCTTTATATTGGTTACAGATGGGTGGTTGAGAATCAAATTGGAAAGAAGAGTTTAGTAATTGATGACTGTGATGCAAAGCAGTCTGTGTATGTTTTTGGTTGCAAAGATTCTGTTCTACAGATCCAAGGTATATCTTTATTTTCTGTTTTAGGTTCTTTTCAAATTTAAAGTCTGCCTCCTATCAGTAACATGTAGACAGTAGTTAGGTATTCTTATCATTTCCTTAATTTGTACAGATAAGGTGAACAACATTACAGTAGACAATTGCAACAAGATGGGTGTGGTATTTACGGTCAGTGAGCAAATTGTTATTTCATGGCAGTGCAGATTTTTTGAATTTTGCATTCCGTAAATCATGATTGCTCATGTCTATTGTTTAAATTTGGTACCAGGATGTTGTGGCAGCTTGTGAGGTTGTCAATTGCAGTGGTGTCGAGGTGCAATGCCACGTAGGTTTTCTTGTTGATCACATTTCCCGTCTCGCGTCTTTTTCCTTCTCCACAGTCGTGTTACGGGAAAGGAAGTAGTAAAAATAGCCCCGGAGATGTTTCATTACATTTCAGTTATAATTTTATTTGAACTTAAGAAATTAACTAGGAATGACTCAATGGTTATATGCGCTTGATATCGAGAGTCAGAAATCAACTGAAAGTAGCATAGCTTAGTTTCATATAGGAAGTCGTGTTGTTGAGATCTCTCTAGACGTAAGATTGCCTCCTGAATTTTTTTCTGAACTAAGTTGGTTGATTTTGGGAGGTTATCAAATGATACATTGTGCAATGCAATTAAGAGACGCCTTGGCTTGAAGTTTTTATGTGGAAAGTGGAAACCATTTGAATGCTAAGAGTGAATATCCATTAGAGTGAAATGTTCATTTTCTTTTTTGGCATGTTGGCCTTTTCAGGGTTCTGCTCCTACCATATCGGTGGACAATACAGCCGGTTGCCAATTGTATCTGAGCAAAGATTCTTTGGAGGCTTCTGTAACCACAGCTAAGTCAAGTGAAGTCAATGTGTTGGTACCTGGCTCTGGGCCTGATAGTGACTGGGTATATTTCATTACCATTGGTGTTGACGCTTCTTGTTCTACAATTCAATAAAGCCTAAATTACATATTTGCTTATTTATTATTAGCATCAACTAATAATTATCTCTCAACTTTCAACTTTTACCGAGAATAAGGTATTGATTTTTCACATCTAGGATGTGTAGTTCACAGTTAAATGTAGTTAAATGTGTGTTCGGCGGCTCATTAAAGAGGAGAGGGAAGATTTATTGTTGTTTTTGAGTTAAAATGTATGAGTAAAAATTGGAGAGAGAATTTATGTGGTTAAAAAGTGGTTTAAAAAATTGTGTAGTTTAAATTGTAGTTTAAACACCCATTTAAATAGGTAGTTGAATGGAAGGTAAGTATTTTATCCTAGGATGAGATCCTTAAAAGAGAATAACACACAAACTGAACTGGTTGCCATACGTTATTTCTTGTTTATCCCAGAAGAGTCGTTTCAAGTAGCATGAATTGATTTTGACAGGTGGAGCATTCTTTACCGCAGCAATACGTGCACGTATACAAGGATGGCCATTTTGTAACTACCCCCGTCTCCCACTCGGGAGGATAACTGGAAAAGGAAATTGTGCGTTCATTTTTTTCTGGTTTCTGGCTTCTGTTTCTTTTCCCTTCTCAAAAGATTGAGGGTGTCATTTCAATTTTTTTTTTTTTTCTTTCATTTATTGAGGTTTGTGGTGATGCTTTTTGATTCTTTTTTATAGAACTGTTGTTCTCTGCATCTTTTGTTTGTAATTTGTTCTGGAAAAGTGTCTTTAACGTAAAATCTTTGTGATCGCTTGAATTATATACACGGAGAGTTTAAGTTTTGGTTGAAATGCTGGAGTCCTTCATATTTTCCACTTAGATATTCGGTGAAGTTCAATTTATTGGAATTGTATTTGCACACCACTATAACTAATGTAGGAACTGTAATCATCTGTGTGTTGTAACGTTGATGTCTACCCACCCACCCTCCTTGTCTGATTGTGTTGACGCGATTTCTTTCTATTTGTTCATAGACGTGGTAGTAGAATCAAGGTTTTACTTGGGTGATCATCACTTCTTTTTAGGTCGAGAAATCCTCTTTAATTAAACGTTTGTTCTTTCAAGACTTTCTACTCATCCGCGGTGTTAGAACTTAAACTCAAACCACTCGTATTTTTGTTGTGATTTGAACAATATATATGAAGTACAAATAAGAGCGATTTTGCGAGGATTAAAGTTTAAGAATTGGACTAGAAACGCTTCAATGAAGGGATAATTCTCGTCAGTGGATGCAATTTAAAAAAAAAAAAGCATTCTCTTATATATTAATTTTTTAATAAGTACTACCCTTGTTCGGTAGAGGTTTTTTGAAATAGCTGTTATGATTATTTTAATGTGATCATTGTGATTGATAATCAGTTCGAAGAAGTGTGTTTTAAGAAATGGAGTTCAACAATAAAATCTATTTGGGCATGTTAAAGAAAAGAGGGGAGGATTACTGAAGTAGCTCCCATTTGCAGCCCCCACTCTCAACAACAAATATTGAAATATGCCTTCATTTGTGGGATGATAATTTATCCTTTTTCTAACCCGATTTTACTATGTTTGATATAACATGGAATGGAAAATGAAAATGTTTTCCAATTTCATGTAAATTTTCTCACAAAATTAGTGAGAATATTTTTCACAATATTTGCCTAAAATGTGCATTATGTTGTAAAATTACCAAAATATTAGAGAGAATATAGAGATTGAGAGAATTCGTCATATTCCAATTGTGTATTAAATGAAGAAATGAAGCAACATATTTATAGGGATAGATAATGGTACAATTGTAATAATATAAACTTTACATGGACATAAAAATCATTCATACTGAAGATATTTTATAACACTCCCCCTTGAATGACCTAATACTCAATGTCTGTCCGTTAAAAACATTGCTAAGAAAATTCAGTGAGATAAATCTTAAACTAAGGAAAAGAATACAGTCATTGTGGAGTATAAAAATAAATTATGCCTCATTAAAACCTTGTTAGGAAAACCCAATAAGATAAAACATAAATGAAGGAAAAAGAGTACAGTTAATCCCCCTGATATTAGTCATAGTAAATCACTCAGCCGACACATTTTTATCTCATGTATCAATTTCTTGAGTGTAGATATCGGTAAAGCTTTAGTGAATAAGTCAACCACATTATTGTTTGAGCGAATTTGTTGAACATCGATATCACCTGTTTTCTGAAGCTCATGTGTATAGAAGAATTTTGGAGAAATGTGTTTTGTTCTATCTCCTTTGATATAGCTTCCTTTAAGTTGTGCAATACAAGCTGCATTATCTTCATACAATATCATTGTGCTATCTTTTGTCGAAGCTAATCTGCATGATGATTGGATATGATGAGTCATGTTTCTCAACCATATACATTCTCGACTTGTCTCATGGATTGCAATAATTTCTGAATGATTCGAAGATGTTGCTGTCAAAGTTTGCTTCACAGATCTCCACGATATAGTCGTCCCACCACGTGTAAACACATATCAAGTTTGCGATTTTGCTTGATGTGGATCAGAGAGATAACATGTATCTGCATATCCCACTAAAGAAGATCCCAAATTGTGAGAATAAAATAATCTCATATCAACAGTACCTTTTAGGTAACGAAGAATGCGTTTAACACTATTCAAATGCCTTTGAGTTGGTGAAGAATTATATCTTGCGAGCAGATTTACTGAAAAAGCTATATCAGGTCTAGTGCAATTTGCAAGATATGATAATGCTCCAATTACACTTAGATATGATACTTCTGGACCAAGAACCTTTTCTCCATCTTCAACTGGACGAAATGGATCGTTTTTTTGATCAAGTGATCGAGCGACCATTGGTGATGTTAATGGATGTGTTGTATCCATATAAAATCGCTCAAAACATTTTCTGTATATGAAGATTGATGAACAAATAGTCCTTCTGAAAAATGTTCAATTTGCAACCCAAGGCAAAATTTGGTTTTTCCCAAATCTTTCATCTCAAATTCATTTTTCAAGTAATCAGCAGTTTTGTTGAGCTCTTCTGGAGTTCCAATAAGATTTAAATCATCAATACAAACTGCCACTATTGCAAATCCAATATTTGTTCTTTATGAAAACACATGGGCATATATCATCATTTTTGTAATCCTCATTCAAAAAGTATTTGCTGAGGAAATTATACCACATACGTCCAGATTGTTTCAATCCATATAATGATCTTTGCAATTTGATTGAAAACATATTTTTCGGGTATGTATCATTTATTTATGACACTTTAAGTCCTTCAGAGACTTTCATGTATATGTCACTATCAAGTGAGCCATATAGATAGGCAGTTACTACATCCATAAGGCCCATATCGAGCCATTCTGACATAGCCAAACTAATTAAAAATCTAAATGAGATGGTGTCCATGATGGAAGAATATGTTTCCTCATAATCAATTTCAAGTCTTTGTGAGAAACCTTGAGCTACAAGCCTGACTTTGTACCTTGTAACTTCATTATTTTCATTTCTTTTCATTACAAAGACCCATTTGTATCCTACAGGGATTACATTTTCAGGTGTTCGAACTAACACCTTTCATTTTTCTAAGGAATTCAATTCCGTCTGCATAGCTTCCTTCCATTTTGGCCAATCCTTTCTCTATTGGCATAATTTAACAGACGGTGGCTCAGGGTCATTATTCTGAAATATTTCAAGAGTCATTTGAAAGGCAAAAATATTATCTATAACAACATTCTCCCTTTCCCATAATTTATGAGATAATAGATAATTTATTGAAATCTCATTATTCTCGGACATCTGTGATTCTGCAGGAATCACGTCATCACTATTAGATTGCTTCATTGAAATCTGTGGTTCTGCGGGAACCATGTCACCACTATTATATTGATCAATCTTTTCTATTATTACTCGTCCAGAAATCTTTGGTTGGTTTAATTTCCTCTTACAAGGTACGATATCTTTTGAACCAACTGGTCGACCATGCTTCTGGCGTTTTTGAGGTTCACTTGCTATAACGGTTTGTCCTACAGGGACATCAATCTTTGTCGGAGTGTTTTCTGCTGGTATATATGACTTGTCACTTTTCTTATGTCAACAAATTCATCAGGTAATTGATTTGCAATTATTTGCAAATGAATAATTTTCTCAACCTCTTGCTCACATTGATTACTTCGGGGATCAAAGTGAGATAGAGTTGTTTCATTCTATGAAATTTTATCTTGACTTTCAGGATGCAGCTTTACTCTTCCTAAAGTTTGGAAATTCATTTCATCAAAATGACAATCTGCAAAACGTGTAGTAAACAAATCGCCTGTTAAGGGTTCAAGATACCTAATGATGGAAGGAGAATCAAAACTAACATAAATCCCAAGTCTACGTTGGGGACCCATTTTGGTACGTTGTGGGGGAGAGATTTGTACTTGGACAGCACAACCAAAAACCCTTAGGTGAGAAATATTAGGTTAATGACCAGATGCAAGTTGTAGATGTGAGTATTGATAATAGCAGTTGGTCTTATATGAATCAATGATGCAGCATGTAATATGACATGACCCCAAACAGAAGCTGGGGTTTTGTTTTCATGAGTAGTGGTCTAGCAATTAATTGTAGACATTTAATGAATGACTCTGCTAACCTATTTTGTGTATGGACATGAGCAACTGAATGTTCAATGGCAATCCCAATTGACATGCAATACTCATTGAATCTCTGTAATCTAAACTCACCAGTATTATCAAGACGAATTGTCTTGATTGAGTAATCAGGAAATTGAGCTCGTAATTTTATTATTTGAGCAAGTAGCCTAGCAAATGCTACATTTCTTGTGGACAGTAAACAGACATGTGACCATCTAGTAGAAGAATCAACTAATACCATAAAATAACGAAATGATCCATATGGTGGGTGTATCAGCCCACATATATCTCCATGAATCCTTTCTAAGAAAGTTGGAGATTTAACATTGACCTTTGTAGTGGAAGGTCTAACGACTAATTTTCCTCGCAAGCAAGCAACACATGAATAATCATTAGGTGAAAGAATCTTCTGGTTCTTTAAAGGATGTCCATGTGAGTTGCTAATTATTCGACGCATCATTATCACTCCTGAATGTCCAAGTCGATCATGCCAAAGTATAAAACTTTTTAAGTCTACGACATCGAGTTCGTGACGTTGTTTGATTCAATTTCTTTTATGGATGTATAATACATTCCAGGAGGAAGTGCAGGGAGTTTTTCTTTTATCTGCTTCTGGCCAGATACGAAAGAAGTAATGCAAAGATATTCAATGTTGTTTTCTTGCATCGTTTCAATGTTATATCCATTGCAGCGGATATCCTTAAAACTGACCAAATTTCTTTTGGATTTGCTAGAGTAGAGTGCATCGTTAATACATAGTTGTGTATTGTTTGATAAAATAATACAGACTTTACTGGAGCCTTCAATGATCCTCGATGTGGGGGATACTGTATTAACATTATTTTTCGTAATGTTAAGCACATAAATACTTTTTCTTCCGGAGAATAGTATGTGTTGTTGTACTATCAACAAGACATATATCTTGGAAATTCATCTAAAAGATAATCAAATAGATATTTTAGAAAAGTGAATTTATGATCAAAAGAAGTTAAACATAATTTAACATGAAATGGACAATACATATTAAGATTTCAAAACAACAACATTATGACTTTCAGATAAAGCAAACTAATCTATATTTTCTAGCACGTCAGTATAAAAACTAGAGACATCTAAGTGTGTCCTATTAACTGGACAATCAGCAAAATTTGTCTCTATTTTTTTCCCTTTAATTGACTGTTGGTAAAGGTCTACAAGGTGTTTTTCCGTACGACAAGTACGTGACCAATGCTCTTTCATGCCACATCGGAAGCAACTTTCTTCGTGTTTCTGTTTGATTATGTTATTTTCATTTGTCTTATGCCTTTTAATTATGTGGCCATGTTGCTGATGATTTTGTTGATAATTTTGTCCAAAATCACGTCCACGTCCCTGTTCATGTCCACATCCACGTCTACGTTCATGCCCACAGCCACGACCACGTCTGTATCCGTGTCTATTTCTTGATATATCATTTGCTTCAGGAAATGCAGTAACACTTACTTCAGGAAATGGTACTGAACCGGTTGGACGTAATCCGTGATTTTTTTATCAACAATTCATTATTTTGTTCGGCTACTAAAAGGAAAGATATGAGTTCTGAGTACCTTTTAAAACAGCGCTCACGATATTGCTGCTGGAAGAGCACATTTGAGGCGTGAAAGGTGGAGAATGTTTTTTCTAACATATCTGCATCAGTAATCTTTTCTCCACACAAATTCAATTTTGAACATATTTTGAATAATTTAGAATTGTACTCACTCACACTTTTAAAATCTTGCAAACGAAGGTCCATCCATTCATAACGGGCTTTTGGGAGGACTACAGTCCTCTGATGGTCAAATCTTTCTTTTAAGTTTTTCCAGAGTTCTTGTGGATCCTTCACAGTGAGATATTCAACTTTCAATCCATCACGAAGATGGTGACAAAGGAAAATAAGTGCCTTTGCACGATCTTGCAGGAATTCTTTGTTTCCTTCTTTTATTGTTTCTCCAAGACCTTTTGAAATAAGATGGACATCGGCATCTAGGATCCATGATAGTTAATTTTCCCTCGATAAATCGAGTGCAATGAACTCGAGTTTTGTGATATTTTCCATTAGGATAACTATTCAATCAAACATGAGACATAATTAATTCCTTGAAAAATCTCAGTAAAGAATCAATTACATGATTTCTATATCGAGTTTTTATTCTTCTGGAATATTAATTATAATTCTGAGTTGTTGTAGCAATAAAACAAAAAATTGAAATTGCTATGTGCAAATCTAAGTAGTGGTGTCAATTAATCAAGATTATAATTATCGAGAATAAATTAACAAATGATTAATAAGTATAATGAAAGTGATATTAACAAAAGATTCTTCAAAAATTGCATTAAAAGAATTGTGTGGTATGTATGTAATCATGTATGATAAAGATATGTTTAATCATTACCTTTACTAAAATTGTGATTTTAGTTTTCAAAAAGAAAAATAACTTTTGCTTTTGTAAGTGCACTTTATTGGAATGATGAATTGATTAGATTATAAAATTATCTTTTTGGGAAATACGTAAAATGTGATTTCATTTAAACCATATATTTGATAGATCAACGTAGTAAGCATCAACATAATTAACAATACATTTAGTCGAAAGATTGACTATACATGTATCAACAAGATTTAGGATTAACTTCTGTATATAAAGTCGAAACTATGTAGGTATCAATATAATTTAAAACATCCTAATATGAAGATATAATAAGAGCAGAAATATTTAAAAACCTAGTAGAACCAACCATATAGGTGGTAATGTAATTTGCATATTTGAAACTAATAGAATCAACCATAATGTTGTTAGCATTATATACTTAAAACTGTTAGAACCAATTATATAGGTTATAGTATGATATACTTAAAAATGGTAAAACCAACCATATAGGTTGTAGCATGATATACTTAAAACTAGTAAAACCAACCATATAGGTGGTAGCATTATATACTTAAAACTGGTAAAACTAACCATATAGGTGGTAGAGTAATATATAAAAGATATTTAAAATTATTACCTTCTTTATACAGATTGAACCTTTGTTAACTCAGTTGGCTAGTGTCTCGTACTGATAACGTGTTGTAAAACTACCAAAATATTAGAGAGAATATAGAGATGGAGAGAATTTTTCTTATTCCAATTGTGTGTTAAATGAAGAAGTAAAGCATCTTATTTATAGGGATAGATAATGGTACAATTGTAATAATATAAACTTTACATGAGCATAAAGGTCATTCATACTAAAGATATTTTATAACACATTATGTAATTATATATGAAAAATGAATTTCATGAAAAACGTGTGCACTCAAACACATCCTTAATCTTCTTGAATCCGATAATGATAATTGATACAAACATCCATACCTTTGGATTCTCTTGAATAATTCGTCCACACTTTTAATTTTTTGACAATTTTACCCTTACATTCACATTTCTTTGAATAAGTACCTGCTCTCTAATAACCCCCCAAAAAAATAAGTTAGTTGACTGTTCGATAGCCGCAAGTGTACGGGTTACATAAGTAATATAATGGACATGAGTCTAAGTATCGATTCCACGAGGATTGTTGTAAATTGTATTTTAGATTACAAATCCTTAACCGGAACTAGAAAATTGATTGAGTCGGAAATTTTTATTATACACTTAACTAAAAAAATGAGAAAATTTGTTTTGTAAAAACTATAAAATGAATATGCTAGAATTGAGAATCCATATTAATTCCATCAATTATGCATTACTCCAATTGTCTATCGAAATTCACGTAGTTTTGAAAATTCATATTCCTAATGTTGTTAAAACTCTCTTTCAGACAAGCATTAACACATATTTCTACGCATAACCAAACTATATTTCTAGATTAAATACGAATGTACAGGAAAATATTAAAGAACTGTGTATACTATTGTAGATAACACAAAGCATAGGGGTATATTTCTATTCCCTATCGGACTTTGTGACAATTGATGATAGTCTAATGAATTTCTAATCTTTTTGAACTTAAGAAAACATAACCTAAAATCATACAATTTGTGATCAAATAATTGCATAATAAGAAAGCATGCATCAATTGCTCAAATCCACGAATTAACTAAACTAAACAACAAAGTAACACATAAAATTCGAAATTTAATGCTTCATCACAATTCTAACATTTAAAACCTAGCCTAGATACATAATTAAATAAAAATCATAAGAATAATAGATAGATGTCACCCTATTCATTCTTTGATCTTTGGTCTTCAATTGTGTTCTTGGTGTGGCATGGATCCCTCGGTATTTTGACAGCATTTTAGCATGAATCCAACAATTGGGAACCCCTAATTTCGTGCCTCAAGTCATGTATTTATAGGTTACCTCGAAGTCTAGGTCAAAAGAATGAGAATTTCGCTGAAAAATAGCGCAAAAAAAAAAAAAAAAACCAACAGTCGGCCCAGAAAATAACCATGCGATCGCTCAGGCTTCCAGAAAACATTCTGACCATTTTTGTCATGACCGTGTGATCCCGCCGTTATAACCCATATGATCGCATGGTTATCCTGTTAGAGTACAATTTTCATCTTTTGAAGTACTATAAGTTGGTCCTCGTGATGCACATCAAGTCCTTCAACTTTTGATTGTTGCAATTTAGTCCACAAACTTCTGATTTTTTCTAAATTTGAATTCTTCTTTGAGTATTCTTACAATTGAGCCTTTGATTTACTTCATCAACTTTTGATTTGCATACTTTGACACTTTTTTCATCCAAATGCTTTATTTTAGCTTTAATTCCATTATTTTCACAACTTTGGGGTTATTCCTGAAATATAAACAAACAACAACAAAATAAATAGCAAATATTCTTGAACGAACAAATAAAATCCTACTTTTAGGATAGAAATAAGTGTACAAAATACACTTATCAACATTCCCAAACTAGAACTATTGTTCGTCCTCGAACAAAAATAAAATTAAACTATAAAAATAAAAATGCAAACAAAAATTGTTTTTGTTTATTTATTTACCATGCGCTTCAATAATCCAAATTAACGATTCACTTTAGAGAATAAATATGAACAACAAAAATTATTTTCATTCATCCAATGCTTAACTTCATTGTGTGTGTGTGTGTGAATATCCAAAATTGAATGCAAACTCATGTAAAAATATACTTGACACTGTGTGACTAGTCATGCAGAAATAAGTCTAAATCCCATGTGGTCAAACAATGATTTTCTTTTGATTTTCCTCACACTCTCATAGATGATGACAACCTTACTGATTTTCTCTCAAATTCCTAGGTCTCTCCTATTGATGTGGTTTCTAAACATATATATATATTGCATTTTTCCACACAAGGTAGTTAGGATTTGACAAGTATTCACAATAGATCAAGAATAATCCATCCCCAATCACACACTCCACGTTAGGAATTTCAATCAACAAAGCTTATAGCATTTTCATTCTATTTTTCTTTTATTTGGACGACTTTTTCTTTTAATGTCCTTATCTTTTACCATCTTTGTGCAGAACTTTTCATACTTGCTTTCTATATGACCTCTATAGTGAGCTTTAGGTCGGTAGCTCCCAACTCAGTTGAGTTTAGGGAACCAAGTTCAGAGAACTCCTCAAACTTAATTACCAAATTCATAAAGGCTTAAAAAGAAAAGTTAAAGATGTTTTAGCGTCTTATGTGTAAGTCCACTCTCCGTATTTACTTTCTAATTGACCTATGTAGCGAGTTTTAGGTCGGTAGCTCCCACCTTAGTTGAGTTTAGGGTACCAGGTTCAGAGAACCCCTCAAACTTAATTACCCAAGTCATAAAGGCTTAAACAGAAAAGTTAAAGATGTTTTAGCGTCTTATGTGTAAGTCCACTCTCCGTATTTGCTTTCTAATTAACCTCTATAGCGAGCTTTAGGTTGGTAGCTCCCAACTTAGTTGAGTTTAGGTTACCAGGTTCATAGAACCCCTAAAACTTACTTGCTCAAGTCAGAAAGGCATTTGAGCAATAAAATAAGACCTTTAGCATTTTTCTGTTTTTATGTTGGTTATTGTTTATACACGTTGATCAAAACCTCTTACACTAAAGATGCAAAATCGAGAATATCATACCATCAATCCATCAATGCCTACTCATACTAACTTTTCCACCCCCGAACTACTTGGTTCTACATTTTGGTCGGGATCTAAATTTTTGAGGTTTGGGATTTTTCAGTCAATTATATGGTCAATGTTGCATAAGTTAACCCCACATCTATCAAGTATCTCCTACACAAGTTATTATTTGAAATTAAATATGTGTTCAAGTTTTAAAGTCTTACATGGATAATTTTTTTGAAAAATTAAGTTCACATGTTGCCCAATATTCTAACTAAAGTACAAAAAGTTAATTCAAATCATGTCATAAGTAATAAATAAATCAACAACATTTTTCAAATTCTTCCATTTTTTTTTATGATTTTTCAAAAAAAATTTTGCCCCAAAATCGAATTAATGTTCAAATAAAAACACATGAATGAGATTCTTAACCCAAACTAGAATTATGCATTGTCCTCAATGTATTCAAAGCAAATAAATAAAATAATCACAAAATAACAAAAAGGGATTAAGTACTTCCCAGGTTTTGAGAGGTAGTGTCTCCACTTTGAAGCTTTGACGTAAATGCTTGGTTGGATGAAATGACCCCTTTCTTTTCCAAGTTTGGCTTGAAGTGTCCCATGATAATATGTTCCTTACAAACAAGAATTAATGATCATTAAAAGTATAAATATCACATATGAACTAATGTAAAACAACACAACATACCCAAATTAGGACTTAGAAAAATTTTGAAATTTTTGAAAAGTGGTCGACCACTGATTTTCAGCTCTTGACATTGCCTCGAAAAAAATGAAAATTTCTAGAGACGTGTCATGGGCATATGAAACTACATAACTTGATCTACAACATATCAAAAACTCAGCACATTTGGAGTTCATATGGATCATCAAAAGATGTGACAAAGTAGGTGCAGTGAGACTGAATTTGTGGGCTGTGATGCATTGGTGCCTGCATTGGCCTTGTCATGAGGTTCTTTGTGGTGCAATGATGTTCAAGTTGAATTATATGTCTTAAATCAGTATAAAAACTGATTGAATGATGCACAAATGATGTATAACATGTGGTGAAGGTGATCATCCAAAAATAATTGTGCAAACTCAACAAAAACCTCATTGAAACATTTTATCAAACACTTTGTGTGGATATGAAGAAATCAAGTAAAATCATAGATTTGGAGACTTGAATTAAGCTAAAAATTTTCATCTAACAATTCACAATTCAATATCTCCAATCATAGCCTAAAGTTAAACCCATCTCCATTTATTCACAATCCACAAATTACAAAAAAGTATGAAGAACATCCAAATTATGCATGATTATGTGAAATTGTGGAAAGGTACATACCTTTGAATGATTTTGAAATGAAGCAAGGCATGATTTTGAGTTAAAATGATGTGAAAACAATGGGGAATAGTTGGGGACTCAATATTGGGTGATTTGGAGGAGAAAAATGGGAAGTGTAAAAGGAATGAAAAACCCGTAAGTATATAAATCTGGGCAGGTTGCCCAGATTTCAACCCTGCGATCGCATGGTAGGTTTCAACAGTGATCAGTGATTTTTCATTTTTCGAGTTTTGGACCCCTAAATGCATTCAAATGCATGCAACTAACCTCCAAAGCATGTCTACATGTCCTAAGCTAGATGATCAAATTGAAAATTTTGATGAAAAGCAACACAACAAATAGAAAGCAAGCAAATCCTAAAAAAGCTAAAACAGGAAAAACAAGGGCAATGAAGTATTCAATGCAACTAACATGTCAAAATTTGAATTCCATGCATGCTAGTGATCCAAAAATGCAATGTAAAGCATCAAAAAGTCTAGGTCTAGACTTTTTGGCGAACTTCTCAAGGTGATTTTAGATTGAATGGTGAAACCTCTTCGTCTCCACTCACCTTGTACTCATACCTCTCCCAACATGCCAATTCCACATTCATATCGATTTTATATCAATTTTATAATTATGGTTCATGGGCATTAAATTGTATATGGTGAAAGTTACCTCTTGATTTTCAGCTCGCAACACTACATCTTCTATTTTTACATCAATTAATGCTCCTGTAGTGGTTAGGAATGGTCTACCAAGTATCAAAGGAATATTGTCATCTTTCTCCATGTCTAAGATGATATAGTCAGCAGGGAATATGAATTTGTGAACTTTCACCAACACATCTTCCACAACTCCATATGGGTGACAGATTGATCAATCAGCTAGTTGCAATCTGATATTGCTTTCCTTTGGTTCATACAATCCTAATTTCTTGTACAAAGATAAGGGCATCAGATTTATACTTGTCTCGAGATCACACAATAACTCGTTAAATTTTAAGTTTCCAATGACACAAGGTATAGAAAAGCTCCCTGGGTCTTTGAACTTAGATGGCAACTTCTTTGCAAAATTGCGCTGCACTCTTCTCTCAAAGTTACCTCCTCAAGTTCCTCAAGCTTCTTCTTACTAGACTTCATTTTTTTAGAAGTTTGGCATAACTTGGAACTTGTGTGATGACTTCCAAGAAAGGGATATTTATATGCAGTTTCCTAAGCATATTTACAAATTTGGTTAACTGCTTATCCTCTCTTATTTTCTTCAGCCTATGTGAAAATGGGATATGAGACTCATGGGCTTAATTGTTGATTTCACCTCATGACCATCTTCTTTTTCAACCGTTTTCTCACCACTTTTCAGGAACTCCCGCTGGCTTTTTAGCTTGAATTTTAGGAAGTTGCACACCACTACGTATAGTGATTGCATTTATCTCATGTTGCACCACATTTATAGCCATGAGCCGTTCCTTTGGATTTACCTCAGTGGTTGCAGGCAATGTACCCGGGCTCTTGTTGTGATCAGTTGTGCTATCTTCCCCACTTGATGTTCTAAATTTTTGATTGATGCCTGTTGATTTTGAATTGTGGTTTCATTTTTCTCATAAACTGATCTGTTTTAGACATGAACTACTCTGTCTTTTCCACAAATTTCCCAATCATATCTTCCAGTGCAGGCTTTCTCTCTTCAGTATTGCATTGGGGCGCAATGTGTCCATTAGAATGATCTCTCCAAAAAAAAATTAGGATGATTGCGCCAACCTGGGTTATAGGTATTTGAGTATGGGTTGTTCTGGCGTTGACCCCCTTATACATAGTCCACTTGCTCCAATGGGAAAGCCAGAATAGAGCAATCTGTAGTGGCGTAGTTTGCACCACACTTTTCACAAGTCACTTTATCACTTCTTGATGATTGATTCACTAGTGCTATGCCCTCTACCTTCGCAGTCAAGGAGTCAATTTTTGCTAATATGGCAGTGTAAGCATCCACTTCATAGACTCCAAATGTCTTCTTTGGTACCACTTTGTTCGAACCCCACATGGCATTTGTATTTGCTATCCTCTCAAAAAGCTCCAATGTTTGTCCGATGGTCTTTGTTCCCAAAGCACCATTCGATGAGTACTCAACTATGTTTTTAAAATGCGAAAGTAATTCTTCATAGAAAAACTTCACTTGGTCACCTCTGGCGATCCCATAGTTTGGACACTTCCTCAGCATTCCCTTAAATCTATTCTACGCATCATCAAAAGATTCAGCATCATGCTACTGGAACACAGTGATGTCATGTCTCAGTTTGGCAACATTCGCTGGAGGCATGAATTTAGTGCAAAACTTCTAAACCAAGTCGTTCCAGGTGGTTATACTCGCATGGGGGGAGAATCTGACCAATCAACTGCTCTATCTCTTAGAGTGTAAGGGAATAACCTGATTCTGATAGCATCATCAGACACACCCTGATATTGAAAGTGTTGGTACATGTCTAAAAATTTAGAAACATGTGTATGTGGGTTTTCATCAGGTCTCTCATGGAATTGTTGTCCATTTTGTAATATACTGATGATATTAGTTTTAAGTTGGAAGTTTACCTCCCCAAATAGTGGATAGACTATGCTAGATTGACTTTGAACCACCTGAGGTGTCATGAAGTCACCAACCAGCATGTCATCTTCATTTATTTGAGCAACAGGGGCTAGAAGATTGTTGTTGTTTGCCATTTGATTTTTTTTATTTATGGATTCATCTAGCTCTCTAACTTCTCTTAGCCTATGGTACAACGTACGTTCTATTTCTAAGTCAGCTTCGGAAAGATCCCCTTTTTTAATGTAGCATACGCGACTTCAATAAATGTAAAGAAACTAATAACTAAACTAAAATTAAAAATAAAAATCCTAAGACAAAAATAAAAATAAAGCAAGTAAAAAGTTCGAATTAGTGAAAGTAATCTAAAAATAAATTTAAACTACAATCCCCGACAACGGCGCCAAAAACTTGTTCAATAGCAGCAAGTGCACGAGTCGCACAAGTAATATAATGGACGTGAGTCCAAGTATCGATCCCACGAGGTTTGTTATAAATTGTATTTTAGATTACAAATTCTTAACCGGAACTAGAAAATTGATTGAGTTTAAAATTTTGATTTTAAACTTAACTAAAAAGAATGAGAAAAAATTTGTTTTGTAAAAACTATAAAATGAATGAATATGCTAGAATTGAGAATCCACATTAATTCCATCAATTATGTATTATTCCAGTTGTCTAACGATAATTCACGTTGTATTGAAAATCCATATTCCTAATGTTGTTAAAACTCCCTTTCGGATAAGGATTAACACTTATTCCTACGCACGACCTAACTATGTTTCTACGTTAAATACGAATGTACAAGAAAGCTTTAAAGAACTGAAAATACTATTGTAGATAACACAAAGTATATGGGCATATTTTTATCCCCAATCGGACTTTGTGACAATTGATTCTAGTCTAATGAATTCTTAATCTTTCAAACTTAAGAAAACATAACTTAAAATTATACAATTAGTGATCAAGTAATTGCATAATAAGAAAGTATGCATCAATTGCTCAAACTCATGAATTAACTAAATTAAACAACAAAGTAAAACATAAAATCCGGAATTTAATGCTTCATCACAATTCTAACATTTAAAACCTAGCCTAGATACATAATTGAATAAAAATCACAAGAATAATGGATAAATGTCACCCTATTCATCTCTTGATCTTTGGTCTTCAATTGTGTACTTGGCGTGGCATGGATGCATTGACACTTTGACAGCGTTTTGGCATGAATCAAGACAATTGGGAACCCCTAATTTTGTGTCTCAAGTCATGTATTATGTATAGATTGCATCAAAGTCTAGGTAATGAGAATTCCGCAAAAAATCGCGCAAAAAGAACCCAACAATCGGCCCAAAAAATAACCATGTGATCGCATGGTACAAATCCATACGATCGCTCAGGCTTCTGGAAAACATTCTGACCATTTTTGTCAAGACCATGCGATCACGCTATTATAATCCATGCGATTGCATGGTTATCCGGCTAGAATGCAATTTTCATCTTTTGAAGTGCTATAAGTTGGTACTCATGATTTTATTGCACATCAAGTCCTTCAACTTCTGATTGATGCAATTTAGTCCCCAAACTTTTGATTTCTTCCAAATTTGAATTCTTCTTCGAGTATTTTTACAATTGAACCCTTGATTTATTTCATCAACTCTTGATTTGCATACTTTGACACTTTTATCATCCGATTACTTTATTTTAACTTCAATTCCATTGTTTTCTCAACTTTGAGGTTATTCTTGAAATATAAACAAATAACAACGAAATAAATAGTAAATATTTTTGAATGAACAAATAAAATCCTACTTTTATGATAGAAATAAGTGTATAAAATACACTTATCATTGACCCATGAAGTATCTATTAGCTATATTTATGAAGGACATTTTTTTTTAATATTATCTCATTTAAAAAATTATATAAAGTAAAAAATTAAAAAAAAAAATAAAAATAAAAATGAATTCATCATCTTCTTACAACCAGCCACCCCCACACCGACGAAAATACCTCTCTCAAGCCGTCAACAAGGAATTATTTTATGAATCAAGAAATGAACCCTTTCACAGAAGATTTGCAAAGCCTATATGATTAAGATTCTCGCAGTACGTAGAGTGCTTATAAACTTGCTTTATAAGCCTCATATTTTTTCAAATACACATTTTTTTCAAAATTAATTTTCGATCACATATTTTATCTGCAAAACATCACATTTTGTCTATATATAATAATAATAATAATAATAATAATAATAATAATAATACCAAACAAGAATTGAAGTGGGTCTTGCCTTTGTGGGAACTGGGCCAACTTCAGTGGGTCTGTGATATTGCTTTTCTTTAAAACTTGCATCAATTCCAACTTCATCTTTCAATCCACTCCAATTTCATATTTGTAACAGTCAATCAAATTTTTTTTCTTTTTATAATGTTGACAACATGATGAGAGTCGAGAAAACTCAACTTCATTGCACGAACCCGTGGTCCACAT
The DNA here is from genome assembly GCA_963555705.1 of Ligustrum vulgare. Taxonomy (NCBI): domain Eukaryota; kingdom Viridiplantae; phylum Streptophyta; class Magnoliopsida; order Lamiales; family Oleaceae; genus Ligustrum; species Ligustrum vulgare. The sequence continues at coordinate 23,703,566 of OY743186.1, forward strand.
TACAAGGTCTAAGTAGGGGTGGGTGTGGGTTGGGTTGGGTCGTTTTTTTGCCTCAATCCGAACCCAACCCAACCCACTATGGTCGGGTTGATAGAAAATTAACCCAACCCAACTCAAGCATGAGTTCAAACCCAACCCAACTCAATCAAATTTCGACCGGGTTGGGTTGAGTTGGGCTTTGGTCCAATTAGCAAAAGTGGAAAGTGGAAATTACACCCACCCCTACTTTTAAATATCCAAATTCACAAATCAGATCAAATTTATAAAACTTCAAAATTCATGTTTTAATTAAGGAATAATTAATTAATAAATTAAAATAATAATATTCTAAAATTCTCAACCCTACTTTCCCTAATAGATCTCTCTCTATATCACTACATTCAATCCATATTCACTATCAACCGCAAAACATCACCTCCGCCCTCCTCTTCAATGCCAAACCCCATCATCCCGCCGGCAAGACATCCGGCGCCGCTGCTATCAGCCACTCTTCGGGAATAAACCACTCACAACCCTACACTCAAACCGCCAACATATGGGCACAGGCACCCACCGAGGTAGCCATCGCGCAGATCTGCAATGGCATCGTTGTTTTTGTCACAAAAATTTGCAGTGCCTACTCTCGCTCTTGTAAGTGGTGATGGAAGCGATGGCGTTGTCCGGTGGTAGGTGGTGATGCGGTTGAATCATCTCCTTGGACCTCATGATGGAATACAGTCTCTGCAACTTCAACTACTGCTTGAATCTGTTGATGAAATCATCAGTCTTAGCACCTACGTGTTCGTCCGCCTCAGTGAGATTAGCACTTCCCCTTTCCAGCATAGTGGAAGGCAATTTTTTCTCCACAATGTTCTCCTCCTCAAAGTGCCCAAACGTCGATTTTACACTCCTTGACTTCCTTATCTTCGCCGGAAGCCTTGTCAGAAATCTCCCCCGAATCTGTCTCAATATCTGACTTTGTTGAGCTGTGAGATTTTGTGGTTCTTGAGATCTGCAATAACTTTAAAAGATGATAGATTTTAAGCGTTGAAAATTCAATGCCGATATGTCAAGATTAGGCAGTTGTTGGTTGTGGTTCAGACACTGCACCACCAGTTGCTGGCGGTGTAGTTTATGGTTTGCAAAGGCTGATGTTATGAGATTTTGAAAATGGAGAACGACAGGAGTGAACCACCTATTCATTGATGCCTATATTCATTTCTGTGATGTAATAATTTGATAAGTTGTGATTTAAAAATTAGTTGAGATCGAAAAATTTAAAAATATTTCACCCACTGATTTTATATTTTGTGATCTTGAAATCGGTTTTGAAGTAAAAAAACTGTTTGTGACCTAAAATTAAGTTCAATTTGTGACTTACTATTTTGATAATAATCTGTGACCTAAAATATTTTTATTTTGTGACTTGAAATTATACCGTTTGTGACTTTAAAATATGATTGTTGTGACCTTAGAAAAATTGAGATGTTGTGCCCGTGGCGGGGACTATGGTCATGGTCTTGGTAGTTGGAGGAAGTGGTGGTTATGACTTTGAAATAAAAATGTGACTTAAAAAATTTTCCTTGTGATATTAAATTTAATCTTGTGACATTGAAAAATGATAATTGTGTCCTTGACAATAGTGGTTGATAGGTTGTGATTGGAAAAAATGGTGGTTGTGACTTGTCATCCTAAATGGTTGTGACCTAATTGTGATGTTAGATACGTGACTTAAATTATTTGTATTATGTGACCTAAGAATTTACAATATTGTGACCTTAATATTTATAATTAATAAAATATTGGCAATTATTTACTTTAATTAATTAAATCTTAATTACAACATGATTTTTGAAATTATTCAAGTTTCACCTTAATTTTAAAATTTTCATTTATAACTACCTTATTTGTGTATTTTTCCCTTAGCAAAAAATCTTGAAATTTAAAAAATTAAGCTCGTAAATCAACTATTAACTCAAATCAATTATGTACAATACAATAAGCTCAAATATAATAAATTGAATACTTGCTAATAAAACTAAAATATGTTCAAACCATATTTGAATTTCATCTAAATTATAAAATGTGCTTGAGATTCTTGAAATTTAAATGGTCCTATTTTTTAAAAAAAATTGTTGGGTTAGGTTAGGTTGGGTTTTTCACCCAACCCAACCCGATTTTCATCAAAAACTGACCCAAACCGATCGAGTTGGGTTGGATGGGTTAATGTCTACCCCTAGGTCTAAGTTCAAGGAACCTCTCGACAATACATTCAAACAAGATTCAAGGTCGAATCCTTTCAAGATGAAGGAGATGAAGCGATCCGAGAAAATCAAACCTCGATGCACATGCCGATGGGACCTATGACGAGATTTGATGATAAAGAGGTTCAAGATTCGAGGCTAAACAAAATGATTAAGTCAAAAGAGGAGCTAAGAATCAAGTTTCAGATTCAATTAAAGTATTAACAGAGATAGAGTTCAAATTTAAGGTTTTCTATTTCTTGAATAATCGAGCCCTTTTCATCTATTTTCCAATTTATTTTGAATTACCTTAATCGGATATCGGGATCAAAAGTTATGATCAAAATACTGAAGATGGGGCGGCAGAATTTGGATCTACAGAAATAAACCGTGCGGCCACACTATTGAAAAGGCGTGCTGCCGCACTCCTTTAAAATTTCCAGAAAGGCAGAATGTTCAGATTTGGGTGCATCCATGCCTGTGCGGCCGCATGAAACTGAGCCGTGTTGCCGCACGGTTCAATGGAAGACCAGATTTCCAAATTTTTTGTGCAATTTCTATTTTTCTTTATTTCTTTCAATTATTGTACTATAAATATCAAAATTTTCTCCAATCCTAAGATAAGTTGGATGTTGAATGAAGCTCTTGAGAGGCTCCTCTTTGGGTGAGGTAAAAATCTCTATCTACTTGTAATCTTCATGGAAGTTTTTCATCTTTAATTTGAGTATATTATTCTCGTGTTTGTTATTGATTTCCAAACATCATGAAATTTTCTTTCTTCTCTCTATTGAGCTAGGGCTTACTTCCATAGAATATTGGTTAGGGTGAGCTTGAGTCAAAATTTATCACTTTCTTACCATTTTTAGCTTTCTTATGTTGGTATTAAATTGTTGTGAAAATTTTTTATTCAAACATCAAAGGAGTTCGCATCACAACAGTTATGCTATGACTAAAAAAGACTATGACAAACTCCTCAGTTCATACCTGGAAAATTAGTGATGGTAATAGGACGGATCGATCTAATCCGTATCTACCTTGCGATCCGTCAATTTCAGGTGGACAGATCGGGTCCTTGATCTGTCTATCGACCTACACATACTTTTTTTAAGAGATTTTTATTAATTTCTTTCTTTTTTTTTATTAAATGGGGTGGATTTTATCATTTGTTGAAAGTTTTTTGCTCCATTTGGATCGAATATCCGTTGGATTCAGATCAAAACATCCCTATGGTAAACTCAATTAGAATGATTTTTTACCACATTGATGAAAAAACAAGTGTATGTTGTGACTAAAGAAAATGCCAACTCCTGAATACCTCTCTACTGCTACTTATTGAAAAGCTGAGAAAAACAATTTAAGAATCTATTAAATAAAACACAATGTTAGTTATGTGGAAAAGTAGGCATTTCTCCAAAAAGTTGCCATTTCAGATATAGGAATTGAAGAGGGTCTCACAAATTCTGTCGATTAGATCCCATATTTATGATCAGTGGCGAATCCAGCATCAAAAGTCAGCTAGAGCGGTTGAGTTGATCATGAATCGTTGATCGTTGACAGAACTATCAACGCCCACAATAACGAGATTGTTTATTAATATTTAATTAAATAATATTAAAAATTAATCAATCAATATAAAAATGTACTAAAACAGATATTCAACAAATCACAATTTTAAAAATCTTAATAATTCACTTACCTGATTCAAGATATCGATTAAATCTGATGATTGTGAATCTAGATTCTAAAAAGCTTTCAACAATAATATTTAACAATCTCTTAAATAGAAGATAAATACTCTGAAGAAATTAAAATTATAAATTTGTGTACACCATTTTGTTTAATATATTATATTCTTCTACTAAATGAGTTTAATTGGATTTCCCAAAGTAAACATGTAAAATAAAATTCAAGAATTCACATTATGCATTTTCATCTTCCGCAGCGTGCTTTATTCTTATAATTGAATTACAGTAAAATTGGAACAAAAATAAATAAAAATAAAAATAGATGGAATCATGGAAATCAATTATTATTGAATCAAGTGTAAACTCAAATATTTAGATAGCATTGGAGTCAATTGATGGGCCAATTAAGTGAGCCCAAATTGTTAAAAAAAAGGCCCAATTATTCTTTCATCTTCTTCTTCTTACCCTGCTGCAAACCAAGATCGAAGATTCGGAGAGACGGTGGAAGGAAGACATACTAGTAAGATTTCTGAAATCTGACATTTCAAACTCGACGACTCCGACAAGAACAATCTGGTTATGGATCTGCTGACCGTGAAAAACTGAGATTCATGAGGGAAAAAAAAAAACGAGTTCGTCGGAGTCCATCTAGCACGGCTGCGCTACCTCGCAATCGGCTAGATCCGCCACTGATTATGATTATGATTATGAATATGAATGGTTGCAGGAGGTGGAGGTGGATTTTGGTTAGAGTATGGTAGGGGCCAGGGGTAAGGGTAAAGGGTAAGGGGTAAGCCCAAACTTAGATGGGAATTCATTAGACGGACCCTGAATTCGATTGGTTTCAGTCAGTAGATGAGAAAAATGAGAGTGAAAGAAAATGATGATTTCATTTTTTCTTTTTATAATATAATCTTAAATAAGATAATATAAAAAGACATTTTTGTCTTTCATATTTAGATGATTTATTGGTAGACTAACAGATTTTTGGAACGAATTAGGACGATTGAGACTTTTTCCAAAGAAAGGTGATGGTGAAATTGTCAAAATAATTAAATAATAATAATAATAATAATAATAATAATAATAATAATAATAATAATAAAGCCAAGGATGAATGGCGTAAGAGAATAAAAAGTTAGGAAAATTTTGTGCCAATCGAACAATGATAAGAACATGAAATAAGCTCCAAACATATTGAACTTCAATATGCGGTCTTGAGAATTCAAAGAAATCAAAACAATTAACATTCGTAAATGATGAAATCACGCTGATTCCTCCTCAAATTCTAGAGTTCGGGCATTTTCATCAAATATGAAACCAGGATGATTTTTTTTGTTGGAAATTAGGTTGTGAGGCTTTCTGCCATTTTGGATTTTCTGTTTGGGATTAACGACTTATGAGCCTTTGTTTTTGGGCTGTAATTTATTTTAAATTATGTTTAGGTACTTTTTAATAAATTTGTAAGGAAAATTTTATTGAATATTATGTATGATGTCTTGCTCACATTTTTCTTTACGAAAAAAAACATAAAAAATTCTAGGGAGAGATTTTTAATTAACATTTTTAAGTGATATGGTGACATGTCACAATGTCACTTAAAAATATCAATTAAAAATATCAATGTATGTGCGTCTTGTCACAATGTCACTTAAAATATCAATTAAAAATCTCTTCTTAGAATTACTCAAAAAAAAAAAAAAAAAAGGTCACAGAAAGGGATCTACAAACTACACTCCAGAGGCAACAATCAACTCGACACAGCAACAATGTCGTAGCTGTTTTTTGTGATCTGCTGCAATAGAATCTATTTCCTATGTGTTTCAGTCTATGGTGTGTGGTGACAAGGGTGAGACTAGCACAAACGATGTGGTAGTGGCACTGTGTATGTGTGGTGGCACTATTATTAAATATGTCATGTGATCGTGCGTTGGTGAATGATATTTTTAATGTTGCGATTTTGGTGGAGTGTACATGTGTAATTTGTAAAGAATGATTTCGTCACACGACAGATAGTTTAAAGAGAATGTCATATACTCATATTATATGGAGAAAAATTTTGTTGTATTAAATTAGAAGAAAATGATACGAGTATGGGTACTCCATACGTTATTCTTTCTAGTTTGGATAAGAGAGGTGATGAGATTAGAGAAAATATTGTATGAGTGAATATCTTCATCTAATAAAATTGTTCTTCTACTATGATCGTCGGTTGTCAACTGAGCTACGTTAAATTTCTTATTTTTCTCTATTGTGTTCTTTATTTTGGATTTATGTTCAGTTGCGTTGTATTGTTGGGGATTTGATTATATCAGAGCTCATGGTCATGGTCCAAACACTGGAATATTGACGATGATGTGTATCTGTTTGAGGTGAGCTGTGATGATAGACTAACTTAGAGTGGAGTTGTGATAGTGATTGAGTCATACAAATCAATTGTGGTGATCGAGTCACATCAACTAATAATACTGAAATGGAATTGCAGTGATCAAGTCACGTGGATGTGGAACTTGGTAGTAAAAGACTTTTAACAAGAAATGGTGTTGCTTGAAGTTATTATTCATTTTTTGTAGAGATTAAAGTCAATTTTTTAGTACATTTTGATAAAAATGATGAAATGTGTAGTTGAAAATTTGTGAGTCTCATTAAACATGTGATCATTTATAAACAAACTTTTATCAAATAGAGCTAAAACATGGGCTAATAAGATTTTGCATGGGTTAATTGCATAAAATACTTAATTAACATACCAAAATTCATTTTTACTACACAAAAAACAATTTTTGAAAAATACTTCATCTTCTTCACCACTGTGTAATCAACCATATACTCCCCGAACAGCCAGCAGACCTCACCACCACCACCGCCGTCAATATCATCCTACCCCTCAACCCTATCACTGTTGGCGCCACCTTCGACGATTATCACCCAATAATTTCAGATCTCAATACCCAATCACTGCCATCGTCCCTAACAGCCTCAATCAATCACCAGTCCACAACCATCACCATCAACAGACCACCACCACCATCAACCACCTACATGCACCACACTTACCACACCACCACCACCACAACCAAACATAAACTGCCAATCAGTCGGATCTCTTTCCCCCAACGATATGCATTTTCCGACAAGACTTCTTAGTGCCAACTCTCTATACCCGTTGATTAAATGCATGCATCTATATCAAGTATGAATTTTTTGATTGCCTTGGAGAAAAGACAAACAATAGGAAGATAGGAAAATAAATTTGCAAAGCTCAAATGGGTTCGAAGATAGTATTCAAATCCCAAGAGCAATCAAAAATCATAGCCCCAGACTTGAAAAGAACAGTACTAGGTAAATCCCACACCTCATTTGAACAGAATAAGCTAGAATCCAAGCTTACCCAGTTGCAAATGGATATAGCCTCCTATATAGGAATGTCAATAATACCTAAAGACCCGATGCCTGTTGAAGACCCGACATAAATGGGTGAAAATTATCCGACTAAATGGGTTCGTAGGTATGGTATGAAGGTAAACTTTAAAACCTGACATAGGTATGGGTTGGGTGTGGGTTTTACTACAATACTCATACCCGACCCGCATACTTATTTATTTCCTTAAAAAATTATAGAATTTAAAACAAAAGTGATTGTGTAAAAATAATAATAAATAAATAAATAATAAAATCCAAATATCTATTGACATTGTTAATGTCCAAACCTTAATATGCTTAAACTATTTCCTTTGTTGACGTCTAAAAAAATTGTTCAAATTCAATTGTTTAGTTTAAACCTAGAACAAGCTTTTTTCAAGCAAATTTAAGTGAATCCCAATATTTAACCGATTCAAGTTAATCCGTGTAACGACCCGGCTCCCTCGCTGGGGTCTTTTTCGTGTCGTATTCATGGTCTTTCCACTCCCTCTTGGTCGTCCTGGTCCTCAAGGGTTGTCAGCCTCGTTTTCAAGAAGTGAATTTTTGTTTTCCATGAGTTTCGAACCTTGTACCTAGGGGTTAAGTACAAAGATTCTTAGAAACCAACTACCATTAGACCAAGAATCTTTGTACTTAACCCCTATGTATAAGATTCGAAATCCATGGAAGGCAAAACTCCATTTACTGGAAACGAGGCTGGTAGCCCTTGAGGACCAGGACGACTAGGGGGAGTGGAAAGACCGTGAGTACGACACGGAGAAGGCCCCAGTGAGGGAGTCGGGTCGTTACAATTCAGAGCACCTATAATCTATAACATATTTATAGCCCTAAAAAAATAATAAAAATAATTAGTAATGAGTTTCAAATGGGTATAGAAGCATACCCGCCCCCAACCGCCATTCTTAAATTGGTATATGGGTAGGGTATGGAGGTTATAAATCTTTAGTGTGTAGGGTATGTGTTTGGTAAACCCGACACATGACCCATTTCCATCTCTACTCCCATACCAGAAGACCATTTGATGCAAACCACGTAGCAATTGTAGTTACGCAACCCACAAAATATTGAAATCGATCCAAGAACGCCAAGAAACTACGATTTATGGATCCAATTAAAATTAATTGAACCAAGAAACCAATACAATCACAGGGATATATTGACATCTTGATCACAAGTAATATTAATTCTCACCGAGATTTGAACAAACAAGAATAACTCGCAAGTTCGAATTTTATTCAATGAAGGATAAGGTTGTTGAAAGCAAAATAGCCTCTCAATAATAATATCAAAGTTGTCTTCTGAATAATGAAAATTACATCCCTATAAATATGGTCAAAACCTGGCTAAAGAGTTTTAATTATATTAGGAAAGAAATTGCTAAAAATAAGGAAAGAAATAAAAAACCTAAAATTACGTGTATTGACATTTACGGCTGTGACTCCTTCTTTTACGGCCGTAACTTGGTTACTGATTCACATTTACGGCCGTGACACCCTGACTCACGGCCGTAAGTCCAAAATTTCCAAAACTCAGTTTTTGAGCAGTGACTCCTTTACGGCCGTGAACCTCAGCACTTACGATCGTAATCCCTTATTTCTCGCAATATCAATTTCAGCAGTGAACTCGTTATGGCCGTAAGAAATATATGTTACGGCCGTAACTTGGAAATTTCCAAATTTCCTTCGACGACTTGAATGAGGTTGATCCACTCGTCGTTTTGGCTCGGTCCCAACATGAAACTTGCTTCTTTTGATGACATGAACATTGTTTTGGCCATTGTTTCTTGTACTAGCTTGTCCATTGCTTCGTTGGCCCTCTTTGTTTGCAATCGAGTCATCGGTCCTCCTTTGATCATTAACGGATCTTTGTGTAGGCTTGTATTCATGGTCTGGATCACATCACCATTTACTCATGTTTAAGGAAATCTTCTTCCCTATGCCCAGATTGAAACTGGTAGGAGTGCACATCCACAAGGAAAATGTTAGAAAAGCAACAAGAACCAAGAGAAAATAACAAGGTAGCGAAGAAAACCAAAAGAACACTATTACACGAGCAACTGTGTGAAACACCAGCGAGGGTGTCTCTCTCTAATTCGAAAATCTTAAACTCCAGCTTCTTCAAAAGCACTTTCATTTCCTTTTCACAGTTCTGGTGGTAGATCTTGCACCCTTTCAAGACGTCTTGGCATTGAAAAAGAAGAAGTCTCTTTTAGAGGAAATTCTTTCTGGCAGGACGAGAGGAAGTGATTTCTCTAGATTAGAGAATCTAGAGAGAGAGGAGCAATGGCTTGAGGTTTTGAGATGTGGTGGTTGTGAAAAATTGTAGTGAAATAATGTATGAAAAGCGTTTAATTTTATATTTGAGACAAAGTATCATAAAAATTTGTAAAAGTATCAAGCTGTGATACTAAAAAAAAGTGTTAAAAGTGTTTAATTTTATATCGGAGATAAAGTATCATAAAAATTTGTAAAGTATCAAACTGTAATACTTGAAAAAATTGAAAAGTAGCATAAGTATCACATTGTGATACTAGAAAAAAATTGAAAAATTATCATAAGTATCACATTGAGATACTAGAAAAAATTGAAAAGTATCATAAGTATCATATTGTGATACTAAAAAAATTGAAAAAGTATCATATTGTGATATTAAAAAAAATTGAAAAGTATCATAATGTGATACCAACATAATCAATATGATACTAATATATTTTAAAAGTATCATAAGTATTTTTCAATTTTAAAAATTTTATTATAAGTAATTGTCAAGTTTTATAAAATGTAAGTAAATTCAATTTGATCCTTAAAAGTATAGTATTTTTGTGAAGAATCCATTTTGCATTCTTGTCCCAACCCACCTTATAGACAGGCCCGCCGACCAAGATGGGCCATTTAGAAATGTGAAGAACCGAGTTTCACCCAGCATGTCACAAATCACAGGCAGAGGCCAAGGCTGGTAACCAGCTTTTTTGGGCCTCTCTTCAAGTACCCAGAGCATTCCCAACCTCAATCTACCAGCCAACTTTAAGGGAATTGGGGCATAAATAAATGGCAACCATTACTGTCCAGTGTCCACTTGGAAGCTGGAAGTGTAACAACCCAATTATTATTTTTTTAGTCAAACTTTTACTAGTCAAAGTCATATATGGAATGGTCAAGTCAAAGTTAAATTAGGACCAAATTATACTACTTTATTTGTTGGGGTTATTTTTCTAAAACTTATATAAGTTGATGACTTTAATTTAATCAAGAAATAAGAGTGGGGACCTTTTGGCAATAAACAACTACTTTACATGTTATAACAATAAATATAACAACAATTGCCAAAAGAAAAGAAAAGGACCAACAAAGGCTGAGAGAGAGAGACAGAAACCGGGAAGAAGAAGAGAAAAAAAAAAAAAAAAGAGAAAAAGAAGAAAAGAAAAAGAAAGGAAAGGAAGAAGAAGGAAGAGCCATCCAACTCAAAGTGTGTTGTTGTTATTCTACCATATTTTCATAACATTTGGAGGTAAGTGGTAAAATATTTATTGTTCAATAATGTGTAAAATTAGGGCTTTTGAATTATACTTTAAATGTGAGTTATTTATGAATGTGGGAATGATGATTTTGGTGATTCTAGTTAAATAGTTAAGTTTATTGAAATAAATGCTTGATATTAAAGATTAGGGTTTATGTCATTGGGTTAAATTAGTGATTAAGTTGAGATAAACTTGTATTTTGGTTTGTTTTGTGCTAGAAATGAAATTGTTGGTGTTGATGATGAATGTTGGTTTAGTTATGAAGATGGGTATATAAACTAGTAAGCTTGTAAAAATGGAAAATTGGGATTTAGATCAATGTGGCTCAAATTTTGAAATCTTAAGTGATATTAGAACTTAATTAGTCTTTAGAGGTGATTTTATGTTCCTAAGTAAAAAGGGTAAGTATGGTGTAATATGAGAAAACAAGTTGAATGGGTTAATTCAAGAATGAGGTTCTTTTGCTATATTATCTATTAAGGTGATTTAAATGTTGATGTAAAGATTTTATTTTATCTCAAGAGGTGACGAGGAAGTTGGCGCTATATATCGACCAAGCTAGCGGATTGTCAATTATTTTGTGAGTGGAGAAAACTTAAAAGAATTTACGTTATTCAAGTTTTCTATTCACAATGATTTTCTACGAGTTACAAATGATTTTTAAATTACTTACTTTTAGCATGATTATCAAAACAAATGTTTTAAAATTAAGTTTGTTTATCATGATGACTCTTTTTACTATGTTTTATGAGCATGATTAGTCAAGTTGAGTATGTATGATTCAAAACCACCAGAAGTACCCGATGTGGTTATCTGTTCTTGTGTTAGTGCACGGAGGGGGCCTTGGGCCCGTGTACTAGCGGATATTATTTGTGATCTTAAGGCTCTGTCACGGAGGGGGCCTATGGCCCGTGTTCAGATGATCTTAAGATCCACTCTTATGCACGGAGGGGGCCTATGGCCCGTGTGTAAGGGTGTATATATGAGGTCTTTGGGACCCACTTTTGTACCCAGAGGGGCTTTGGGCCGGGTACGGAGGTGCTCAGTAGTATACGCGCGTATGACTAGATACAGATTTCAGATGATTTAGTTGGGTACCTTTGGTGTGATTTTCTTATGTATTGCAGTTTATCAGTTAAGCCACAGATGATTATTCCACTATCTTTATGATTATTCTTAGCATGTATGATTTGATTTAAAGTGGTAAAAGCTTATGAAATAAATTATGTTTTCAAAAATGATTTATAAAGGAAATTACTTCATAAACTCCACTCACTGAGTTACAAGCTCACGTTTCTCCCTATCTCTTCCTTATAGGAAAAGTTACAGATTTTGAGCAGCTTGGATAGAGACATCGCCGCCAGACGAGCTAAACGTAGGCATTTCTATGATTTATTCTTATATGGTATTTAGAAGTTATCTTTTGGGCTCATATTATAGGTTGTGATATTCTTTTGTGGCCTTGTCGATAATAGGCCCGATGATCATGTAATATGGGTTGTATGAGTATATATTAAAAGAATTGACTAAGAATTTCAATTGTCTTATTACATTAATGTTATACTTGGAAGGTTTGGGAAGTTTTTATGACTGTTATGCATGTTTGTTGGGGATGTGACGTTGAATTACAGGTTGGTTAGGTCAATAATATAGGGGAGATTCTGTCAAAATTTTTATAAATTCGTATGGGATCAAATTTATTTAAAAGGTGAATCTGAAAGATAAGAAAAGTCAAGTTTTCCTTGGTGGTGGGTCCAACATCTAGTTGTCACCTGCCATCGGCACACGTCACGTTTCAGGTCCAGTAGGGTGATCTGGAACGGGTCGTGACAGGAAGACTCTTTCAATTATTGTTTCCTTTATTTTTTGATGCTCTTTTTACAACTGCCATTATTCAGAAAATTTCCTATGTTCTAGGCATCATCATGGTATAACTGATTCTGTAACTCTTATGTTTAAGATTGCAGTTTTGGCAGAAATATTTTATTTTCATTCTAAAGTTTTTTCTTCATGTAAACATATATAGCCATAGAAATGGCAGCAAATATGCAAAAATATTCTGTAACATTCCTTGTTTTTTTTATTTTTACTACAAACTTTTTACTCTGCAAGTAAGTAACAGTTCATTAGAATTTCATTTAAATTCTTCAGCCTGGTCCTAAAATCCTATTTCATTTTCCTATTTTGTAGAGTCGCAATCATTTATTGGAGTGAATTATGGGAACCGAGTCAGCGAGCTTCCTCAGGCACAGGATACAGTGAACCTTTTGAAGACTACAACCATCGGCAAGGTCAGGCTTTTAGGTTCCGCTGATAAATCGATGATCAAAGCACTTGAAAACACCGATATTCAACTCGTCATAGGGCTCGACAATTCGGAAATTCGTTGGGCAGCGACGGGCCCGGATGCCGCCAGTCAATGGATCAACTCCAACTTGTTACCGTATTACCCGGCTAGTAAGATCATAATGATCACTGTCGGAGACGAGGTCTTGACGTCGGAAGACCAAAATATAGTTTCTGCACTCTTGCCTGCCATGCAGAATATCCAGGGTGCCCTTAACACGGGTAATTTTTCACTCAACCTTACTTATTGTTAACGGTGGCTCCAGCCTAGAGTGTTGGAATTATATATATGTCCATAGAGTATAATTCACGACATTCGAAATAAAATGTTTATTGATTGTATTAATATAAAGTTGCGTTTGTCCATGGGTCGATTTGATATTACAAATTGAGTGTTTAAGTTGTTAAACACGGAAAGATTCAATTTGTGATTCGATCTAAAATTAACGTTCACGATCAGTAAATAAATATGGACAATTTATTTTTGATAAGATCGTCTCGATTTTATTAAAGTCTATCTTTGACTTTGGTAATAAAATTGAGAGTGCGTTTGGAACGTATTGGACGGGACCACGTGAAATTAATTTGTGACATTGACCGTACAAATTTAATTTCACTTGATTATCGTACGTGGGACCTTAATCCTAATCGGATAATGGACTTCGATTACTAACTTGAAGTTCTTTGAGGTATCAATGGGTGAGATCAAATTGCTGATCAATATCTCGGTACTTTGAGAATTAAAGTGAACTAACGAAGAACATATATTCGTATTATGGAATCCGTCACCTTTTAGGTATGATCATAATCTCACTGGTTCTTCTAGTGGACAGTTGAATCTGAGCTCAGTAATTCGACAGTGACTGTTGAATTCTATGATGTGATGGGATCACATCGAACTGTCAGATAGAAGATGAGAGTTGAGAATTTATGAATATTCAAAGAAGGGCATTTTGGTCATTTTAACTTGCTCCAAATATTCGAGTTGATCGACGGGGGTAACATGTAAGAACGATAAGTCAGATGATATAATTATTGATTAATTGTTTCAGTAATTTCAATTTTACTAAGAGTGCAGTCTCGTTCTTTTAGTGGAATAGAACGTGATTAATAAATTAATTTTGACTGATCAAGAGTTGATCGGGTCATAATTAATTTATTGGAGCTTAGTTTAATTGGGTTCGATCAGGTTCCCTCGGTGGCTTCACTATAATGGGTTTATACAGTCTTATTACCTGTATTGGGTTGTGCAGAAATGGGCCTGGGTTATGGTACTAGGCCTGGTAGGGTTTTGGAGTGTAAAGAGGTTACAAATAGTCTCCCAAGACTATTTTTCTTAACCTAATTGGCAAAGTGGCGAAACACACACTAAAGTGTGTAGTGTGTGTTTCCTCTTTACAAAGAAACTCTAATCTTAATTTAACCTAGGTCTTGAAAAAGGTGACCACACACCTGCACAACTGCCATTGGAGAACACCGAGGAAAGCTTGAGGGTTTGAAGCTTTGGTGGAATCAAGAAGCAGTTGATGAAGATTATTGTAAAGCACGCTACAAAGGTAATCTTCTCAAAATCGTTTTTGTGTGCAAAATTATTTATTCCAAGTTAAATACATAGAACAGAAAATCCTGTAACGGGATGATCTATCACAAGAAATCAATTTTTGTGATTAGAGCAACCCGGGTTCCCAACAATTGGTATCAGAGCCAGTTTTTTTGATACTGTTTTGTGTATTTAGGAATAAATAATTTTGTTATGCATGTGTTAGTTGAGCGGTGTTAGGATTATGTAATTTGATTGTTATTTGATGAATGATATTTTTATTGAACAAATTTATGGCCTTAGATTTTTGTCGTGAAATCTTGTATTTGTTTTATCGAGTCTTGTAACAAAAGGGGTGGATTACGACTCCATATTTTTCCTTTTGATTTTTTATTTTTGCAATAGAATTAGGGTTTGTATTATTTCTATTGTAATTGTAAAATCTAAGGACCAGATCTGCAGTTTCAAATTTGGAGGACCACTGCTACAATTTCAGAATTCGAACTCAACTTCACCATCTCCAAAGCATGAGGACTTGCAATGTAAATTCGCGAAATAATGGAAAAAGTATGCAGCAGCAACCTTGGGTGCTGCCACAGAGGTCGGCGGTCGATGGCTGCTCCTTAAGGCGCCACCTTTTGGCGTTTACAAGGCTACAGCTGTACCACGGTGCCTCTGTATGAGAAGGTGCGACACCAATGGTGTCACTGTCGCCATGTGCGGTGCGCAACGGTGCCTTGGGCACTGCCGTTCGAGTGGTAATGGTGGCAGAGACGGTACCACTGGGTGTTCACCGCCTACTTGCCGCTTTTCTCTATCACCTTCCCGACGACCAGTGAGACGAGATTCAAGCAGAGCAGCAGTGGTGGTAGCACAGCTGCGCTCCGCTGGCAAGGTGACGCAGCTCCACTCCCGGTAGTTGGCGGCTGCGTGTTCTTCCAGCGGTAGCAAGGTCCCCTATGGCGGCTGCGGTCTCTTCCGACGGTGGAGTGTTCCCGGTAGCGGCTGAATTCATATAGGGAGAGACATAGGTTTCGGATGTGTAGAATAGAGAGCAGGTGATTCAGGCTTCAGTCTTGGACCTCTTATTCTTTTGGGCCAGATTTTGTCTTTGGGCCAGAATTAAAGATTGGGCACTTGGACCGGTTTTATATCAGTTGGACCATATTTGGGTAAAATTAAATGTAGCCCAGAAATTATAAAATTGGTCTATTTTAAATAATTGCAATGTGGGCTAAATCGTTTAGCTGAGCCAATGCAATGTGGACTAAATTTTACAATGGGCTGAAATATTTAATTGGATCACTGCATTTGGAATTTGACATTTGAGCTGAAGGCTGATGGTTTGCACTTTTGGGCTGAAGACTGAAGGTTTGCAGTTTTGGATTGGACACTTACAAATGGGAATTGAAGAATTGGGCTGGCTTGTGGCTTAATAGACTCTTTAATTAATTTGTAATTTTTGTGTCTAGGTTTGGCCATAAATTATGTTCATATTTATTTTATTATCGCATTTATTTATTGCTTTAATAATTTGTGAATGAATGTCATTAAATAACATGTCATGTAGATCGCATATACACCGCTCTAGGTACTATACTGCCATGCATTGTTTTATATTTTATTTTCTTTTCTAAATGTTAGATTAGAAAGTAAATATATTTATTAATAATTAAATTGATTTTAAGAGTTAAAATCGATTGGATAATTATTAATTAAAACCCAAGAGATCAAAATATTAAGTGAGCGAGGGTGCAATTTTTGAACCTACGGCCTCCCCTATTAGTCCATTAGTAAAAATTTGTGTATGCCTCGTGCTAATCTAATTAGTCTCCCTATAGGAGGGCTGCACTGTTTTGGTTACTAGATTGGGCCCAATTAGGTGATGATTATTTTAAGTGTGAATTAATCATGATTACCCTATAGGTGACATAATTAATTTGGTACTTGAAATATTATCAATATAGGGGTTAGACACTTAAATCAATGATATCGTTATAGAATATCCAAACGATGTCAATGATGGCCAAATTTTAACGACTGTAAATTAAATATTGCATGAGATGCTAGATATATTTAATTTAGTGGGAGGGTCCCAACCTAGACATAAATCACATTTATTTCTCCTATAGAGAAATGTGTTTAAGATTTTGGAGTTTTAGGTTGTCGTCATATTATAGTAGTTTTGGGTCTACTTGTGCATAATTTTTCTTCATGCATCATATATGAAAGTATTCATCATTTATGCAACTCGTGTTTAATACATTTATTTTATTTGAATGTCGTATTTCCACAACTAGTTATATGTTTAGACATCACCAACTAATTTTCGAAAACTGTAACATGTCTCGTTATAATTCTTTCCACTTATGACATTTGTTCGTGCTAGAAGATCCTTGTTCAAAAATAATTATAAATCTTCCAATGAAAATTGTTTTATTTTGATGAGATGGTTTATTGCATAGTTTTGATTCTCACGTCAAGTACTTCGCAATAAAAACATCAAAATAGGATACCATATTTATTTTCTCAATGGAAGGGTATTTATGATAATTTGAACATTTTAATTATGGAGTTATACAAAATATGCTATCAAGCTATAATATATCTCTATGAACCGATCACGATTTTTACAAGAGACCATTTGGTAAAACATGATTGGCCACTTTAACGTGGTGGAGGTTCCACTTGTAAACATTGATTCATGTGACATAATGCTTGAGAAATCTTTTAAGATGATCTCTTGCGGTTCAGTGTGGACTATATTCACCAGGATGAACGTGTCCCTGAAAGGTTCAATGTAAGCTATTCGTAATGAAGAGATTATTTTAAAGCAACGGATAGTATGGTAGGCCCTCTAACCTTTTTGTTTTTGAGCAAAGATAGGGCTAATGAGGAAGTAGCCTTTCCTGGAAACTCTATAATGGAGTAAGACTCTATTCATTGTGTTATGGTTAGTAATTGAATCTATCTTGATTATAGATTCTAGAGTAACTAATCACTATTGCAAGTTGTTGCAATATGGTCCTAGGTGACCAAATGACACAATGAGATAGAGTATACTATAAGGATAAGCACGGGTACGGTAATATGGAAAGATCCGTTGGGCTTTTATGTTTGCGAAATAATTTAATTGTTATTTTGTCTCTTTATTATTTGAGCAGAATTATTTAGCACTTAATTTCCAGTTATTAGTTGGAATTAAGTTAAATAATGCTCTTATTATTGTGAGACAAATGATTAACAATCTCAAAGCCTTGTAAATGGTTCTAAGTGTAATATTACTACAAATGATAAGGGATAGATGACTCCTTGTATTAATGAACTCTTTGATAAGATCTTAAGATAATCATATTTATCTAAATAAGATTGAAAGACTAGTAAAGATAGCCTCTAAGTATTTTTGGAGGTGGAATCTATGTGGGCTTTTGAATTTTATTTAGAGGGTAAAATGATTAAGATCTTAGGCTTGGTTACACCTATCCAAAACTCGATTCTAATACTAGTAAGGGATGGACCTCAAAAGGATCTGAGGTGGAATCTATACTATTTTCTGAATCTTGTTTAGAGGATTAGATAACCAAGAGTCCTTATACATTAAATGGACTTAAGAGTTTGGGAATTAATACACTTCGATATGTGTGGATTCTTTTGTGCTCAAGATACGAGAGAGTACGAGTAATTCATCACTTTTATTGATGATCACTCCAGATCTCGATTATATACTTAATATCTCATTAATCCGAAATGTTGAAGAAATTCTAGAATTTTGGATAGAAGTTGAGAAGTAATTAAGAGAATCGAAATACTTCGATTTGATCGAGGTTTGTGTATCTCTCATATGAGTTTAGGAACCATTTATCGGAAAAGGAGAACAAGGTAATACCAAATCAATGATGAGTTATCCTCGTTACTAGTTTCATTTGGGAATGTATACCGGAGATAGTCAGGTTCCTTCATAGCCTAGTACCATTGATTCATTTCCCGAAATACCCCTAGAGTTGTGGCATGGGTGCAAGCTCAGTTTACACCACATTCAGATTTGGGGACTTTTGGCACACAAGCTGAAAGCCAGGATTGACGAGATGGAGGCAACAATGAAGGTTTGATTATAAGGTATGCAGCGAAACTAGAAATTATTTCTTCTATAGTCCTCTGGTCAAGAAAGTATTTGTTCAGTACAAATGTAACTTTCTTAGAGGATAAGGCATATAGAAGAATACAAATCCACAAGTAAAATTCTATTGGATAAGATGTTAGAACGTGGTTCAAACAACTTGATTCCAGGTTTCCGCATAGAATTAATCTTGATGATTTGAGACTTCCTACGGAACCGATGGTTGCTGATCCTAGTGGGAGAAATAAGGCAAGTGGTTCAACCACTATTTTTGCCTGGTGAACCCAATGGACAGGGAAAAACCAAAGTTTGTAGTCGAAGTTGTTCTCACTGTTCTGCCTCTTCTTTATGTACATAAAGAGGCAGTGAAGAGGTTGATCCCAATTAGGGATAAAACCAAGTAGTGGGAGGAGAGGAAGTAACTCTGTTTGGACATAATGGAAATACACTTCCAGCGACTAATTGGATTGGGAGGGTTGTAAGACCACCTTCTTGACGCTTATTCTACGGAGAGTCTTTTTAGACAGTCTCTACTGAAATAAGAGAAGAACTCCTCATTTAGGGAAGTGGTAGAAGTTATAGACTTGAAATCATGGAAGGTGAATGTGAACTCGGAATTAGATTCCTAGTAATCCAACAAGTTTGGATATTTGTAGACGCACCCAATGGGGTCAAACCTATAGGGTGTAATGATTTTTAAGATGATAGGAGAATGGTAGATGAGAAGGTTGATGCCTTCAGCGCAAGGCTTATGGCTGTGGGTTTGTGAAACCCTTCTCGCCAATAGCCATGCAAAAGTTTACCTGGATCTTTTATCCATTGTCGTTCATTGTGAAAATGAGGTACGACAAATGGATTTCTAGATGTTGTTTCTTGAATGCATCTTGAGGAAATCATTTACAAAGTGTAATCTGATGAGTTCATATTAAAGACCATGAAAGTAAAATTCATGACTTACAAGTTTCCAACTTTGGATTTGGGTGATTGTTCAAGATATGGAATATAGAATTTGATAGAACCATTGTGATACATGTTCTTGATCAAAATCTTGATATATCTTAAGTATACTCGTGTATACAGAAAGATGAGACAGTTTTCGCGACTATTTATTTGGATGACACTCTACTTATGTGTGAGAGTATTTTCATTAAATAGTAGTTGGTACCAGCAATTAGACTTGAAGGACTTGTAGATGACTGTCTATTTTTTCTAGACATCCGTACTTTTCGGAGTGGGAGAAAAATGAAATAGAATAGTCTCAAGTTTCATGTAATAATAAGATACTATCTACATTTGCAATATTGAAGTCTTGAAAGGAATAATGTTCTTTGTGGACTTTATCTATCTTATGAGTATTCTCCTAAGACTCATGGTAAGTTAGAGAAGGTTCCTTATGCTCCGGCTATAGGAAGCCTTAATCTGCACTAAATAGGTCATATCTTATGCTGGGGATATTGTTGGTGATTATTAGTTTGATCCAGGATCAGATTATTGAATAGAGGTAAAGCATATACTGAAGCATTTTCGAAAAATGAGTAAATATTTGCTTATCTATTCAGTTTGTGATCTGATGGATTAAAACTAATTAAGATCTGATTTGACTAGGACTCTTAAGAGTCGTCAAAATTGGAATATAACTGGGAGATAATGTGGTTAATTGGTTGGGTATAACACAATCTTGGATTGTTTGTTATACAACCGTGACTTACATCGAAAGGTGTTACTATCTTGGTTGAGGACATAATCATTAGTTTAATGATGGCGTTGACAAGATGGATTATTCGATGTTTCATGTATACTCTAAGGGCAAGTGGGAGATTGTTGGAATTATATATATGCCCATAGAGTATAATTCACGACATTCGAAATAAAATGTTTATTAATTGTATTAATATAAAGTTGCGTTTGTCCATGGGTCGATTTGATATTACAAATTGAGTGTTTAAGTTGTTAAACACGGAAAGATTCAATTTGTGATTCAATCTAAAATTAACGTTCATGATCAGTAAATAAATATGGACAATTTATTTTTGATAAGATCGTCTCGATTTTATTAAAGTCTATCTTTGACTTTGGTAATAAAATTGAGAGTACGTTTGGAACGTATTGGACGGGACCACGTGAAATTAATTTGTGACATTGACCGTACAAATTTAATTTCACTTGATTATCGTACGTGGGACCTTAATCCTAATCGGATAATGGACTTCGATTACTAACTTGAAGTTCTTTGAGGTATCAATGGGTGAGATCAAATTGCTGATCAATATCTCGGTACTTTGAGAATTAAAGTGAACTAACGAAGAACATATATTCGTATTATGGAATCCGTCACCTTTTAGGTATGATCATAATCTCACTGGTTCTTCTAGTGGACAGTTGAATCTGAGCTCAGTAATTCGACAGTGACTGTTGAATTCTATGATGTGATGGGATCACATCGAACTGTCAGATAGAAGATGAGAGTTGAGAATTTATGAATATTCAAAGAAGGGCATTTTGGTCATTTTAACTTGCTCCGAATATTCGAGTTGATCGACGGGAGTAACATGTAAGAACGATAAGTCAGAGGATATAATTATTGATTAATTGTTTCAGTAATTTCAATTTTACTAAGAGTGCAGTCTCGTTCTTTTAGTGGAATAGAACGTGATTAATAAATTAATTTTGACTGATCAAGAGTTGATCGGGTCATAATTAATTTATTGGGGCTTAGTTTAATTGGGTCCGATCAGGTTCCCTCGGTGGCTTCACTATAATGGGTTTATACAGTCTTATTACCTGTATTGGGTTGTGCAGAAATGGGCCTGGGTTATGGTACTAGGCCTGGTAGGGTTTTGGAGTGTAAAGAGGTTACAAATAGTCTCCCAAGACTATTTTTCTTAACCTAATTGGCAAAGTGGCGAAACACACACTAAAGTGTGCAGTGTATGTTTCCTCTTTACAAAGAAACCCTAATCCTAGTTTAACCTAGGTCTTGAAAAAGGTGACCACACACCTGCACAACTGTCATTGGAGAACACCGAGGAAAGCTTGAGGGTTTGAAGCTTTGGTGGAATCAAGAAGCAGTTGATGAAGATTATTGTAAAGCACGCTACAAAGGTAATCTTCTCAAAATCGTTTTTGTGTGCAAAATTATTTATTCCAAGTTAAATACATAGAACAGAAAATCCTGTAACGGGATGATCTATCACAAGAAATCAATTTTTGTGATTAGAGCAACCCGGGTTCCCAACATAGAGGTCTTACAGACCGTCAACACACGGATTGTCCACTTGACAAGTGGTTTTGTTCTACTTAAAGTGAACGCGTCCCCAGGAAGATTCGAATCTTGGACCTACGGGCTGGAGCCACCGTCAACACTTATAAATTGTGTTAATTATATATAATAATTAATCCTGAAAAGTTTTACAATGTGATTCTCAGCTTCACTGGGTGAGAAGATTAAAATCACAACCGAACATTCAATGGCGGTGTTAAGTGAATATTCTCCAACCTCATCGGGAGCTTTCTACGTTAATTTTAGTGACACGATCAAAGCCTTGCTTGAATTCCAGAATGCATGGTTCACCTTCTATGATCAATGCTTTCCCTTTCTATGCATACAAAAGCAATCCTACGCCTGAGACCTTGGGATTTTGCTTGTTCCAACCTAATTCTGGGCAAGTCGACTCCAAAACTAATGTGACGAACATGAATATGTTCGACGTGGAGGTAATTTGCTTACCTTCTATCATTCTATGAGGGTATTTAGCAACTTTTTGTTTATAAAAAATCAAGTGATAATATCTCATTGAACCGTTTTGTTCAATTTTTTTGAAATGTCTTCAATTTCAGCTAGTCAAAATTTCATGCCCATCATTTTTTATTTAAACAAATGAACAAACAAAAGGTTGTCACGTCATCGTTTATAAACAATTGGGTTGCCAAACAGGAGTGTGAATATGTTTACCCTCACAAAAGAGAGTTATGGTCCCTCTTTTTGTGAGGGGTAAAATATACGTTTATAAAATTGATAACTGTGAATTGTTTTGTTCATATTATTCTATCCATCCAGAGTTTTGATTTGAGTATAATTTTGATATATAATTTTTGTTATTTCAAAAGTTACTTAGTCCTTGTTTGGTATCATTTAAAATTTGTTCATTTTTTTACAATGCTCAATCTCAATCATCAATTAAAAGTCAATCCACAATATTTGACTTTTCAACTAAATCTCAACAATCAATTCTCCAAAAATAACTATGCATTTCAAAAAAAAAAAAAACACACACACACACAATTTTTAAATAATACCAACCACACAATTATTTTACAGATACTTAAGTAGTTTATCACAAAAATAAGTAAATAACTTTTAAAATAACAAAAGTTATATAGCAAGAATATACTCATATAAAAACTCTCGATATATAGTATAATATAGATCGAAATTTTTTCAATTTTCATTAATTTTAATTCATGCATTTTACCCTCCCAAAAAAAAAAAAAGCGACCATAACCCTCTTTTATAAGCGCCAAACAGATCATCTAGTCATTTATGATGAGTTTTCTAATATTGTAATGTGGTGGTGAAGGTTGATGCTGTACGTTCTGCCTTGAATGCATTTGGGTATAAGAATACTGAAATCATCGTTGGTCAGACTGGGCGGCCTTACCAACACAGCCGCGATGAAGTTGGCCCCAGCTTGGACAATGCAAAAGCCTATATTGGAAATTTGATAAACCACCTGAGGTCAAATGTTGGCACTCCACTTATGCCTGGAAAGTCTGTTGATACCTATATCTATGAACTCTATAGTGAAGACGAGCCAATGGGGCCAAGCTCCATCTCCGATCAATCTTTCGGGATTTTTAAGAGTGACACTTCCCACTTTATGACGCTGGTCTCTTAAAGAGCTCAAAGGTCAGTATTGTATCTTTGACTGTCCCGACCATTAAAAAATTGACACATCACTGCTTTAGCTTTTTCCTATTTGTTAGTAAAAATAAATGAAGTATGTACCAATTTTTCAATGGTGAGACAGTCAATGAGATACACAAATGAGACAGTAGATCTCATCTCCTGAAACTTAGATTAGAAATTTCACTTCGCTAATGTTCCAACTTCCATCGCAATGTGTGGCGTTGCATCTTCGGTTTTCACTTCCATATCTTAGGTTTGATGTATATAACTTAAACATTGTCCTTGGTTATTATGCTTAGAACCCAATACCGGCGTATCCATCGATTCTCACATGTCCGACACCAGCACCAAGATAGGCTGGACTTTGGTGTGTGCCCAAACCAGCCGGCGTCTCTGATGCTCATTTACAAGATATTATTAACTCTGTCTGTAGCCAGGGGATTGATTGCAGCCCAATTAAGCCCGGGGGAACTTGTTTCGAACCAAATACTATAGCATCACATGCCGCTTATGTGATGAATTTGCATTATCATAATTCTGGCGGTAATCCATGGGACTGCAACTTCTTACAATCCGCTACACTCACTACTGCTGATCCAAGTGAGTACACGAGCATAATGAATGAATGTTCTTTTTCATCATGATATCGTGAACAAATGTAAAAAGCCCACATTTGTAAATATATAGGGTTTTGGGCTACTCCTCATTATAAGATTGACCTTTAAGAAAACCTCTAGGGGGCATTTGCACAAATACCCATCTTTTTGTATCATAATTGAAATTTACTTCATTATTAAAAAAATTGAAAAATACTTCAATTTTTTTTTTTTTAGAAAAATACTCTTTTCTGAAGTATCATGTTGTGATACTTTAAAAGTATCTTATGACACTTTACAAGTATCACAACATGATACTTTACAAGTGTATTATGATACTTTACAAATTTCACAACATTATACTTAAGGTATCAAAAGATACTTGTAAAGTATAACAATATGATAGTTGTGTTACTTTCAAATTTTGGTATCATAACATGAAACTTCATCAAAGTTTTATGATACTTTGAACGAAATTGTAGTATCACCGCTAGAAACTTTAAACTTTTTTTTATGATACTTTGTCTCAAACAAACATGAAATCAAATTTATCAAACTCAATTATCTGATTCAAACTCTGCACTTGCATACATGAATTCAATCAGAGAAGTAGTGGGCCCCACCTGTCACACACAAATAATTTTTCTTCAACAAAAATCGCTTAACATGTGAAGCTTCCAGGCATCAATAAAAAAGACAAGAACTGAGAAATATACTTGAAAAAATTGATCTTAAAGTGTTATGGAAAACGGTGTTAATGGCGGCGGCGATGTGGTTGCAAGAAATTTACGGTCTTTTGTTGACATTTTTCCTCCTTCTGACATCAATACTAGCACCGCCTTCAAATCCACAGGTAATTCCTTTCTTTTGTCCTTACTGTGTGTGTATAGCAAGATGTGATTTTATTTTTTGTTATGACCCAGGTGGGAATGTGATGACTTTTTATGGGTTAATTATTTGTTGTCTACAGATAATTGCTATCATCAGTTGAAGAGTTATGGGGAAGAAGAGCGGCGAGTCGGGGTCGGGGAAGAAGCGCAGTGAAATTGGAGAAGACGGTATTTTTCAATTTCCTTTCACTGTGAACGTATTCTTCAGTTGGGATGAAAAAAATAGTGTGGGATGCAATTAACCCAACCTCTAGACTCTTACGACAGTTACATAAATATTGGGTCGTATAAGTATAGGTGTCTTCATAAAAACTTACCGTACGTGTCGACCATCACAAATAATTCGTAAGAAGAAAAAAAACTCAAATTTCTTGAATCTCTTCCTGTTTTTCTCGGAAAAGCAATTTGCGATTTGGTGATTTATTGTTGTTTATGCAAAGATTTGAGGGTCCATCTTAAAAGGTTAGCCTTATTAAGAGGAATAGCTCAAACTTTTATAAATTGGTTAATGTTGGCGTGAGATTTTATCCATTAACATGTCCCTTCAAAATGGTGACTCTTTGAGCAGATCAATCTTGAATGTGCTCATTTTTTAAATCTTAATCAGATCGAATTGCTCGTTGGAGCTTAATGAACACTAATACCATAATATGATTTGGAGGTCCATCTTAAAATTCTTGTTAAGAGGAGTAACCCAAAATCTTATAAATTGGTCAATGTTGATGTGAGATTTTATCCATTAACATGTCCCTCCAAGATGGTGACTCGTTTGAGCAGATCAATCTTGAATGTGCTCATTTTTTAGTCTTACTCTGATCAAATTACTCGTTAAAACTTAATGGACACTGATATCATGTTAAGATTAGAAGGTCCATCTTAAAATGTCGATATTGTAATTAAGAAGAGTAATCTAAACTCTTATAAATTGGTCAATGTATTCATCGTGGAATTTTATCCCTCAACTTCTTATAGCTTCTTCTTTTGTTGTAGGTTACAATCTTTGTGTATACCCTAGTGCAGGGGCGGACCCAGGGTGGGGCCTCCTGGGGCACGTGCCCCAGTAAAAAAAAAATTCTGGTATTTTTTTTTTTTCTTTTTCTTTCTGGTAGGTAACTTTTTTTGTTTTAATCTTCAAACTTGATATATTAAGATATAAATATAATAGTGCACCTTTGCAGTGCACTCAGGACTGAGCATTTTGAAAATGATACATTACATATAATTTCTTTTTTTATATAAAAATAGTGCACCAATGAAAGTGGAGCCATGAGCAGTGGGGGATGTGATTTATGTTAATTATATTATAAGTGTGCAATGTTAATATAATTATTTATTTGTTTGGGGATTGAATATTTTCAAGTACTTTTTCATTTTTCATTCTCTTCTTACCAAAAAAAAAATTTCGGGGGCACTGCCCCCGAACCCCCATACCATCCGTGTGTCTCACTAATATAATAGCTCTGCGTCCGCCACTGCCCTAGTGGTAGCACGTGAAAAGGAAGAGAAATTTTTGAGTAGTTAAATTAATAATCAGAAATCTAGCGATGGAGTATGTAGTAGTTTTGAATCTTATGATCGATCAAATAAGTTATGTAGCGGGGAGTGTATCTTTGATAATTTCTTATTTATATCTTCTGAGATCCAACCACTCAATATTCAGCAGCAAGAAGGTTTGCAATGCACGGAGGAGAAAATTTCCAAGTGCCAACGCACTTAGCTAAGAGAGCATGAGCTGCTCCGTTGCATATAAAGAATGCATATCAAATCCGAAAACTCGGGCTCTCTTCGGAGCTTCAAGGACACGATGTTGTACCACTGCTACAGCATTGCTGCAATTGAGTGAAGGTGATGCCAGGATCGAACTTTGACTCGTCCCTAACTCTGTCATACCCAGCTAAATTTTAAGAATTATGCTACACGAACAACACTTTGAGACAACAAGGTGAAAAACTCTCTCACATGTGGACCCCACCCTCATGTAAGAGTGTTGTTCACCTTATTGTTTAAAAGTATTTTTATTTAGCATTTTTGAAATTTTAAATCATTGAAAAAGGGGCTTATTAAATTTTTAGAAATATCAGAGTTTGACGAACTTTTTTCATAATTCAATTTTTATAAGATAAAATTATGATCTGAATTGGTGGTTATTAAAAAGTAATTGATTTTGATCTGAATTGGTGGTTATTAAAAAGTAATTGATTTGAATTTACTGTCTACCTAATTTTAATAATGTCTCTAAAGAAATGGAAAAGAATAAATTGTGACTATAAATTCATATTTTCTTCACGTGTCATTCAGTGACTACCACTGTTTTATGCCCTGTTTGGTACGATTAAATCACATTTTTCTCACCTCTCTTTCAACAATACATTTATCAATAAAATAATATTATTATACATAAACTTAAAAAAAATTCCTTACTTTATAACCACACATTCTCATAAAAATTACTATTCATTTCAAATAAACTCTTATTAAACAATACCAAATGAAGGCTACATATCTTAATAGGTCACAATGACCTTTTTGTGTGTCATAGTCAGGGAGAGTTTGGAATTGATAAATGTATTTTTGTATCGCTTAGTAATTTGTGACTACTATTTTATAATTGTATATAGGTGGCTTTTCTTGTGAATCGTATGAGATTTTAATATATAAAGTTGCATGTGATAAATGAAATAATTATAGACGAACTCGCTATTGTAATCGTTGATGATCTATAGTTAATGATCAACGACCTCTCTGCCTGAACAATATTCAATGATTCACCATTGACTTGAAGTCAATGTAACAATGGCCAACTCTCACATTGCGATGAGCAATCCCTGTAACTAACCATCTACTAATGGTTCGTTTGATTACAAGCTTGAAATTTGAGCGAAAAGAAAATAAGCTGTAGGGAATTGAATTGTTAGGAACTCATTTTTCATGAAAAACAAATTGAATAAATTTGAGGGGGTTTGATTTTAAAAAGAATTGACATTGTGGGAAATGTGGAACATGAATTCTCAATTAAACTCAAAGAAAATGTTTTCCTTACGTTCAAGGAAAATTACGAAAATTGAGACAAGACGAAAAATAATTTTCACTCAATAAAAACACAATTAAACAGATCAAAGATAGAATTTCATGGAAATGATATTCCATGTCAAGGAATTGAATTGTCAAGAATTTATTTTTCATGAAAAATAAAGTGAAGAAATTTGAGTGGGTATGATCGAAAGTGGAATTGTTATCTGGAAGTATGGTAAATGTGAAAAATGAATGTTCAACTAAACTCAAGAAAAACAATTTTAAGAATAATCAAGACAAGATGAAAAACATTATCCAACCATCAATATGGCAATCAAACAATCACTTCTTGAAATTTGGATCGAAAGTGTTTTTATTTTCCATGGAAAACATCCTAATCAAACATACCCTAAAACTTTTGAGATAACTCCAGCAACTTAATTAATTTTAGACTATATATACGCTGCCCCCAGGGCACATCTCCTATTGGCAATGGAGAGGATTGGTAAGTGCTTAACGCGTCCGGGTATAAGGTTCAAATCCTAAAAAATTTAATTTGCTCCTTGTAAAAAGCGGAAGTTATTGAGAATTGCGTATACTTACTCAATCTCTCCACCCTGGTCCCTAGGAGAGATAACTTGAATTTACAATCTCGAACCAATAACCTTGGACGTGATCGATTCAAACCCTTAGGATGTAGGATACACCTTTTTTTGTACTATATATTCTCGTAACAATTGTACACACTGACCTATGACCATAGTAGATCTTATAATTTACTCAACGTTACTCAACCTTGATATCAATTTCCAACTTTCAAGAGGAGCAGTGATTGTTAATTTGGTAGATACATTCCCAAGTAATTGGTACCTAACATCCTCTCCTCCCATGCGACACGACAAGATCGTCAATTTGGTAGATACATTCCCAAGTAATTGTGCACTAATGATGTCATCAAATGTTAAGTACTGTGCAGTATCCTAACCCATAAGCATGTGAGTATGCCAATTATTTCAGGCTTACAGGCTCGTGCAAGGGGAGATGGCTGTCCAGAGGTGCAGGAAACCAGGACTATATTTCAGTGAAGCACTTGAAAGTATTTTCTTGAAATTCTGCAAGGCGAGCAACTGCTCCCACTTGTCACTGACAATAGTGTGACTGCCAAGTCTGGGCTAAGCTAAGTGGATAGGGACGGATCCAAGAATTTTGTTCAGATAGGACGGACATCAATCAAACAACTGTATATTTCGAGTTTCAGCCCAAAAATTGCCAAAAAATCTAACTTTTTTTTTTCCCAACGGGTCAGTATGGGCTAGTGCGTTGGCTCACCATGCTATGGATCCGTCCTTGTACGTGGAGTTCCACTTTTACTCTTCGATATAATACAATCGTAGCCCCAAAAACACTCATCAATACACTTCAAAATTACAACAAATAAAAGAATCACGAGTCCGTCTACAAAATCCTAGCAAAATAATTTTGGGAGAATAATAAATAAAGAAATTAAATGTAAGAATATATTGAATTTTAAAGCAGCTAAATCCACTGCTGAGGCAGTTAGTTGTATATTTACCAAAAGTAGAAATCTTTACCAATTAAACAAAATAAAACCCCTATTCTCAATTAACGTTCGACAAAATCCAGAACCAGTTTTACCACGGAAAAACAACTGTGGAACAGAACTACCCGTTTGCAACTATTTCGTGGATTGCATCACTGACACTCTCATCCTCTGATCTAACAGACAACTTCATGGCCACCTCTTTTGAGGCATCAATTCCAAAAGACAATCGGACAAGAACCTTCACGTTGCCTATATATAGGCCAGATAATAGGCATGAATGGGATCTTGAGTTGCTCGGGACAACATCTGTTCCCTGGAAAAAGAACAAGGAAAGCAAATGTCTTTCAGGTTCCTTCCAGAAGCAACAGAAAAAAGAAAAAGAAAGGAAATCTAAAAAAGTCTAATTATTACAAGGTGAAAATGCAAAGGGGCAAAGGCTTACCTCACAGGGCTGCATGCCAAGAAGATTGATGACCGCGTTAGCAGATTCTGCCAGGTTTTCCCTTGGCCCGAGTCCATATTCATCAATACGTTCGAAATCAGGGCCCATGCTTTCCCAGGCATTCCTAAAGTTGGAGACCCCTACTTTAACCATGTAATCTGCTGCAACGACCTCAAAATCTTCGAGTTGGTATTCATCTTCCACTCCATCATCTTCAGTCTCACCAGTTGAGGGATCAACCTAGTTTTCCAAATGAATGAATAGGGGCTTACTAATCGAAAAGATCAAAAGATTTTATGAACATGCGGAGTTGTGGACATGAGCACTACGTGTTCACGTATAGCCCAAAATTAACAATGTATAAAATAATATGAAGCATTATGTATGTGCATCCTTTATCATCCAAATATATCATGACCATATCTTTTGCTTCAAATATAAATCCACCAGTATGTTGGAAAACAGAAGCTACGAGTTCCTATTGTGATTCTCACTATTTGGTCTATTCACTCACGTTTGAGGTCAGAATTTTATTGGCATGTTTGGCTAAAGCTTAAAAAAATGTACTCGTAAGTAATTTTTTTAACAAATATATTTTTTATTAGTAAAAGTAGAAATAAGTTACTTATTTTGAGAGTAGGGTTAAGAGATACTTCAAAAAAAGGTAAATTAACTTTTACAGCAGGAAAAAAAAAAAACTTGTCCAAACATGTTTGTAAACTACTTAAAGTAACTTTTACTTCTTTTCGAGCTTAGCTAAACATGATGGTCTTTGTGCAAATGATACACAGACAAAACTAAGGGGTGATAGGATGGACAAGTACCTCTTTAACAGTAAACCTCAACATATTCGAAAACTTCCCAACAGCGGGGATGCCTTCGGGTTTCTCAAATGCTACAAATGTCTGTCCAGGTGTATCATATGGAAGAGATTTTAAGGGTTTGGACCCTACTTCAGAAAATTCTTCAGCTTCGGAAGCATCCACAATAACATACACCTGGCAGAAAAAAGAAAATTTTGAGAAAACAATTCTCAAACTAAAGTCAGAGAGCAAAAGATAAATCTCACATTCTCCAGCAGCTGTTCTGGAATTGTGTTAGTGCAGTTGTACTGGAACACCATGTGGCGATCAAAAATATGCTTGATAACGTTAACTGCATACTCAGTTTCAGCTTCAGTAAGCTCCACCGGTGCCGAAGACTGATCATGCCAAAGAGAGTTCATAGAGTACATAATTACAAATTATGAAATTTAATCACAATGAGTAATTTGTCATCAAAGACATCACCCCAAACCTTGAAAAGCCTTCCAAAACTTGCAAACTCTGGGATAGAGGAAAGTAGCCTTTCATAAGTATCAGCTGCTGGAGTGGGGCCAGTTGGAGGAGCACCCAAACCAGTTGGCTTTTTCCCTGGGACTTTTTTCTCCGCAAGGGGCTGAGATTTTACCTCCCTGGGTACAGAATTAATGTCAAAAGGCTCTTCTGATGATTTCTGTATCTGTTGCAAAGAAATGAACAAATAGTTAGTTCAAACAATACATAAAGAAACACAAGCAACAACAACATGAATGCTCAAATAGCAACAATTTAAGATGAGTACGCACATAATTTTTCAAGCTCGTCTCCATATTGGTCAATGGAATATCAAGAGAGCCAAATAAAAATTCCTTCACGTCTTTATCAGTTTCAACAACTGAACCATCACCTCCAAGTGTATTCAAGTACAATGTAGCTCTATCCCGGACCTGCAAAAGAGAAGGCAAAACAATACCTTCTGAGGTAAAAACAAGGTTGCAATAATCAATTGGTCCGTGGAATTGGTTGATGATGCTCTACTATCATCCTTGTTCATACTATTATAAGCCTAAGGACAATCAACACATTCTATCTTAGTTCTACATAATGCTTAACTTTCAGATTCCAAAGTGCTACTTTAAAGCCCTAATTTACTATTTATTCCTATTTACTATTTATTCCTTTAGTGCCTATTAATAAAACTGTATCATCAATGAATAACATACGCTAAAAGACCCCATCTTGGAGATTTTGTGAATCCAAAGACCCAGGGTAAAATTTCAATGCAAGTTCAAAATAATAGGAGATTATGCCCTTGTTTGGTAGGTATTAAAATCAGATTTTTAGTAGATTTTGATAAAAGTTGATGAAATGTGTGGTTGAAAAGTTATGGGTCCCATAAAATATGTAGTTGAGAATGATTATTGACTTTTAACTTAGATTAAAATCAAATTTTGATTCGTACCAAACAAGGACTAAATATCATTATTCCTACTGAATATAAAATTCTTGACTGACTACATATGCTTAATAATATCAATAAATCTAATACGACTACTTAAATATGCTTAATAGTATCAATATAACCAACTAATATTCATTTTTTCTCTAATACTCAGAGTAACACTTCTAGGCACCTTAACATAATTTTTCAGAAAATCAATATAAAAAATAAAAAAAATAAAAAATACCTGCAAATCTTGTTTCTTAATCTAGCTTTTTCTATTTTAAATACATAATCGGGGGAAAAAAAAAACTGAAATAGTGAACCATATTTGTCATAGAAAGAACCTAGATACATATTGGCTAGTACTTCAATCAAGATTTTCTATTTTCAGCGGGGACCCGTTTATGGAGAGTTGCAATTATGCAAGGATTGGAAGTAATAGTAATAAAAATTCAGAATTACCATTAGGACAGAAATTCTTTCCCATTTTAATGGAGAAAATTCTTATGACTACAATCTGGAGAGTCGGAGACACATCCCTAACCTGATCTCATCAATAACATCTAGAACTTTCAAACCTTGGAAATTTGATATAAAAAATCATAGTCCATAGAATAGATGTGCAATTACAGAAATAGTAACACACCTAAAAGTCTCAATAGAACAGGAAGCTGACCTCATCATCATTGTCAAAAAGGCAACGTCTCAACAAAATAAATATGCGGGGCTGCAGCAAAGAAAACAAATGTTTACCTCCAAGTCAATAACTCATGTCGATTAAACAATGATGTTAATAGAGATTAATCGAGTCATACTTTCAATGAATCAATTATTGCACCAAATTTTGCCAGTGTACTAACAGCACTGGCCCGAACTGTTGCATTCTCAAGTATCACACGATTGTAGATATACCGGATATATTTACTTGGATCAGAGGTCTTTGGTCCTTCATTTCCAAGAAAGTGCAGGATCTAACAGGTATCAATTTAATGTATCTCTAGTTAATACTGGAAAATAATAATGAAACACATTAATTAAGATGCAATAAACCTAAATTGCCCCAAAAATGGAAGGTGCCACGATAAAAAACGGTTAACCTGGGTGGAAAGATACGTGAATTCACAGTCCTCAATGAATTCACATAAATGAAGTAGTCCACTTTCTTTGGCATCCGGAATATCTCTAATTAAGATCACAATCGAATCCACAATTGCCTTTTTGAACTCAAATCCACCTTCTTCTCTCAAAATATTGCTCAAGAAATTCATCCTGAAGAACACCCAAGGCCAAGAGCATAATTAGATAGTAGTACTCTTGGAAGACATGGAACATGAAGTTCTTCAATCTGAATGCAGGGAATCGTACAATCACTTACAGAGATCTGTACTTAAGGGGGAATTTCAAACACAATGATCTTATAGCTTCTACAACAACAATCTTGAATTCATCAGCAATGTCGGACATAAAATTTGTAATCTGTTTCATCAAGCGATCAACACTCGATTCATTGCCCGTTTTCAGTAGAGTTGTAATGGCAAGGGTAGCAATACTTCTATTTTGATCTGAAATCAAGCTCTCCATGTCTATATTACAGTTTGTTACAGCCATGGGATGTGACATAGCAACCTACAAATAATTAAAGTTTGGAATACATCAACATAGAAAGACCTTGTAGCATAAAATAGACATAAAGCAAAAGGGAGAAGATATCATGGGGATTGTAGAAGTGAAAACTTGAAACGGTTCTCTAATAATTGGTCAAATTTTGAATCAACTATAATATCGTTTTGATATTATGGAACATAGATGGTGCATAGAATATTCAACTAATAGGTGATGCCCCTACTCCTCTGGAAGCAATACTTCTCGTGGAACTCGTAGAGATTATGAGAACAGATAACATAAATAGAAATGTCTAGCAAATTCGGGACATGTACATCCCAATAGTGCAAGAGCCAAGATGTTTGTCAAAATACTACACATTATAAGGTCGCAACTCCTTGGAGGAATCAGTAGTACAAAGAATTGTACCATCAGATATCCCAGTTCCATAATGCAATTAAATTGGTTAACAAAATATTGGTGTATGAAAGGTAGTGTAGCAAGTGACAAATGTCTAGCCGTTACATCTTACCAGACTAACCAAAGAATGCTAAGGTAAATTTCTTATATTGTCAAATACAGCTAAAATCAACAAAATTTCCCAGCGTGCGCGCGGGGGGTGGGGTGGGAGGACTTATGTGCATAATCTATTTCCGGGAGCAACAATCTAATTTAAACTGCAGCAAATATTATGTCTACATGAACTCTTTAAGTTATTCTTGTCGATTTTACATCGTAAAACACAAGCAAGCTCACTCGGTGTCATTGTTAAATGAAAAAACCTATAGATTCAGTTTGATTTTATAAAATCAAAAAGACAAATATACAAAGTGAAAAGTAAAACTACATCTTGAGAAAGAGGGGAGAGGGGGTCAATTGTTGCAAAGAAAATATTAATTCATAATTCCATAAACACATCAAAAGGAATAAGTGTAACAGGATGATTTAGAATCATCATAGAAAGAATAACCACCTTATTCAAAGTCCGGACAGCAGCAAACCTAAGTACTGGCTTAGATGAACTCAAGAAAAGCTGTAAAACAGTTATGGCCGGAGTCAGCTCTCTGGTAGTCACATTACTCAACTCTGTGATTGACCTGGCTGCTTCGAAGATAACCATTTCAGCTTTGTGACGGAGACAGCCCTCAAGATAGTCATAGAATGGGCGATCCCCTGTCTGGGTATTTACACCTGACTCTCTTATAACCTAGACAGGCCAAATAATTGCACAATTAATCAGTACATGAAATATGACACAACAACATTTAACATCATTAACAAATTAAAACAGCACCTGACTAGTGTAACGAATCAGTAAGCACTGAGCTAAAGGTGAACGAACGGTCCCCTTCGTCAAGCTGGTTACTAACTTGCTAACAGCCAACCGATCATTTTGTCGTATCTGCAAATTTAGCAATAGAACATTTTAACGAAAGCCAACCGTGTGTTTATACTTTATACTGAAGACTCTCCATAAACCCATGATTCGGAGAGTCAAGAGTTATGTAGCCAAACTAATAGCATCTCCAGAGGTGCTCTACATTAGATCTAAATTGTAAATAGATCTCCAAGGTGGCTGAAAACATCTTCAATGGAGAGATGCAACAGAAATGTAAAATGCATATTTCGACATGAAATGTAATAAGAGAGATTTTTATATCTTTTTAAGATCTACCTATGGGACCCACAAGAGGCAAAAAGCTTCCAACCCACTTGCACCCAATTTTTTTAGATCTTCAATTGGAGTATAATTTGAATTTAGATCCACCAGAATGTAAAGAGGATGCAAAGGCGGCTTTGAAGATGTCAATTTATACCCAATTTTACATTGGATATGCTCTAACACATTACTGTGTGCACAGTTTTCATCCTTTTAAGCAGACATGTAATGAAAGAGACATATTGCCTCAAAATCCAGAAGGACATTATACCAACAATCAATTCAGGTACTACTTTTAGAAACGAAAATGACAAAAGACAAAGGTAGGTCTGTCATATTCAGAATTCTACAGAAAAAGGAAATGATATTAAGATTCTTTTCATTATCAACATTTCTATCCCCACTTGCCCACCCCCCAAAACAAGAAGAAAAATTAAATATTCCATTACCTACACAAAAATAGAAGATGAGAGAAACATTTTATGGGTATAATTATTCATTTTATCATATACAACAATGGTACGGAGTCAACAAACTCGGACATTTTTCACAAATATGACATATAGGCCGCAATTCATTGAGATTCTTCCACTCATACAAGTATCGTATCCAACAGAAACCTATATTTACATGGGGCGAGGAACAAAAAATAGCACAATGATTCACAGAGAGAGCTACACAAATTACAAGCTAGTCAACACTTGGAGGAAAATGAGGAAGAATGCATCACTGCTTTTCATTACGGACAATAAGTAGCCAAAAAGAAAACTAGGCAAACAACTTCTGAATTTTCTTGTACTAAAATGAGTATAAGCTAAGTAAATTAAATCGGAGAGGTACCAGAGAAAATTACTTTGAACTGCCCCGGGCTCTAAATTAGTATGTGGTAAAGTTTCTTAGATTAGCATGTGATCATGTATCTTAATCCCTTATATGCTCTAATTTTGAAAATTCAAATATAAATAAAAAAATGTGAAGCTGACAAGCTGAGGGAGTTAATAAAAAACCTAATAGGCGAGGGAAGAGAATTTTATATTGGTAAGAGAGTCAGTTAAATCCTTTCATAGAAACCGCGTACCTGATGGAGCAAAGCAAGTGCATGGAATTGCACAAGTGCAGCCCGAGACTGAATAGCTTCTTGTACCTCGTTACTCCATCTTTTCACAATCTCTGGGTTTGTCTGTCAAATCAATATATTGTTAGACCAGAAATTTACTTAACTGGCAAAAAGATTTGACTTCTCACACATTCCATAGTACCTGTAATATATGAATGCCGCTGACAAGGGCAGCACTGGCAACCACTGGGTTTTTGTCAACAATAGCTTGTTTGAGATACCTTTCAATTTGTGTTAGAAGTGTTCCATCAGTTATTCGACATAAGACACGTATTGCATTTGCACGGTACATATCAGTACGGCTATTCATGTCCTTCATGAGGGAGCTTGTGACAATGATAACCTTTGACGTCATAAAAGAAAGAAAGATTTAGCCCCTGTTCTCTTTGTTGTTTTGAGGTCGTTTTCTGTTTTTATTTTCGAAAACGCTAAAAACGCGTTCTATTGACCATTTTCGAAAACGCATTTTAGAAAACAAAAAAAAAATTTGTACACAAAACGGAAAACGCTCGAAACATCGTTTTGGGCGTTTTGTGTGTATTTCGACAAAAAATGTCCAAAACGCGGAAAACGGGTTTTGAGAATTTTTTTATTTTTTATTTTTTATTTTTTATTTTTTTATTTTTTTTATTTTTTTATTTATATTAGAATTATCTTAACTTAGAACTAAGCTTAATATAAAGTTTTTATTTTTTTATTATTTTTTTTAGAATTATCCTAACTTGGAATTAAGCCTAAATAAAGATTTTTTTTTTTTTTTTTTTTTTAAATTATCCTAACTTAGAACTTAGTTTAAATAAAGTTTTATTCAATTCAATATCAATATTACAAAAAAAAAAATAATAATAATAATAATTAAATGAGAATTCTTGTTGTTATATTTCAAAAAAATGTAATGATAAATGGACTCTGGTAGTTTTGAAAGAACTTGCATTTTCTGGATTTTAATAGAAGTAGAGTTTTCTCAAGTCCCGAACCTGACCAAGATGTGTTAATATAGACTCTTAATGCTCACATTAGTGTGTTGCATGTAACCATATTTTTAGTGTATTGTAAAAGGAAATTTGAGTTGGAGTTAGTAGTATTCTGCAAGCAAATTAATTAAAAATAGTTTATATAGTGTTCTGCAAAATTTCAAGCAGAACGTGTTTTCCAGCTTTTCATTTTCAAAAACAGTTTTCAGAAATGACAAACCAAACGCGTTTTCAGCAAATTTGAAAACAAAAATGAAAATACAAAACATTTTCGAAAATGAAAATACAAAATAAAATACAAACAGAACGCCACCTTAATTTTCTACTACTCTAAAGGCATACCATTTTAAAAAAAGAAAAAAAAGAAAACCATATAACCTCATCTGCACAAGGAGAAAGCTCCTTTATCATGAGATAAACCATTCTTCTGAGACCAAGATCTCTGGACTGGAACAGCTTTGTAACGGCAAAAAATACTTCTGTGGCTTCAATCTAAAAATTAAATGAATGGAGATAAAAGCACAATGAGAAATTTCACTGTCTCAAAACAAATCTCACCGTACACAATTACAGAGAAGAAATTCTATAAAGGAGATTTATGAGTCAATGTTTCAACTTTATATGCATGTAAATTTATACACAAAATACAATATAATATACAGGGCTTATTAAAGATCTAATAAGTAAAACATAACTTGCTAAAGGTTCTCCAATAGAATGTTCAAAGATTTCCAAGTAATCACCTGTGGAACAGTAAGTACACAAATGGAGCTCACCATACTGTGCTTTATCAACGCTAATGTGCTGTTACTACAAGTATCCAGAGTAAAGGTATCTGGTGAATCTTCATAATCATCTAATATTTTCGTTAATTATTAACAAACTTTATAAATCAGAACATTGATACTAGTATTCTATAGACATAAAAAGACCTATGGTTTTTATTCCACCGAAAGAGTGCATTATTTTGAATATCATTAGTAGTGTTTCAACCCTATACATGAGATAGGGCGATAGAATTGTAACAGACTGATAATCTGACCTTTGTAAATGTCTCGCCCTGATTCAGAAGATACAGGAGCTTCGTGATCACCTAAAAAAAATAAAAAGAAAAAATATTGATTATTTTTTACAAACTCACAAAATTCATGGTTGGATTGATTTGCACAGTAACAAAAAGAAGTACCTGTGAACATCTCCTGGCATCCAGCTGTGGGTCATTGAAAACCCTAGCTTCCTGTAACACCGCACCCTTCTCGATCCCCAAGAAAGGAGAGTACTCTGCTGAAAAACAAAAAATAAAATAAAAAATCAACATCAGCATGCCCAAGACCCCAAATTAAGCAGATCTAAACCGAAATTGACTGATACAAAATAATGTAATTCCAACCAATCAAAGAGATTATTCATGTCTCCTATTCCACATCAAAAAAAATATCACAAATGTATTCAAAAAAACCTATACCTATATCTTAATCAAGGAAATACTTAACGCAAACAATTTCAATCAAATCATTCAATGAAAACTGAAACGAAAATGCCCATAAGTGGACGAAAACCAAGTTTAACAAAATCATATTATAAAAGGGCAAAGGCAAAGACTAACTCATTTCCTAATTCAATACTGAGAACGTAAAAAACTCGAGTAATACAAAAATTATATGCAGATCGACTCATATTCTAATTCAATTTTCAGTTAAATATATAATTACGTATGTACAGGGAAATGTAGATCTGACACCGAATGTAGAAAAATGATAAATTGAGTCGAAATTGAAATCGAATCAATAGATATAAAAAAATTTTAAAAAATTAATAATTCAATAATAAGCAGTAAATAAGAATCATATTTGATCTGAACACACACCTTCGTCATCGCGATCGTCGTCTTTCTTCAAGAAAGGTTGAGCCATTTTACAGAACTGTGAGGTACCTTAAGATTAAAGGAAGAATTTGCAGATTTCTCTGCTCTGATTTTCGATTTGAATAATTTACAATGGCCTCTGCGTATTACTAGCAAGTGGACTCGACTGCACGGATCTCCCTCTGGAGATTCTAGTGTAAGAGCATCTTGGACTGACGTGGCAATGAAATAGACGGACTTCTAGAGAATGTGGATAAATAAATGAAAAAATTCAAAATGTGCTCTCCAATGGTTCTTTCTACATTTAAATAATTTTGATTATGTGGATTTTTTTTTTTTGAATTTAAAATCAACACGTCATTCACGTAATTAAAAAAGTCTTCCTCTCCCAACAAACTTTTTATACATTCCTCTCATTTCTCCCAAAGGACCCCAAGGCTGTTCTTATTGGAAAAGGAGAGAATCAAAGGAAATTGAGCTTGTCAGAATTGTATAATCACACGGTAGGCTCGTCTTTAAGGTTCGGCCAGCCTGTTCGCTTCTAATTGACTTCTACAGGAATATACCCGGTAACACCACTTTCATAAATCATAAGTAGAATTAACCAAATAATAGATACAAATAATTAGTTTGCAATTATTCATATAAAAAAATGGTTATTTGATCTTCATGGACAAACTCTAGAACCTGCATTAAGTTTGTCATGTCAATTCATTATCAATTTTTTCCAATTTTGTTGGTTTTTCCCTGAAGAAAATGATTAAATTGATTGGTTGATGATTGATCAATGTGATTGTATAAAGAAATCGATGAGGGGGATTCATAGAATATGATTTTTACTCAATGTTTTCTTGGTGTTTCCGTGTTCATTATACTGAAACTTTTTAGTTTTGATTGTAAGTTTTATGTTGGGTGTTTATGAGTTGCTTTTTAATTTTACCCACTGCTTTGAATCTGATTGTAATTTTTTTATCATGCCTCAATCTAAAATATGCAATTTATTTTCTGCTTTAATAGGTGTTATCATAAATGATGTTGTCATCAAGATATGAATCAGACTCAAATAGTTCATCGTCAAGTGATGATTCATCTTCACTAACCAAGCAACTGTTAGAAGAGGAAATGACGGAGGAAAGTTCATGTGTTGAAATGTCGCAAAATATTATTCAAACCATTGCAATGCATGTTCCTGTGATACTTTCCACAACAATGTTAAGCCAAAAGAGGCCTCATGGTGGCTCAAGAGTTGGTAGGCGTTATATTCATCGTGATAGGGAAAAACGGCATGATTTAATTGTTAATGACTACTTCAAAGGTGAGAACTCAAAGTATACGCAAGAGCATTTTCGTCGTCGATTTCGAATGGACTTAGAATTATTCAACCGCATTTTACAAGCAATTCAAAATTATGATGATTATTTTACCCAGAAGATTGATGCAATTGGTAAAAACGGGTTGAGTC
Source organism: Ligustrum vulgare (assembly GCA_963555705.1). Classification (NCBI taxonomy): domain Eukaryota; kingdom Viridiplantae; phylum Streptophyta; class Magnoliopsida; order Lamiales; family Oleaceae; genus Ligustrum; species Ligustrum vulgare. The sequence continues at coordinate 23,744,749 of OY743186.1, forward strand.
CTTTACAGAAGATGGTAGCTGCAATACGGATGTTGGCATATGGTTGTGCAGCTGATCTACTCGACGAATATGTTCAAATTGGAGAGAGCACTGCAATTGAAAGCCTTAAGCGTTTCTGTGATGCTATCATAGGAATATTTGAAGAACGATATTTAAGAAAACCAAACAAAGATGATATTGCAATGTTACTGAAAGAAGGTGAGGGTCGAGGATTTCCAGGTATGCTCGGTAGTCTAGATTGTATGCATTGGCATTGGAAAAACTGTCCTACAGCTTGGCACGGCACGCATACTAATGGTTTTAAAAGAGTGCCTACTCTCATATTAGAGATTGTGGCTTCAAAGAATTTATGGATTTGGCACGCATTTTTTGGCATGGCGGGCACAAATAATGACATTAATGTTCTAGATAGATCTCCCTTATTTGATGAACTTATTAATGACGTTGCACCCCCATGCAATTTCATTGTGCAAGGTCATCACTATGATATGGGATATTACCTCTCGGATGGAATTTACCCACAATATGCTACTCTAATTCAAACAATCTCTCAACCGTCTTCTATAAAGGAGAAATTATTTTCTAAGCTTCAAGAAGCCGTAAGAAAGGATGTAGAGCGAGCATTTGGAGTTTTACAAAGTAGGTGGCATATTGTCAAAGGCCCAACACGTATGTGGAATGCAAAGGATCTAGGAAAGATAATGAAGACATGCATTATCTTGCACAATATGATCATTGAAAGTGAGCATAGTCAAGGCATCGATCCCGAGAACTGGCAACCTGTCGGAGAAGAGACGGTGGAAGATATGGACGTAGAACATGATTTTACCTTTCTTGTGTCGAGGATGATTAATCGAATGAAACAAGTTCAAGACAAAAGGATTCACAAAGATTTAAAGAGTGATCTTATCAATCACTTGTGGGAAAGATACGGTGATAATCAATCAATTTGATGTTTAATTCATAAAAATATAGTGTTTTTTTGCCTCTTTTATTCCATATTATTTGCAGTGGATGTTTGCCTCTTTAGTGTCATGAAAAGGCTAGCGAACTATCCGATTTTTGTAGTTCACAAAACCTCAAAGGTTATGATCCACCAAATAAAGAGGTGATGTTATGTAATGTGGTGTGTTCGTAGTTTCTTGTTCTGCATGGAAATTGGGCAGAAATCTTGTCATACTTTGTCAGGTGCTGTATTTAGTGCATAAGATGTTTGAGAGTAAACAATAATGACTACAAACCAAATTTCATTCCATAATGATATCTTTATGTAACTTTCTTTGCTTTTATCTGGTTTTTGTTAAAAGGGATGCTACGCAGACTCTTGTATTACATGTTTGTTAAATCACATATTCAAACTGGAAAGATATGGAGTATAGATATGGAAATTGTGTTTACCTATGAGAAACCACGTAGAAAAGAAAAGAAAATAATTCCTCCTCAGGTATGGAAATTATGCATTCCCACAAGGAAGCACCTCATGCATCAAAAAATGATTAGAACACTAAATAAGAACTTAAAACCAATCCATAATTCTCAACATGAAATATTTAATCAAAGTTCAATACACAAGAATAACTAAAATATAGAATCGTAACGAATTAGCATAAATTCGTGAATGAATAAATAAACATGATAATCTATATGAGAAAAATAAATGGAATCAGTCTTTGATATGTCATTAGGCTGTGAGCAAATTTTGCTAGTCTTCAGCGGCTTTTCAAATTGAACGAAGCCCCATAAATGTACTTCAAGTTGGCTGGGAATACTGAACCAAAAATGACAAAAAAATAAATTACAATGTTTTCAATCATAGCAAATTAAAGGGAATATAAAGATAATGCATATGTTCAACATTAATTACTTACAATATCATTTCCAAAAAGGCCATCGTTCTCCCATTCCTTTAATATTTTGGCCTGGTAGATTTCATATGTCTCTCTTAGTGATGGTGTAAGTTTGCTGAGATCTTGGTTCATAATGCGGTGTTGCTCTTTCCTCTTTTGAGCTCTCTCCCTCAATTCTAAATCTTTTCTTAATGTTTGTTCTCGCATTTCAAATTGTTTCATATCTTTCTCTCTTTTCAACTCCAACTCTTTTTGATTAAAGTCAATTTGTTTTTCTAGAGTGCTTTGTAACTGCTTCAACACATCCACTACACCGCTCCCATCATTTAACCTTCTTTTCTTCTCTTTACAAGCTTTTCTTCCTTGGGGACGTACAACCTCGTCACAGTTGATACCGTCTGATGTTATACATTCGTCACCTAGATTGACGACATTCTCGTATGTTGTCGATGTATTACCATTGCGTGATCGTTGCTTGTTAGATTCACTCATCTTCGTAAGCTGAGTTGTGCACCATTTTGCATTACTTTTTAGGATCTCCCAACAATGTTCAAATTTAAATGTTTTGTTTTCGTTACAATCCTCAAACATTCGAATTGCTTCTCTTTTCTACAAACAAAGAATGAGATTATAATTTATGATAAATTATATAGTTATATCTCTTTTCAAATCTCATGCATTACTATATAGTCAATTCTCTTCCCAAATATCTTAAAATGTGCTATGGAAAATAAATATTAAGTGCTATAATATAATAGTAAAAAGAAAGGCTAACCATATCCTCCGAATTAGTTCCACTCCGCGGTTGTCTTTCCAGTCGTTCATAAAATGCATGAAATTTGCTCACTTCTTGTTGTATTTTTTGCCAGCGACATCCTAAGCTATTGGTATTTCGGGCTTCATTACATTCCACCCCCATGTTGTCCTTCCATGTTTCAAATATACGATTCCACATAGCAGCATTTCTTTGACCATTGCCAACATCAGCGTCAACAGAGATGTATAGCCATGCTTTCGTAAGAGCAACATCTTCTGTCTTAGACCAATTTGGGTTGGCAGAGCTTTGAGAGTTGGACTTCTGGGCATTCCTCACTTTATTTTTTAGTCCTTTGGGTGGAGTTAGAGATGGGGTTTCCTCGATTGGAAAATTAGGATTGTTGAGTAGAGTTTGATAAGAAAATTGTGAACTATGTGGGTGGTTTATGTGAGAAAAGTAGGCATCAGTCCTAGCATCAAACTGGGAGGTGAGCTGAAATGGTACGTTGAATGAAGAATATGGGTTCGAAAATTGAGTTGGGATGGTCTTAGTTGAATGTTGCTGCAAAGGTGAGACATGAGAGTCTTGTGAATCCATTTAAAACAGAAAATGCTGCACAAAAACGAGAAAAAACAATTCAAATCCAAAAAATATCGAACAGAACATATCATAGAAATCCAAAAAATGAGCATCTCAACAATCCATCTTCTATCCCTTTAAACACACATCCTCATTCAATTAAATATCTAAGAGAAATCCATAAAAGAACTACACGTGTATCTAAACGAAAAACTCATATATCAGTAACAGAATTAAAGAAACCCAATCCCTTAGTCAAGATTAAGTTACTGCAGCATGGGAGAGTTTTTGGATTACAAAATCTTTAGTGTATTTGCATTGAAATTTTACAAATTAATAGTCAGTAATAACATATGCATTTCATCACTAGCATACTCAATACAAATCATATCCATGTGCAAAATTCAATTCTTAATTAACAATTCATACCCACACAGATTCTCCCTCGCACTGGATGATTCATTATTCAAAATTTTGCAATTCACCCTCAGTTCAATTGATTTCTACTTGAGAACCTGAGATGAAGAATCAAGGCAGGAGATCTTCCATTCTTCCCAAAGAGAAAGGAAAAAATCAGCCCCCTTCTCAATTTGATTTATCTTTTAGTTATTTATTTATTTATTTTCAATCTTATGGAGGCTAATTTTTATGAGTTTGCATTTCTATTCGTCCTTGTGCTTTATCACATTTTCCCAGAGTATGTGCTTGTAGAATAGTATATCTCTTGTGCGTGGAGGTTATTACCTCCTACTGTAAAAGTACACAGCATATGTAATAGCCATTAATCAATATAAATTAAAAGATTAGAGCTCCTCTGAAATCATAAGCAACCATCACCAAAAATGACAAATAAAGAATTGGTCCCAAGTAGATTTTCACAAACCACAAATTCACCAGTGCGTTTGAAGATTCCTAATCTTGAGGCAATAATATAAACAATTAAGAATAAACCCAACCCACATCCCTGAACATTACCTCTGGAATGTTTGACTTTGTTCTTCTCTCGGTGAAGATGTTTAAACCTCCTGAGTCTGATTTTTAAGATTTTATTTACCCTTTCTCTGCTTGATGACAGATTCCCCCAAAACCATTCTTCGTTTGCCGCTCAACTCGTTGGGGAAGAAGAGTGCTCTGTTCAACTGAGAAAAATTCCCACGTATTTTTTCCCACGTATTTCTCCCTCCTAGTGACAACACGTCTGATTAAAATAATTATAAAGAAAAGAAAATGCCGAGTCATCCCATCCCACAGAGCATCTAAATGTAGAAGGAACACTCCATGATATCTATTTTTTAGTATGCCACGTCAGCTGAATATGGTAATCCACTTTATGCATTGAAGATGTATTTTTATCCCATTCCATGTATTTGCTGACGTGTTACGACTTTTCCTCCAATCCACTAGATGCATTGGAGATGCTCTAAGCGCTAACTGCGTGGAAGTGAAGTTAATAGGGTGAAGGACATCTGAATTACACATCAATCACAGGGGACGGGTAGAACCCATAAAATAATAAAAGGGATAATTGTATAGATTACTTACTTTAGATAATAAAACTGATTTTTACTACCCAAATAAAAAATTTTGAAAAATACTTCATTGTTACTAAAAAAAAATTGAAAAATATCATAGGTATCATACCGTGATACTAACATATTTGAGAAGTATCAAAAGTATCAGATTGTGATACTTCACGTGATTATGAAGTATTTTTCAGTTTTTATGATTTTATTATAAGTAATTTTCAATTTTTATAAAATTCAAGTAAATTTCAATTTGATCCCTAAAAGTAGTGTAATTATGTGAATAGCCATAAATAAAATACGGACTGTATTTTTACGATTATAATTTATAAACAAGTTTATAAATATAATAATTTTTCAAATTACTTTTTAATCACACACATTTTCTCTCTCCAATTCTTAACCACATATTTATCTAGAAAATATAAAAAAAAAAAAAAATCGGCTGCACAACTGTCGAACACATGGGTTCCACCTCGAGTGATGTCGAGCATCCCATTTTGATCTATGTAACACTTAAGTAGATAATTATTCCACTCATATTGATAAAATAGATAATGAGATTTAAAGCTTATCTCAAATAATCATTGTCTATAATTTTTTGTGTATACATGTGTCTTCAATATTTTGTCTAGCAAGTTATCTATATCTGGATATAGTATCAGATAATATATCTGTTACGTCGCGCCACATAAGTATGCAAATTAATCATTGGTGATTACATTTTTATATCATTATTTGTTTTCCATATGTGGCAATATTTTTATTTTTCAATTAATTGACCATTAGAGATGCTCTAATATGTTAATATGTAAGAATTTGTGTTTATAAATGGAATTGTCCAACATGTAATAACTGAAGTTAATAGGGTGGAATGATGGGATGTGTTAAAAAAATGAAACTTAATTTTTAATAGGAATGATCGGTTGTCCGAATCGGACATACTATGTTGTCAGATACAGCCACATGTTGGATACAACATGCACATATTGGGTGTAACATGTGTCTATATCGGGGCAATATAGTATGCCCGATTCGGGCAACGGATAATTTCTTTATTTTTGAATTGCTTATTTTTACTTCAATCACGCTACTTGTACTTAAAGTGTAACATATATGTTGACATATAATGTAAATAGACCAAAAAGCCCATAACTAAGTTTAAAAATTTCACCCCACCTTTTCTTTGAACACACCGACACCCCCAGCTCAAAATCCCCAAATTCATCATAAACAAATCCCTTCAATTGCAGCCACGCAAATCCTCGCCGCCCATCTTTCGGTCAGCTAATAACAGGTGTTCCTATTCGTTGACGACAAGGGAAGACTTCGACGGCAGTTATTCAGATTTTTTGACAATTCTGAGTGAACAAGTAGTCTTCTCGAGAACGGAGTGGAGGGCCATTGTCTTCGTTCACTGAGGCTTATTTCAATTGATATGAGCACATTCTGTTTATAATTTTTATGTCAAGAAAAAGCACATTCTTCAACTGAAATTTATTGAGGTTGTGGTTAAATCTCTTCTCCGTCACAAGAATTTTTGTGGTATGGAAATGGTCACTAAATTTTGGGCGAAACTGCTCAGCTGCTGAAAATAAGGACATGTTCTTGAATCTGTAGACTTCTTATTGCTACTATCTATGGTTTTTTTGAATCGCCTCTATCAAAATTAGTTTGTGAAATTATCAATTTAGTTCATTTTCTTCATATGTATTGTGACTTCTAATTAAAAAATCAACTCGGTTATATGTGTAGGCTCGATATGCAGGGGAAGAACTATGGTCTATGTCATAGTTGCAGACAAGTTGGACATTGGTCAAACGAATGCCTGAACAATTGTCGATGTCCCGTATGTGGAGATGGTTATGTGAGATGTTTAGAGGTGGAGAAGATTTTAATGAGTCGAGGGAAGAAATTCTTTTCATGTACTGTGAAGACATGTCATTTTTTCGAATGGGATAAAGGTGAAACAAGCAAGAAGCAATCAATGAAGGAGACAGGTGAAGATGGATATGATGATTTGTCGACCTTATTAAAAACTTGTTCACGAATCTCTGCTGATAAGGACACCAAGATATCAATAACAATCACCATTCGCAAGAATAAAGCTCGACAGGGGGACAAGCTTAAAGGACATATGAAGGATTGAACTTTCTCCAGCAGCTATGGTTTATGTCGACTGGGTAGAATGTGAATTGTGGTAGTTTGTGAAATTTAATAGTGAACTTGAAATTAGCATTTTCGATTTATGTGAAATCTGTAGAATGTGAATTTGTAGTATTGTAAACTCAATTTGATATCAATGGATTCTGTTATGGTGAAACAATTTGTGAGATCTCATTGTTTTAATATGTGAAATTGTGATGTAAAGAATCAAGTAACTCGACAATGGTGTAACCTATGAATTTGTGAAATTTTGAAAACATTCTACCTATCAAATAACTCAGTAGTAGTGTAACCAGGTATCTATGCATAATTTAAGTATCGGTTTGTGTAATAAGAAGCAACAATCAGATGAATACATAAGTCCTACTAGAAGCATACATTAGACAGTCATTCCCAAAGTCACAAATACATAAACACATGGAAATAACTGTGGAAATTTCTTCTGGCATTGTTACTTCAAAATAACAGTTTGATACATCACAAGAGAAATACATTCCATGGACATAGTCATTACTAACAAAAATTCATTACAAAAGATCATTCCAAATAACAAGTTTTCTAAATTTGTTGATGGTCATCTTGTACTTGAGGGATGTAACTTAGAATAAAAGGTTGATTCAAGACATCATGTGTTTGTATAGTATGATATCTTCTCGGACTATATACCTAATACCATTACCAAGATAACCATCCTCGATAGCCATCAAATCACAATATACCTTTCTCGTTAGCTCTTCTTGAAATTCCTTGAATTTTGAAATTGTGTAGACACTTTGGAATTGCTTCTCCAATTCATACCTAGTTGCACAAGGAGCCATTTACGAGTATGACTTAAAATCTGCATGGAAATCCTTCTCAACCTTACACCTCAATGTCCGCTCATACTGCTCAACGAACTGCTTCAACGAGGTCTTCGAATGAACATAACCATTGAAGAATGCATTGATGCCCTCAGTCCTCTGTGTCATTGACATGCCATCCCAGAAACATGCGCTCAGAAAACAAGGTACCCAACGACATCTGTCGCAATATAATCCAGATAACCAGTCATGTAGTGAAAACTTATCAATAATTGATCTCCATGCGTTTTCAAATTCTTCTGGAATTTGTAATTCATACACAACACAATGCACAACAGAAAGTATCGCATCCTTATCCGGACCTATTATTAGCCCAAAACACATTCTTCAACCGAGAGTCATCGTCCAAATCTACACTAAAGAAAAAACCATGACACTATGCCTGCATTTTAGAGAAATAAGCTTGTATCGCAGTTGCATCTCCTTCTCCGAGTCTTAATCTCCTGACCTTGTCAATGTAATTTCTACAGTCCTTCTCGATGAAAGGTGGCTCCTCATATCCACCCGCTTCAACGACAGCTGAGTTAAAACTCTTGTGCAACGGTATTCCAGCTATATCATTTATTTCAAGCTTTCGTCGACGTGATCATTCAATTGTCAATTACATCCGTACATCCTGGATTTCGATGGACTTGTCTCGTGATTATGCTCAAGAACAACCTTAGTTACATGCCATTTTCCTAACACGTCTAAACACAGAATCATCTTGGCCTTACATCCCGTTTGAATGGTTGGATGAGGTTTCAATGAACTGCTTGTCGCACTAACCCTCTTCTCTTCTCAGCTACAAGTGAATGTTGCATATAACAACATTCCATCATGTCGTTTTTTTGAATTTCTTTTTCTTATAGGAAAGCCCACATTATAAGCATATTGCACGTAAAACTGAAATGCCTCATCAAGACTAGAAAATTTGATCCCAACTTTTGGTACTGTCTACATTTTCTCAGATGTGTTTACATCATTCTCTGCATCGCAATTCCTTGGTATTATCTCATTCATTTCGACGCAATCATCCTTTGGGACTACATCATCCTCAATAAACAATTTGGGTTGATTTCCTGGACAACATTAATGGATGTTACAAACTTTGAGCCTAAAATTATTCAAGGCATCAAATTTAACATATATACCTATAAACAATGGGTAATCCAACAATATTTTGTTAATGCTTGTAATTGTTTGAAATATAATCAAAACAATTTTCAAACTAGCCTAACAAACCATGTTCTTGGAAAAATAAAATCGGCCAGAAATGGCTTGGTCCAAATGAAGAATAACAAAATCATGTTATTTTGAAATTCCATGTAATAACCGTACAAAAGTTTATTATTTCAGGGCATTTAAACTACATTTTGAGCATAAAATGAAGGATAGGAAATTACCCAATGTTTCTAACATTGTAGTGATTCTGAAGATGAAGATAACTCCAGTGAAATGCCGTCGTGTGTGCAGGTTGCAGCAGGATGAGTTGAAAAAAGATGACCATGTTGGTGGTTTGGAAGTCGGGTGGGGATGGGCATGTCAGGAGAGGTTTTCAAAGAATATGGAGCTATTTTGGAGCTCTATTTGGCAAAGTGCACTTTTAGTTGTAATTTCTCTCGATAAGTTTGAAAAGAAAAATATCACGATATAATTTTCTATGTCAAGTGCTAAGTACAAGTAGTGTTTTCCTTTTTACTTAGGCTCTGTTCTGCAACTATTATAATGAGTTTAAATTGATTATTTAGGTTTTCTAGGTAAAATATGTGATTAAAAATTGGAGAGGAAAATTGTATGTGATTAAAAGTGATTTGAAAAATTGTGCAGTTTAAATTTTTGTTTAAACGGCAGTTGTCAATCATAGGCTAAAACTAATGGTATACACGTGCAAAATCATGTAATAATATTTTTAAGTTTTTGGAATTTATAATAAAGTAAGAATTGTAATAATGATAAAATAACATTATATTGTTGTATGTTATAATGAAGAATGATGATATTTTATTTACATTTATAGAAATACAAACACAATTAGAGAGAGCTTAATATATAGAAATTCTAACAACATCGTGAACCCAATGAATACCTTCTGGTGAATGACCTTCGATGATTGTATAATACTGTAAATTTATTGTAGCAGTAGCTCCTTGTAAATAATATTTTTTGTGTATGTTCTTTTCTTGTTAAGAGTGTGATTTGATTGACAATACTTTTATGGTATATATACATTGAAGTGTGTTAACTTATTTTAAGTTATATTTATTGGCATTTTCTATTTTCCTACATGTTTGTAATTTAATAAATTTAGTTTATTACTAAATATTTTTATTTAGTAATTTATTAAGTTTAATTACATTTCTTGGACGTAATATTGTCTCCTATATATTGTGATAATATTTGTTGCTTATCTTCTATGATAATGATCAAGAAATATTGTGATAATATTTTGAAGATAATGTTTGTTACTTATCTTATATGATAAATATTTTGAAAAATGGTAGAAGTCTATCACTTATCGTTTGTGATAAGAATTGTGATAATATTTTACTTGGCTTGAAATTATATCTTTATCACTTATAAGTATTTTGATTATATTTTAAGTCTTGGTATAATATTCTGATTGGCCGAAAATATTTGATCATAATCTCGAAAATATCTTGAAATCTTGATCTTGTTATTTTGGTAAAATTCTTGATAATATATTGTGATTGTCAAGGTATCCAAAATATGGTAAGCATCTTTTTGATATGGTCAAAAATATTTCATTCTTATCTTTGCATATGGTAAGATTTGTTGGACGAAAATCTATCTAGGTAAAATTTTTGATAGGGCCGAAAATATGAAGTTCAAGTTTATGTTAATCGCGTGATTGATTAACTTATGGTAAGATCTTACATGATTTATCTATATCTTGGTTATGGTAAGATTTAGTAAGAATATTTCTCTTACATTTTACTAATTATCTCTACCATGTTTTGCAGGTTGTAGAGATCTTGTGCAATAAGGAAACTTGGGAACCAAGTAAACCTAATTGCACTATAAAGAGAAGGAAAAACGGGACGTTTTAGGATGAGACGTGAAAATACAAAAAACCGTGTGGAGCTCTACAAAAATACACGTCCACTTTAAAAATATTGAAGCTAATTTTTGTGTGTGCACAAATACAAAAAGCTTCAATTTTGTTGTGACTTCAATACTCCGGGAGGAGGATTCGATCACTTAGAGGAGGAAAGAATTTCAGCGTGAAGATCAAACGAGAGGTTTGGATCAAGATCGAACGGGAGTTCGTGTTGCTGAAAAGTGTTGCAGATTCAAAGAAAACTACTGAAGAGTGGTCGGACGCCATCTCGCATTACATGCCACAGAAGGATCAGAGAGTGATCTATTTCTTGGATGTTTGATAAAGTCTATGCGTAGATTTATCCTGTAGTTTAGATTGATCTGTATAAACTCTTTCCTTATATAGTGATTTATTTTTGTTCGCAGGATGCGAACCGTGGGTTTTCCCTGTTAGGATTTTTCCCACGTTAAGTTCAAATTATTGTGTTCTTGTCCATTTATAATTCCGCTCAATTTATTCTGATTGTTTACGTTTTACAATTCAGACGAATCTGCCTTAGCAAGATTCATCTGGTACTGCGCTAAACAACGCTTAACGATTTACTGTTAACTGGTTACTGTCCAGACTTGTCTGAGACAGTCTGTTTATAAAATTTAGACAACTTTAAATTTTCAAAGTGTCCTTACTAGTGCAATATATAATTGGCTATGAGAGAAGACATGTTGTGGTAGATATAGTTCAACATAGGGTATAATTTGTACTTGAGCTTTATTTATGTCATTGTAAAATAAAGGAGTATGAGAAATTATTTTCTTTTAAACTTGAAGATTATTCATTTATCAATTTCATGTCCTTAAAATGTCTTTAATATATGTGTACCTTATAATCGGAAAGTAGTTGGCTTCATAAAATGATGAAAGTGTTTGCCTGAGTTTAAAAGTTTAAAACTGACATGTTATAATCATATTAAGGAAGAATTTGCATGTGTTCGAATTATAAGGAAATTTGGTAAAAGAAATCTTTAATTTTATTGTTTGTCTTTACACCATATATGCATGTATTACTATATAATTATTTTTTTTTCTTTTTATTGGAATTGGACTTTCATTTTGAGTTTTTCTCTATTTTAAAGTTGAATAATTTATCTTTTCCTTCTTTTCGTAAGATTTAACTATTAATATGAGTCCCTATATATTGTGCATTTATACATTTATTGATGTGTATGTATGTAGATAATTGACTTGATTATAGGTGTATGTTGTTTGATGGCGTATCTAAACAAAAATTGGTTAGAAAATTGATGATTGTGCTAGAGTACTGAGTGATTTAGTGCAATTAAATGACACAATTCGACTTCTTGTGATTAGTTCTACTTATCAAAAGATAATATTATAAAACCATGTGCATATTTCTTACAACAAAATAAAGAGGAGAAAAGAATAGTTTGTACTCGTTTGTGGTCCACCATTCCTAAGTAATATCTTGATAGCTTACAATCTCACATATATATTGCAATTTGCTTCTCTTGTACAATTTTTTTATACACTTAAGTGATCATATTTCCAAGTTCTTAGAGTGAGTGGAGTTAATCTGTCTAAATACATTATATTTCTTAATGGTTGAGAGACTTTGTCTTTGTCTTGCCCCCATTCTAACCATGAGGATCTACTAATATGCATAGATTGTTCACCTAAATGTAAATGGCGTTGGTCTATGCATTTCTAAAAGACAGATATATATCATTTTATGTGAATACTATGCTAATGATTCAATAAGATCCTCAAACAGAACATGTTCGTAAATTGTAATAAATAACTTTCACCATTATATTGTTAAGTAGGTAGACATATGTAAATACATAAGTACATTATCAATCCTCGAGAATAAAAATCAAAAGCTAGTATATTGTATTTAATCATTCCAAGATAAATAAAATGAAAAGAACATAGTATTCTTTATCAATATCAAGAAAACGAAAAAAAAATCATCGCTCAGAGAAAAGTAAAAAAGAGAGAAAATTGATTTAACAATGGTTAGTTTTGATCTTTTAAAGTTTGGATGGATTATTGTTTCTCTGCCGATAAATAATAAATAATTTGTTATTGCTTTTAACATTAATCAATTAAAGTGAAGATCATATAATTAATTGATACTGTCTAATATATTTATCAACATTTTCAAACCCCACCCGATCATTGACTCGATCTTGGGATTAGGTCAAGGGTCAAAGGGTTTACCCAGAGTCGATCCGGGTATTAAAATAATAGTAAAAAATATTACAAAACCCGGGTCCGTGTCGTTCGGGTTTTTCGATATATATAATAATTATATAATATTGCAAAATTTTGTTTCGATATATATAATAATTATATGAATCATGCTATGTTACCAGATTGATTTACCGACTTACAGAATCCGTCACTTTACCCATCACATCATCTTTAAAATCAACCACCATAATTGTGCCAACACATAAGTTGGTAAATCATTAGGTAAATCAATCTGGCTAAGTAGATTAATCCTTATTATATTTTTATATATAATTGATGTGTATTCCCTATGTAGTTGGTACGCTGTCCAGTTGCTATTTTCCTCTTTAAAAAAAAAAAACCAATTGCTCCATAACTATATATATATATATATATATATATATATAGACACACACACACACAGACACACAAAACAGACTTGCTGTGTATTCCCTATGTAGTTAGTACGCTGTCCAGTTGCTATTTTCCTCTTTAAAAAAAAAAACAATTGCTCCGTAACTATTTAGTTGAAAAAAAATTTGCAATATATACTGTAAAATACAAAATACAAAGGAGTGTGTATACATGGAAAAATTTTCGACGTGTGATGAAACGATGATAGAACTGGATATCCTAGGAGGAACGGGCATTTTGAAACTGTTCAAAAGCGCTCCGAAATTGTTCACTGTAATTTTGCTTGCTAATGGCGATATATGTGGCAGCGAAGGAAGACCCAGTATTACAATCAAAAGCAACAAAGAGAAGAATTTCTACCTATTTGTCCAAAATCCAAACTGTAAGATCGAAGATTGTGTACGTCTAGTAGAATCGAAGCTGTTGAATGTGTTTTTGACATAAAATAATGTGGATCTTTTGTGTACGAAAGATGTGGTTTTTGATATTTTGAATGATCCATGTTACTATGTGAATTTTTGTGGGCTTACGGAGAGGGAAACAGAGGAAGAGCTTGACATTTTTTCGGTTGTGACCTATTTACAATCCATGTACTCTCATTGAAGTTGAAACTCTCCACTCAATTCTACTTAACAATGACAACCTGTGCTCTAACAATCTAGAACCAAGAGGATCAAGCACAACTTTGGACACCAGTTCTTGAACCCCCATGAGCATGAAAGAGGCTATAAAATAAGAAGTTTGCTTATTGTGTCAAGATTAGGCTATAAAAGAAGAATCCCAAAGTATTTTAAGAAAGAAGAAGCTTGCATGTTCAAGAACTAGATGACACTGTATTCTAGGATCAAGCCTCAATCAATTGTTAAAGCATCAGAAATTGAGAGAAAGGGAACATGAATGATTACTAGAAACTCAAATAAGTAACTCATAAATATGAGAGAATTTGAGAAAAAAGGGACAAGATATGATTACTAAAGTGAATACTCATTAACACATGAACTTCCTAAATATCCATCTTTAGGTCTCAAGGAAGAGAATGCTTGTTTCTATGCCGGTACTATATGACTTAGGTATTTCCAATTTTTCCACATCATCACATTAATTGTTTCATTCGACGAGTAGTTGTGATTTAAATGAACTAGATGCTTAAATTCTTGTAGCTACAAATTAATCATTTTAATATTCCAAAATGAGAATTTACACAAACATCAGTGCCCATTTGTGAGGTCCGAAAGTCCAAAGAAACAAAGGTCAATATAAGTCTTCTATGAACTCATATCATACCAATATAATGTACTACAAAGCAATGAACTTATTCCACTTCAGTATGCTAAATTAGTAGACAATTATCAACTCAGATGACTAAAATTAGGGCTGTACACAACGAAACCGTCAAACCGCCAAACCGATATCAAACCGCAATTTCGAAACCGTTGGTTCGGATCCACGCGGACCCGTCAACGTTTCGGTTTTGACCCAAACCGAACCGCTTTCAAATGGTTCGGTTTAGGTTTCATTTTTCAAAACCCGTTTCAAACCGCCAACCCGCTAAGAAATTACAATTAAAATTTAATTTTTTAATTGCAAAAATACAAAAAAAATTATTGCTTTTATTTTCAATTTTATAATTTTATTTTCAATTTATATGAAGGGGCACATTGCTTTTCCTTTATTGTTAAGAAAGACATTTTGCTAGTGCTAACAACTAAGTACTACCGGTGACTTTCTTACTTTATTTGTTTTTTATCTTATAATTTTTTTTGGGGGAGTATGCATAAACTTGCTCATTATTTATTTTTTCTTGGTTATAATATTTGTCTTCTGTTAATTTAGCAAGTCATGACTTGAGTATTTATGGTTATCTAAGCAAAATTAGTTGTACTTGAGATCTTTTATGTAAGACCGCTTTTCATTTTATGGGCAATTCTGAAATCCCACGTGATATCTATGTTAATGTTGTTATAAATTTTAAATTGATAATTTTTAATGTCTATAATTTTAATTATTTTGCAGTGGAAAAACTTGGACGCCGTCTCGATCAATGTACCAATTTAGAAAGTTTATAAATTGTTTACGTGCAACTTTTGTGATTATTTGTCCTAATTGCTTGAGCATGCTAATTTCTATTTTTATTGTATTAAATTGAAACTTGGGGGAAACTTTAGTGGCATTTGGTGAATAAATGGAACTTATGGAATTTCTTATGCATGGGAGGAGAATTGAGGGACCGAAGTGTAAATTTCAAAAGATTAAACCTAACCTAAACCCTCACTCTCTCACCATCTCTCACCCGACTCCCTCTCTGTCTCAACTCTCTCCCTTGCCTCTTGCTCTCGGTCACACACCCTTCTCCCTCTCCTTCCTTTCGTCGCCCACCGTCGGCCAAGATCACCACCACCACCGTGCACCTACATCATCGGTAAGGCCGCCTCTCCCTTCCCCTTCCCTTCCTCGCCCGCAAACACCCACTCACACTGCCACACGGGTTTGCACACACACACACACACCCGCTCGCGCACACACAGATTTATTGCTGAATTTTATGTATAGGTTGATGTATAAATGGATTTAATGTAAGTATATATGTATTTTCTCACATTTTCAGATTTTGGTTTTTGGTTGATTTTCGAATTTTACCTTAAATTAAGGATTTAATGATGATTATGTGTGTGAGTATTGATGTATGAGAATGTGTATATTATTATGTATGTATAGGTGTGTGTAAATATGTAGATTTTGGATTTTTATGTGGGAATATGTATAAATTCAGATTTCATGGTAAGTTTTAAATTTCGAAAATTATAAATTTGTTTAATTTAAGTTCATATTAAACTTTGGTAAGAAATATAAAATTTTTGATTTGGGTAATGCATATACATACAAGTAAAATTCAGATTTTATAATGTTTAAATTGGTAAATTGATATTGGGTAAAGTTTGAGTTAAGTTAAATATTTTAGTTTGAATTTGAATTTAAAAATGAGTCTCTAATGTGGATTGAAGTTTATCTCTTATTTTCGAATATGGTTTTATGTGTTTTGATTATTATGTAAAGTCACGCATGGGTTAAATTGGAGTTTTAATCTCGGTTAATGTTTGATTATTATTAAAATGAATAACGAATGTGTCTGTGAACTGAAAGTTATACGTTTTGTCGAATGGTTTAAATCTTTTGATTTCGAGTATTGTATGGAAGTATTTAATATATGTTAATACCTTGTTTGGAATAAATGATCACAAAGATGAAAAAGGGAAAGAAGATGTATTGTTTTAACTTGTTTAAATGTAATGTTAAAAGAATGATGAATATATCAATTTGAACTAAAGGCATATTTTACTAAATAATAGATGCAACTAAGTTTTTGCTACATTGACGACACGGGCAGTCGAAGCTCCTCCACTTGCAAATTCAGATAACGGTAAATGCTAAGGACTGCAAGTAAGTAAACTTCCCCCTTATTTTCATCAAAGTAGAAAGTTAATGTGAAATTAATGTGCGTAAGTGATTTCGTGTTAATTACTTAATGTTGATGTATTTGATTTGCGAAATGCAAGTATGTGTATTTAAGGAAATGTTCAAGCATGCACATTATCATGTCATTGCATCATTAAGCATGCATTGACATCGAAATGGGAAAGTCAAATGTTTTAATGAAAGGAATGTGTCAAAGTGCAATTTTTGTCAAAAATTATGTATCCCAAGTTTTTGAAAGAATGGGTGTACTTCTATGTCATGAAAGATGCGAGTGGGAAATGGGGCGCGGGGGACCGGCGTACCCGAATGTAATGAGCCGCTTTGCAGTGGAATGAAGTGAATGAGCCGCTTTGAGGTGGAAATGCGCATGTTAATCTGGTTCCAAATAAGAATTGCCCACTGTTATCTGATTGACTAGAAGTTACATCAAGTGAGCTCACGATGGAAATGTAAAGTGAAAGTTTTGAAATGTTAAGTGAAAGTCCGAAATGTTGAAAATTTTGAAAGGTTAAAGTGAATGGGGATACATATTTCAAAGTTTAAAGCATTTCATGTCATAAGCATGCATTTATGCATAAAGTTTACTTACTGAGCTTTAGCTCACCCCAATCCCTCCCCAACATTTCAGGTGATGAAAGTTAGGTGATCCGAGGAGAGCAATTGGCGGCTGACTCAGACAGTACTAATAAATTCTATTTCTTTTAAGAATAAATGAAGGGCTTCCTCAAACTAATTCATTGGTTATTCTTTTAACTGATAAATTCTTTTGATTAGTTTGTCTGTTTTAGTTAAAATAATTTATGGTATTTCCCTGTGATTAGTTTTTATCATGTTTCATGAGTTTATAAATTTATACTTCAAGTTATTTTGTTGAGGAGTTTGGGAAATTGATGTTGAAGTTGAATTTTGGAATTGTGGTTGGATGTTAAATGTTAATTTGAATGGGTTGAGAATTTGCATATGTATTGTAGGTATGATGTCCCTCTACAGGTTGGTTATGTCCAAGTTATAGAGGAGACTCTGCCGAAATTTCTATAAAATTTTAGAACAGAAAATGAAAACGTTGAAGTTTTTAAATGATTTGTTTCCGCATTTTAATGTTTAAAAAAATTAATTCCGCATATAATGTGAATGGAAGTTAACACGCCTATGTTTTAAAATTTTTGAACTTGGGGTGTTACATTTTATCATCAGCCGTAATTCATCAAACTCTAAATTCCTAAAGCATCATTCTTTCATCATGTAGTTCAGTAGTTTTGCTTGGAATACAGTATATTTGAGTTTAAGTTGTTTTGTTGTGAAATAATAGGAAAATCTAACTTGAGAATGGATTGTGTTATCTATTAGGTTTTTTTTGATATTATTGTGATAATTTGTTTGTGATCGTGCCTTTGTATCTATTTTAGAAGTTGTTTACCCATATATTTTAATTTTGTTAGTCTTATAACATCTATCCGTAATGTCGTTGGATTATTTGCAATTAATTTTGATGTCTTAATTCAAAATTCTATTTCAATAGTTATTTTAACTCGATTTACATATATTAGTTTAGTTTCGTTTGCAAACCGCGGTTTAAAACCGCACCAAACCGCAAAAAATGGTTTTGTTTGATTTGATTTAGGAAATGAAATGGTTTGGTTTGGGTTGGAAAAACCTCAAACCGCTTTAAACGGTTTGGTTTGAAAAATTATCAAAAACCGCCCAAACCAAACCGTTTACACCCCTAACTAAAATCACAAAATTTCACTAGTGAACATATTTTTGTTTTTAAAATACTAGAATAATCTACAAATGAATATTATAAAAACACCAGATTAGTGAGTCGAGAAAGGGATCTTTTTGGGAAAATATGTAGTTCTAAAGCATGTTGAACATGCAATGCAATTATAAAAATAAGGTGAGAGTGAGGTCTTGATCAAACCCATTTGAGTCCTATGTGTAGTAAAGAAAAAGGTGAAAGTTGAAAGCAAACTAATACAAAGAGTTTTCAAGCATTAGCATTCAGGATAGCTCGGGTGTATATATAACTCCCCAAGAACATCTCCCAAAAGAACAAGTTAACTAATCTCTCTGACCCCTTTCCTTCTTACCTTCTAATTAAAAGTACCAAACAATTCAAGCCAAAAAAACAGAAATCCCAATAAAATTTATTCCAAAAGCAACTGATGAAACATAAATATAAAAAAACCCATTAAATGCAATGTTGAGAATCAAGATCCTAATTGATTTTCACATCCTAATTGATTTATGTAATATTTGTATTTGATTTCTATAGTATTTGTTTGATTCATTGCCTAGAATAATTTTCCTAAATCATGGTATTAGTTAGGAAAGTTACTAATTTTTATTCTCTTATTCTTGTACAAAAACATGCTGTACACCGATTCATATCAATATAGAAAATTACAAATTCTTCTCCAATTTCCGTTCTTTCCTTTACGTTTCCTTCCACGAGAAATTTACATGGTATTTGAGAATTTGTTTTGAAGTATCCATAGCCCACAAGCTTCAAGCTATCATTTTTTTCAGCTTCCATGGAAATGATGATGAAATTTCAGAGGCAGCTAAGTCCTCAATCAACATGTATGACGATTCAAGTGATACTTTCTATGTCCACCATTTTGATCAGCCAGAGTGGGTTCTTGTGACTCAGCAATTGACACAGGACAATTATCCCCTTTGGAGTCATGCCATGCTCATGGCTCTCATAACAAAGAAAAATGACGATTTTGTGGATGGATCCATAACCAAACTTGCAGAAATATCCACCAAGAATTATAAGAAATGGACTCACTGCAATCTCCTCATCAAGGGTTGGATCCTCAACACAATTTCACAAAACATTGCTCAAAGTGTGATGTACAATGACAATGCATCCCAAGATCTGGTAGGAATTGAAAAAGCATTTCTCATGCAAATAGTATGCATTTCTTTTCATGTTAAACAAGAGATCCATGAGTGTGTTCAAGGAGATACGAGCATTGGTGACTACTACACCAAATTAAAAGGCTTATGAGATGCACGTGATGCTCTAAGTCCTCTTCTGCCTTGTGATGGAGACATGGTAAGGAAATTGCAGGAACACCAAAAAACTGTTGGGACTTTGTATAGAAAATTGGTTTGATAGATTTTACATAATTATTTAAGTGGGATCATTAATTGGCGAATGGAAATTTAAGTCGCTTAAAAATGTGACATTGTTGAAAAATTAGTAGAATATTGTTTAATATTCTAGAACCTAATTAGATGAAGATGTATGTCCTTTTAGATAAAATGTTATGACTTTTAGAATTATAATTTTTCAATAGATATGTCTTTTCATATAGAGACAAATTCCATAAAATGTGTCTTTCTCTAGAGTTGTGTCTTTTGAGACACAACTATTCAACATCTATAAATAGATCCATGTGTTTGGATTTTTATTCATTCATCTTTCATTCTTGCATTATCATGTTATGCATATTCATTTAAAAATAAATTCTGCATTTATTTTGAATCGAGTTTCATATAAATAGAGTTCAAAACATCAAGAAGGTTTGTTGGTCTACACAATTTTGAGTGCTCCTATTGGGTACGTGGTCTTTGTATCATAAGAGACGAATGCTAGATAACCGTTAGCACCCGTGTGGGGGTATTATCTTCTTAAGTACAAAGAGTTGAACTCTTGCCCTGACCAAATTCATATTCATGCATTTTTTTTACTTCATGTATTCAATTTCGATAGTTTCGTCCACTTGTATGCACATAAAAGGTATGTTATTAGAATATAAATATGAACTTATATTCTTACCAACACAAACACAACGTAATATTCAATTCCTCGTGAGACTCAATAATACACATGGACAAGGTATCTTTTTGTTATCCACAAGTTCATTACATTTGAATGCTTCTTGTGATGCAGATGGGCTGGTTGTCAAGACACACAAAGGTCAACCACAGGTTATTGTGTTTTCCTTGGGCATTCCCTCATCTTTTGGAAAGCCAAGAAGCAAGCAATCATCTCCCGCTAAGTGTAGAGGCAGAGTATCGTTCCTTGGTAGTTGTTTGTTGTGAGGTCACTTGGCTCCAAAACATTTTACATGATCTTGGAATAAAGCATTCACAACCAGTAAGTTATTTTGTGATAGTCAAGCCGCTCTACACATAGCTTCCAATCTAGTTTTTCATGAATGGACAAAATATATAGAAATTGATTGTCGCTTTGTTCGAGAAAAGGTCCAAGCCCGGGAAGCCAAGACTTACCGTATACCGACATCAAAATAACTAGCAGATATTTTCACTAAATCATTGGGGGTGTGCCACAGTTCTCTAACCTCATCAACGAGTTACGAATGATCAACATCTATTTCTACTTGAGTGAGAGTGTTGAGAATCAAGATCCTTATTGATTTCTGTAATATTTGTAATTGATTTCAGTAATATTTGTTTGATTCATTGCCTAGAATAATTTCCCTAAATCAGGGAATTAGTTGGAAAAATTACTGATTTTTACTCTCTCGTTCTTGTACAAATACCTATTGAACACCAATTCATATCAATATAGAAAAATATAGATTCTTCTCCAATTTCCTTTCTTTCCATTATGTTTCCTTCTACATGAAATTTACCTACAAGAAATCAAAACGAGAAAAAATTGCACAAATTAATGAAAAAAATGGCAGGTCTATTTTAAAATTGAATTCTATCATAAACCCACTGTGAAACCGAATTCCATTTCACCATATTAGGATCCTAAACCATCAAATTACAGCGAAGTAAAGAGAGAAGGAAGAGAAGAGAACATAAGAGAAGAGAAGAAAGAAGAGAGAAGGGAGAGGAGATGAACTTGCAGCTGGGGAGGTCACTACAACAAAAGTGACTTTTTAAGGCATGTATTTATGGCGTGCAAATTAGGCAGCCCGTAAAATTAGATTATTTACGGCGTTCAACAATTGCATGCCGTAAAAATAGGTCATTTACGGCGTGCATTATAAGCACACCTTAAAATATTATGGACTGTCACTTTTTACGGCGTGCAAAAGCAAAACATCGTAAAATTTCAAAAATATACAAATTAAACGGCGTGCAACAATTGCATACTGTAAGATAATTGAGCAAACACGGCGTGCACCAAAAAATTCACGCTGTGTAGAATGCTTAAATTACGCGTGATTCATCAAATTGGGTTAAATTAGGGCACCACAAACTATTCTCTTCTTCCGGTTGCAGCCCAATACTCGCTTACCCTCAGCAGCCCACTCCTAATCTTCCAGTCTTCAGCAGCGAGAGCAGAGAGGCAGGAGGACATTCTCTTCTAGTCTTTAGCGATGAGAACAGAGAGGCAGTCTTCTTCTCAACCTTCCACCGGCGAGAGCAGAGAGGAAGCCCAATACTCGCTTAAGACCGAGACTTCTCTTTTCCCAGTCTTCTTCTCAACCTTCCACTGGCGAGGCCTTGAGGTTAATTACTCCTTCCGATGACTGAATGTTTTTCAGCCCAATATTGCTTGAGATTGATAAATGGGATTTTACTTGCATCACCAGAGGAAGAACCAAAAAAATTCTAAAGCTTATAAATTGGGTCAAAGGGCTTACTATACATATTAGATGACAAGTTCCTCCTTCCGATGACAGAATGTTTCTTAATACAGATTCAATTTATGGTTCAGTTTTAAAATCAATTATGGTTTGCTCTAAATTTTGTTCTAGTTTATGATTATTGTCACATATTAATAACGTGGATTATGCCTTGATTGTTATATGTTATTATTCCAATTTAAATTAATTATCAACAAAAAAATTGACTTGCAACAAGATTTGTTTGTGAATTTTTAAATGGCTTATTAAACCTGATCGATCGTTTAACTGTTGTTAGGTGCCACTGTTCATTGTGTTCACTTGTACACATTTAAAATAGGTTTTTTTTTCTTTATTATTTTTTATTTATAATATTAACAACTCAAATTATTTTGTTTCCAACAATTTTTTTAGTTAATATCAATTCTAAAGATTTTGCATTTTACAGATTTTATTGTAAAAAGTCCAGGTGTCTTTTTAGTTTCAATGAAATTGATGCATGTTGATAATTCAAAAAATAAAAATATTGACATAGATAATAAACCTTGGATTCATTTACCCAAGGTGGAAGGAAGATCTGAATGTTTTAGAACTTGATTTGGTATTTGGTTTAGAGTTTGATTATACTAGGAAACTCATGGCCTCTTTGCATTGCTTTGGACTGTAACTTTTTTATTAGTGGAAGATGGTGAAAGAATCTCAAGACATACGAAGCAGTGTGATTGGTGGTAGCTAAAATTATACATGCTAATTCTATTTAATATGTGTACATTATATCAAATTTGAATGAATCATGTGGAAGTCATTGCTGGTCTTCTTGTGAAGTCGTGGCTGTAGATTGAATTGACCTTATCTCCTGGTATTAATCCTATTAAAGTTTTTCTAGATTCCAATTGTGTCAATAGCTGTCACGTTATGCTTTGTCTCTCTTGTTTGAAAATCTTTTTCCACCATGTGCACCATGGAGTATGATGCAGGGAATCTAACATTTCATTGGTGTTTTGCTTTCAAGAATGTCTCATCTATAATTGCTATAGAAAATTTTAACTCTGATCCCTAGGGGCGGATCCATAGTTTATGACTTGTTCTTCTAGGTATTTGGATCACCAACAAAATTTGCCCACTAATTATCAAGAATATCCTACTAACTACAAACAAAAATTTTAAAGCAGACTAGTTCAGATGAAAACTAGCAAAAAGAAGAATTATGATTGAGAAAATAATAGAAAATTATGGCAAAATTCTAAGGCTAGGTCAACAATCGATATCGATTAAATTCTATTTTTTTAAATACATAATTCGATTGCTTCTTATGAAAAATGCATTCTTATTGTTTACTAATCTTATTTTTATATGATTTTATCATTTTTTTCTTTCATATTAGTACATCATTAGGTATTTGGGTTTTGTGAATAATATTTCTACTTATTTACCCCTGTGTAAATATGAAATGTAATGATTCTTGTACAAGATTAGATATTAAGTAAATTCGATGGGACATACAATTTCCTTAATTTGAACCCGATTTCAATGTTATCTAAATATATTCATTCTTTACTTGATCTTTTTACTATATTTATAATAGGTTATATCTTAATAGTGTTGGTATGTTATCATGGATAAAGATTGAGTTCATCTATCAAGGTTATCTTATCTCCTTAGTTTTAGAAAATTTTAAAATAAGTTTGTAAATGCTTTTTAGAGGATTTATGTTTAGTATTTTTTAGAGTTTCAGAGGTGTATCAATATGGTACAAGAAAGTTTGCAAATACGGTTCAAGCTAATGCGGGAAATCCAGAAAAAGGTCTTATGCTCTTGTAAATGTTGCAAAAACTTATTCCACCAACATTTTGATACAATGTACGAGCATTTGATCATTAATGGGGTGGATCATACCCATACGACATGGTGTTTCATGGTTAAGTGTTGAATGTTTATGCTATTATGATGTCCCCCTACAGATTTGCTAGGTCCAATTTATAGGGGGAACTTTACCGGATTTTTTGTAGAATTTATAATGGAAAAATGATAATTTTAATATTCAGTTGGTTTGTTTTCCATAGGAAACCAGAGAAGTGTACTAAATGTGTCTAAACTTCTTTTTTTAAAGCATGCATGTGGGGTTCCATTACCATATTTAATGTGTCTAAACTTCTTGTTTGTAAATTGTCATAGCTTGTTATTCATATGGCCTTTATTGATTTTCCAGGAAAATAGTGAAATATTCAAAAAGATGAGAATTGGTCAAACCATAATGCATACAACGAGTAGAAAGGGATTTGCTCGCTTAGAAGTTGAATTGGTTAAAAAAAATATTAAATTTGTTTGAAAAATTATGTCTACAAATATCACATATATAAATGTGTAAAAAATTACAGCTTGTTGAAAGTGAAGACCCTGATTCCATTACAAGAGATGATGTTTACATTCGAGGACATGCACGGAAAAACGGTGAACCAATTAATGAATTAGCTAGAGAAACACTGGTAAATGTTAATTATGGTATTTTTTTGAGACATTCAAAGTTTATATTTATTTAAGTTTAATGAATTAATTTATTTCCTAATATCAGTAAAAAATAAAAGTATGTACAGAAACGGTGAACTCTCCAAGCAAACACTCTCTAAAAGATGACGGTGTTGCAAAAGTACTTGGTCCAGAACATCTAGGACGTGTAAGAGGTCTTGGTTTTGGTGTAACTCCTTCAAATTTGAATGCTTTGGTGCAAAATCATAACATGCAATCACAACTACAAGATTTAAGAGACAAAATTAAAGAATTAAAAGTTTTGTTTCAAATGAAGGGCAAAAGTGTGGCACAAGAAGATATTGTAAGTGGAAAGCTACAATTAGTGAATGTTATTTTATATTACATAGACTTCTCTATTTTCAAAATAACCAACTGTACAATTTGATATTAATTTAACAACCTAGAGACAAAAGTTTGAATGGTTTAGATGGCCTACAAAATAAGAAATGCAAATTGTTGTCTTGGTTTGGGAAAGGTGATGTTGTTGCAAAAGGTGAAATCGCATCAACAAATCCAAATGATCTAGTGCATCATGTACCCCTTGGCAATGAATGTTGGAAAGTTTGGGTTACTTTATGGCGTGCGTCTTGCTGGCCATGAAATGGTGTCACGGCGTGCAATAATGCACGCCCTAAATGGTAAGATTTTACGGCATGCAACATTACACGCCACAAAACTATACGGTGTGTAGTGCTGCACGCCATGCCTAGATTTTACGGTGTGGGAATTAACACACCTTAAAGATCTTTATGGCGTGCAGTGATGCACGCCGTCAATGTAAGGTTTTACAGCGTGCGAATTTGCAAGACGTAAGATTTTACGGCATGACCTTTTATAGTATGCGGGCACATGTCGTAAAAGGCTAACTTTGTTGTAATGGATTGCTAATCTGATTTTTGCATTTTTCATTTTGGGTAGATTTTGAACTAAAAATGTCGAAACTAGTTTTTGGTGTTTTGGATTTTGTGTTCAAAAAATTATTCTTGAAAATGGTTAAGTGAATGACTTTTTCATTTTTCTAAAAATTTGAAAATAAAAAACCTGAAAACCGTAATAGAACGGACCTTAGTTATAACAAATTCTCATGTTGTTCTTTAGAGATATGGAAGGTCGAGCTTATCTTCCTCTCTAATAAATGCTAAGTGGGATACTTTAGGCACAATTTTGGGTGGAACCCATTTAATCTTTATGGAAGATCAAAGTTGATTTTTGTTCTCCTTAGAGAGAATATAGAAATGATACATTTATTTGCCAAAATTGATGCTCAGATGAATGAGAAAATTGAGTTCAAAGGGAACCATGTGGAAGATGTTTAAGTGTTTTGGTGGAAAGTTAACATTTTTCCCGAATAGGAAGATTGTCAAACTCAAGACCACTTTATATATGGTTACACTTTGGAAGAGTATAATCATGTATAGCATAAAGACTTTCTCCACACGCGTGCAAAGGGTGCAAAATACAGACACCAAAGACCTATTGTACAAATCTCAGCTTTAAGTCCAATTCAACTAGAACTCGAACAACCAAGGGAAGAGGCATAAAAATGGTTAGACAAGATAAAAAAAGGGGTTCTTTTCAATGATGCTAATCAAGGAGAATGAAGAATTGAAGAGGGAACAAAGGTGGAAAAAGAAGATTAAATCACTTCAAAACTAATTTTTCTTCTTCTTCTTCATGCTATTAATTCTGAACTATGTATTTCTTTATTATTTCATTATGGACTAAGTTAATTTTCTAGGGGATCGATATAATCTTAGATGTGATCTAGAATAACACAACCTAGGATTTTATAGGTTTTGAGAGAAAATATAAATCCCTTGAAGCCATTTCACATAAGAACCATAGAACTTAATAAAATCTGGAAATCTAAGTTTGGAATAGAGATATTGATTGGATTTTAGGATTGATTTTTACTCGGCACTCTAAATATACAGAGTAAAAATATAATAGGGTTTTTGCTTATAATAGACTAGAATAAAAACTATTGGAGATTAATGGAGATATACAAGATATAGTTGATACTAAGGTGAACCAAAATCCTAGACTCTTCATATATTATTCAAACCATCAGATTAGGTGACCTCGTTGATTTAGTCAATTTTTACAATTTAGATTTATTCAATTCCTTGATTCTCAGTGTTTCACCTATTTAGATAAAATAGAGGTTATTACATATAATATTTGGTAGTAATTTTATTATTAATTCATGTGAGTTTGACATCCTAATTTTTCACTATATTATAAAACATGATACTGTCACTTACGGTATAAAATCACACAATAAGTTTTTGGCACCGTTATCGGGGATTTATTTTATTTTATTTTTACCAATTTATTGTAACACTCAGGCCAGGAAAGTACAAAAGGAATGATAGGTACTACTCATACCAAAAAGGTGCACCTTCTTTTTCGGAAGTCCATCATTAGAAACTCCACAGTTAAGCGTGCTTGGTTTTGAGAAATTCTAGGATGGGTAACCAACCTCCTGGGAAGTTTTCTCAGGGAGCGTGTGAGTGAGGACAAAGCATGCTTAAAAGACTCGTGTTGGTACAGTGGGGACAATAATCCGTCATCTAATGGTCGGGACAACCCGTTAAGTGGGATCCGGATCGTTACAGTTATTACTTGGTAATCTTGATTTTAATTTAAATTCATTTAATTTTAATTTTAATAGTTTATTTGTTGGTGTTTTTGTTATTTATGCTAAGATCAAGGAGCTGTGAACTATTACCCTTTGATTCTAAGATCGAGAGAACCTTTAGGAGATTAAAGGCTATAAGAAGAGAAGTCGAAGCAATGACAACAAATGACAACCAACTGCAGTGAGCTATTTGAGATTACGTCCAACCTATGATGATTTATAATTACCATGGTTTTGGGTGTCAAGCTATTATTGAAAACAAATTTGAGCTGAAACCCACTATAATCAGTATGGTGCAATAGAACCAGTTTGGAGGATCACCACTAGAAGATCCAAAAACACATCTTGCTACTTTCTTGAAAATTTATAATACAGTAAAGATGAATGGTGTTGCTGAAGACACTATTAGGTTGGATTATTCCCTTTTTCCTTGCGGGATAAGGCAAGGAGATATCTTCAATCTATGCAAGCTGGTACTATTACCACTTGGGAGGGGATGACTCATAAATATCTAATCAAATTCTTTCATCCTTCTAAATTAACTCAACTAAGGAGTGAAATTGAGAAATTCAAACAATCTGACTTTGAACCATTTTATGAGGCATGGGAGAGATTCAATGAATTACTTAGAAAATGTCCTCGGCATGGTTACTCGGATTGGATGCAGATTTTCTATAATTGGCTAAATGGCCAGACATGGACAATAGTTGATGCTACTTCTGGTGGCACTTTAATAACTAAGACTAAAGATGATGCTTACACCTTGTTGGATGAAATGGCTATGAATAGTTATCAATGGCCAAGTGAGCATTCAAGTGCAAAAAGTGGGGCTGGTTTATATGATGTTGATCCAATTTTCGCCAAAAAGCTGCTTTAACTACATAGAACAATCAACAAAAAGCAAAGTTAGTTATATCATACACTTCTCTTTAGGGCCTAGTTGACTTGGGAGTCACCGACATAAAGCTCGGTACGTGAGATAGCTAGAAAGCTAAATAAAGAGAGGTATTGTGTGGTTAGTTGATAGATTGCATAATGGAAATTAGATAACTAGTGAGTTTGACTTGCCTAGTGAATATTTGAAGGTTGGGACACTCAATAAAAGGAGAACCATCACATGCATAAATTTTCGACATTACCGGTTTAACTCAATCAAACTTGAGCAATGAAGAAATTAGAGAACTAAAAATTCAACCTTAGGATAAACCTTGGGAAGAGAATAAAAGAAAATAAGTTTGGTGGAGAGTATCTCACGAGTGAAGAAATGATAAATTTGACCACTAAGGGTCGGGAATGAACCGACTTGCAGTTGTACTGCGCTCTGTTTAATTCTTCGCGCGCACACACCCATTTTACATTGGATATGTGAAAATTTGTCTCTTGCAAGTTAATTTTAAAGTGACTCATAGGTTTGGCATAATGTTCTAAAACCTGAGCCAAAATGGGCAAGCCATCTAACTAAATTTGTGCATACGAGTCTACCCATTTTTGTGTTAGATTTCCTAGGGGTTTTCTTTATCATTTTTCTATTCCTTTGTATTTGTGTTTGCTCAAGGACTAGAATATTATTAAGTTTGGGGGTATTTGTTAAGGGTATTTTCACTTAAGTATTAATGCCTTGCAAACCATGTATTTTAGTGCAATCCTTTGAGTTTTTTAATATCATGATGTGTGTGTGTGTGTGTGTGTGTTCATGTTGTGTTGTAGGTTAATTTATGTGGTGGAAACATAGGTGATTAACAACAATTAATGGTACAAAGAGTAATAGGGAATGAACCGAGATGACAAAGAAGGCAAAAGAGTAAGAAAAAAAGCTTGGAAAACAAAGCAGCAAGGCAGCACCTAATTGTCGCAGAATTATCGAAAGAACAGGAATGTGGCGCATAGGCACCACACAGGTCCAAAACATAGGCACTGAGGCGTCATTTCGGAGCTTTGTAACGCTGTCCGCCCACACTAGAGTAGCGCCTAGGCTCCATTTACACAGCGCCTAGGTACTGCGATGCTGGTTCAAGTCCGAAATTTCAGTTTTAAAAACCCAATTAAACTATGACTCAAACAACCAAGAAAAGAGGCATAAAAAGGGTTAGGCAAGATCAAAAGGGGATATTTTTTAATGATGCTAATCAAGGAGAACAAATAATTGAAGAGAGAACCAAGGTGAAAAAGAAAATCTAATCACTCCAAAACAATTTTTTTCTTCTCCCTCATGTTATTAATTTTATTTTACTCAAACAACCAAGAAAAGAGGCATAAAAAGGGTTAGGCAAGATCAAAAGGGGATATTTTTTAATGATGCTAATCAAGGAGAGCAAATAATTGAAGAGAGAACCAAGGCGAAAAAGAAAATCTAATCACTCCAAAACAATTTTTTTCTTCTCCTTCATGTTATTAATTTTATTTTATTCCAAGTTTAATTGTGTTATTGATTTTAATGAATTAATTGGCCATTAATTGAATGATTTGTTATCTAAGTTTAGGTATTCGAGAGTGGGACCTTAAATGTGATCTAGAATAACACAACTTATGATTTTATAGGTTTCGAGAGAAAGTATAAATCATTTGAAGCCATTTCACATAAGAACCATATAACTTAATAAAATTTGGAAATCTTGGTTTTGAATATAATAATAATAAAAACTGAAATTGGATTTTAGGATTGATTTTTACTATGCACATGAGAGATGGAGTAAAAATATAATAGAGTTCTTGCTTATAGAATGAAATAAAAACAATTGGAGATTAATGGAGATATATAACACATATTTGATACTAAGATAAATCAAAATCCTAAAACTCTTCATATATTATCCAAACCTTCAGATTTGTTGACCTCGTTTATTTATTCAATTTTTACAATTTAGATTTATTAAATTCATTGATTCTCAATATTTCGATTGTCTAGATAAAATAGAAGTCACAATGTATAGTACTTGGTATGAATTTTATTATTAAACCATGTAGATTCGACATCCTAAATTTTCACTACATTATAAAAGTTGACAACGTGCACTTGCAGTATAAAATCACACAACAGGAGAATTGCAAAGGTATATGACTAAAAATATTTAAAGATTATTAACATTTTATTACCGTATATATTGATGATGTTCTTATTTGTTCAGAAACAAGATAATAGCATATAAAACACCTTAACATTTTTATAGATATAGTGAAGAATAATGGTATCATTCTATCAGTTACAAAAATTAAAATTGCTAAAGAGAAAGTAGAATTTTTAGGATCTATAATTAGTCAAGAAGGGATTAAACTTCAAAAAATACATGTATAAAAATACAGGAATTCGGTACTTATATAAAAGACAAAACACAGCTACAATGCTTTTTAGGTCTTGTAAATCAAACTAGAAAGTATATACCTAACTTAGCAAAACACTTAGGTGGCATTCTGTTTGTATTTTATTTTGTATTTTTATTTTCGAAAATGTTTTGTGCTTCCTGTTTTTATTTTTATTTTCAAATTTGCTGAAAAAGCGTTTGGTTTGTCATTTCTGAAAACTGTTTTTGAAAATGAAAAGTTGGAAAACACGTTCTGTTTGAAATTTTGCAGAATATTACTTAAACTATTTTTAATTAATTTGCTAGGAGAATACTACTAACTAAAACTTAAATTTTCTTTCACAATACACTGAAAACATGATTACATGCAACACACTAACGTGAGCATTAAGAGTCTATATTAACATAGCCTGATCAGGTTCGAGATTTGAGGAAGCTCTAGTTCTATTAAAATCCAGAAAATGTAAGTTTTTTCAAAATCACAAGAGTCCATTTATCAAGGCATTTTTTGAAATATAACAACAAGAATTTTCACTTAATTTTTTTTTGGTAATGTTGATATTGAATTCAATAAAACTTTATTTAAGCTTAGTTCTAAATTAGGATAATTATCAAAAAAAAAAAAAATCTTTATTTAGGCTTAGTTCCAAGTTAGGATAATTCTTAATATATATATATATATATCCCAAAACGCGTTTTCGACGTTTTGAACATTTTTTGTTGAAATACACACAAAACGTCCAAAACGAGGTTTTGGATGTTTTGCGTTTTGTGTACAATTTTTTTTCCAAAATGCGTTTTCAAAAATGGTAAAGAGAACGCATTTTTAGTGTTTTTGAAAATAAAAATAGAAAACGACCTCAAAATAGCAAAGAGAACAGGACCTTAATTCCGTTACAAAAGAGACTAAAAGGAAAAGCTAAATAGACAGCATGGTCCAAAGATGAAAAACAAGAAGTACAAAAAGGATCATTGTAAAGATTTATCTAAATTAGGAATGTGAATCGTTAATAGAAATCGATGGACGTGAAACGGTTGGGAGCAGTACTTAAATATATTTACTCAAAAGAAGACGAGGAAAGAATTACACAATATACTAGTGACAATTTTACTCAGACACAAATTAATTATAATATTAATGAAATGAATTACTAGCTATCAAATTAGCTTTTAAAATGTTTGAATTATTTATTGTAACTACAAAGTTCAATATTAAACTGACAATACCCAAGTTAAATATTGATTAACTAAGGAGATTGATTCAACCATTGCTAACAAAATATTAATAAGATGGTAAGTAGAACTTAGTCATTATGATTTTGAAATTATTCATATAAAAGGTAGAAGAACTCAATTTTGCCATTAGTCAAATGAATATCAACTATACAAATCTTTCAAACAGCGTGAAAACTTGTATGGCACAAATTGTACAAATTAGCAATGAGTTATCATATTACAAATCAAGGGTTAATTCTCTTGAAGAATTTTACAAGGGAGGATCTCAATATTCTACAATGAAAAATTTATTTGTAGAACTTCCTATTGAGGAAGAAGTATCAAACTTATCAATTATTTGAAGTACATCTTCCAAAAAAAATTCATTGGCAAATCTATTGAACCATCTAATGAGACTTTTTTAGAAGCTGGGAGGAAACAACAGTAAAGACAAAAGAAATACCACAAAAGGAGAAGACGGCAAAGAAACTACAGACATACTTGACATATGTGGAATATATAAACAAAAGGCTAAAAGAAGAAGACTTGCTAAAGACAATTAGCCACCAAAAAATTAACGAAGTTATCATACTACCAAGAGCAGTCAAAGGAGTGCTTGATCGAAGACTTATCCAGTACATTTTCCATAGCAAGGATATGATAGAAATATATCTACTATCTAGTCCCACTAAAGCAGTTGTTAAAACATATTTTGGAATTATCAAAGGGGAGATGATCTATGTTAGGACTTACTTGGGCATTCAATAATTTATTGATGAAGTTTACCTAAAGGCAGAACATATTATCAAAATTGAAGTAACAAATAAAGCAATTTTAAGCGAACCAGAAATTAAACCATTTGATAAAGAAGAACAAATCAAAGTTAATCTAGAAATTAGGGCTCTTGGATTTAAAGTCATGTATACAAAACTAAAAGATACCCTTACACATACAAATGTTTAGGTATACGAATCCAACAATGATAAACTATTGATTTACAGTATAGACAAAGTTAAGCAAAACAACAGCCAATTATGGAGGTTAAAAGAATATGATGAGAATATTCTCATCAATAATCTAGACATGAGTCAAGACACACCTATGACAATATACACCACCTAATGGTGATGGAGATAGACCACAAATGTCAAATTTGTGGGACTAGCTCAACTATAATGAAGATGTAATGTCCCAAGTTCTAAATACCCGGTTCCCACGTCATCATCTCGTCTAACTTTTAAAATAATATTTTGGCGGAAGAATAATTACATTTCTAATTTGGAAACATTTAATAAAATAATCAAACAATCGATAAAATTCAAATTTTTGAAAACTACTTGAAATAACAATTTAGATCGTTCATTTTAATAATTAAATCATTTAACAAAGATATAAAATTTCTAGCATTTTAAAAGTTCCAAAATCTTTTACTAATATGAAAAACGTAGATAACTGTGCTAAAAATAATAATTTCCATTATTCAATAATTAATGCCACCACGTCCATAACTCCCACCATCTCCGACATTTGCAAATATTTGTTAAAAATGAATGAGTATTTCATAGAAATATTCCGTAGACTCATCGTCAATTAATTAACTTACATTATGATTGAACCCACAAAC
Organism: Ligustrum vulgare; assembly: GCA_963555705.1. Taxonomy (NCBI): domain Eukaryota; kingdom Viridiplantae; phylum Streptophyta; class Magnoliopsida; order Lamiales; family Oleaceae; genus Ligustrum; species Ligustrum vulgare. The sequence continues at coordinate 23,778,527 of OY743186.1, forward strand.
ATGCAAAGTATATTGTGACAATATCACATAAATCATAAGTGCCACAAAGTGAACATAAATGAAAATAGTCTAGTCTCATCTCATACAATAAAATGCATATATGTTATGGCATGCTTCATAACATCATAAATATTTCATAAGAAATATGTCCTCGTCTCGTCTAATGCAATAGATGCACATAAGCCACATGAAATAGACATTTACATGCAATTATAATTTAAATCAATTAATAGGGGCGAGTCTACGTTAATTCAAGAGTTTGGAAGTTGAGCAGGAAAAATCACGTTATTCTTCTAAATCTCCGAACGCTTCGTGTAGCGACCGAGAAAATTCTATAACAATAAAAGTTAAATTTATTTAAATTGTCGCTACGACTTCACCCGATGAAAACGTGTTCGCCTAGCCAATTAAATTATTTTAAGATTTCAAGAAAGAAATTTTAAATCCGTTTAAATCTTTAAGTCCAATTTGAGATTCCAAAATTTGTCGAAAATCATTATCTCATTTTTAAACTTTCATTTTTAAACCTGAGACTTTATTTTAATCCAATAATCAAAATTTTAAATATCATTATTATTATTATTACAGAATTTATTCAGACAGTAACTCCCAGCCCATTACCATTTCAACTCCAAAACGTCTAGGCTAATCAAGTTCGGTTACAAAACTCTTCCACTTCTGCCATGTATAAATTATGTCGTCGTCGTCTCCATTTCCTTTCCCACACGAGCACATTGCAAGAATTTGGGTAAGAACACTTGATGTCTCATACCTCTATCTTAAGCTGAACACACTCACTGTCAAAGATATCAGCAGCAGCCACCATCATCCCCAATCTGCAAATCAAATTATCATCAATCATCACCATCAACCTCCAAGATCGATCACCACTCAGCCACAACCTCCTCCAACTCAACCATACAATACATCACGGCCACACACAATTCATTGACATCTCCAACCAATCTTGCAGTTTCTTCCAGCAACCCCATCATCATCATCACAACCACCACTGCTGGAACCACTACCAATTAATCACACCACCGTCTGCATCAAACAATTAGCATCATCATCAATCAACACCATTTCCCCAACTCCAATGCAATCAGCCATCAAGCTGGCCATTCCACCACCACTGCCGGAACAACCACTAATCCGTCAAGGAGCCACCACCTAACCACCTGCACCACTATGTGAATCTCACCACCCCTCAACTGTTATCACCAAACACACGGCCAAACCACTGCATCGAACACCACCCCTTTTCCCAAATCGCCTACTGTCCAAAGTCAACAAAACCCAAATTAAAAACCCAAAACTGAGAAGAATCGAAGCCCAGAACCTTACTTTAATTCGACCTAGCTCTGGCCTGATTTCCACCGGAAGAACCTCGAATTTTAGCCTCGATTTTACACCCATCTCGCACCCAAACCCCACAAGAACCCAGCCTACCCCACCTTCGCCGTCGGCCGCACCCTGCGCCGGCGTTGCGCCGGCGAACCACCGGCTGGAAGGCGCCATTCCTCGGCCGCGCCCTCCGTCTCTCGCCGCCTCGTCTCCCTCTTCTCTGATGGTAAGTGATGAGAGAGAGAGAAAGATTTGATATTATATAAATTTTTAAGATTTACCTTTTAGTCCTCTAAGTATCGAACTTATTCATTTCAGTCCCCAAGTTTTTAAAACAATCAATTCAGTCCCTTAAGTTTTAAATCTATTATTTCAGCCCTATATTTTAATATGCGTTTTGAGTTTCAACTCAACTTTCAAAAGTATTCATTCTAGTCCCTCAACTTTCAAAACGTCGATTTCAGTCCCTAAATTGTAATTTATCATAAATTTCAAAAGACTAATTCGACTAAATCTTCTAATTGGCTAGACGAAACGTACGGAGAATTAAAGAATGGAAGTCGTTTCCCGCTCAACCACACTCGTCAAGTTTAAGGTAGACTCGCCCCTATTAATTGATTTAAATGATGATTGCATGTGAATGTCATGTGACCTGTGAAGGTCATTTTTATGAAAAGAAATGAGAATGTATTTCTTCAGAAATAATGGTTGAATGTTATGTGACTTGTGAAAAGTCATTTTCATGAAAATGAGCCTATATTCCCTCGTCAAGAATAATGATGATATGAGTAAGATAGGAGTATGCGGGCAAGATTGGGAAAATGCCCCTTGAGGGAGCCCAATCCGCTACAAGAAATGATGATGTTATGCATAACATACGTGCCTCATGAGCACGAGACGAGACTACCAACACTCGATTTTCTAAAGAGCCTATGATTTTCAAAATAAGCCCCGTGCTTTAATGCACAAGAAGAGCAACCCACACCCTATGATTTCTAAAGAGCCTGCATTTATGTGTTCAATTATATTGTAGATTAATTAATTGGCGATGAGTCTACTGAGTATTTCTATGAAATGCTCATGTCTATTTTCAACAACATGTGCAGATTTCGGAGGCGGTGGCAAGTGATGGATGATGGTGGCAATAATCGTTAAATTGTTGAAAGTTTGACTTTAATGATTTCCGTATTTTCCAAATCTTGAATAATGTCGAGAACTTCAGTTATTGAGAAATTATGACATTGTCAATTTCTGTACAATATTAATGGTTCGATTTACTATTTTAAATTGTTTCATAAATGTTTTCAATTTTATCGACCACTACGATTTATTTAATGTTGCCAAAATGAATTTCAATTATTTCTTCCGCTAAAATATTATTCGAAAAAAAAAAAAAATTAAATCAGAAAATGACGTGGTGAACCGGGTATACGGAACTCGGGGCGTCACACTTCGTCTAGCCAAAATAAAATAAATCCTAAATTAGTGTTTTGGGATTTAAAGTTTTAAAATAAAATTAAAAGCTTAGGGATTGAACTGAAAATCTAAAATAATTGATTTGAAAAGCTTGGGACTAGAACGGAATTTTTAGAAAGTAAAAGGTTGACTAATTTATTTTTCAAAAGTTCAAGGACTAAAATTAAACACTGCTTAAAATAATTTGGGGACTGAAATAACGAGTTTTAAAATAAAGGGGCTGAACTTTAAAACATTGAGGGGCTAAAATAAACATTTTTAAAAACTTGGGGACTGAAGTGACTATTTAATAAAATCAAAGTGTCCGTTTGATTCTAGTTAAAATGAGTTATTTTTTTAAATGAATGGTGATTTTTAGGAGAATGTATTGTTGAAATTTGGTTGAAAAGTCAAATAATGTGGCTTGACTTGTAATAGATGATTGAGAGAAAAATGAGAAAAATGTAATGAGAAACAAACAAGGGCAAAATTGCGAAGCCCCTTGAGGTTCCAGGTCGTTGCCGACTGTGAAGCCAGCGGTAGTGCCGTCGGTACAAGGGGGCAATGGGAGTACGTGTGTGGTAGGGTGAATGAAGAAGTTTTGGATGATTTTGGTGCTGAAATCGAGGTTGTGGTTGAGATTTGTGAGTTGTGTTTTCCAGCCAATATCCGATCAAGGTAAGTATCGACTAAATCTATATTCTTGGGTTTCTTGAATTTGATTTTGGTTGGAGGATTTGATGTGGATTTTGAATGAGAGCATTGGTGAATTTCAACGGTGGTTGCTGCCAGTTGTGGGTTAGGGCTCGGCAGTGGAGGTCAGGTCTTTTGGTTGGAAGGAATTGCTTTTTCAGTCGTGGATGAGGGGGATGATAAATCTGTTGTCGCATATTGTGGTTTTGGGATTGGAGGGTCGACTTGGTTTTGGTTCTCGATTTGGTGTTGATGGCGTTGGGTTGTGTGGATTACAATTTTTGTTTGGTTTGATGTTGATGATGATGTAATTTGGGTCAGCTATGGAGGTTGGGTGCCGTTTTGGTTGAGCCACGTAGGCTGCACTGAAGGGGAGTTCAACATTGGAGTTGGAGACTCGACTATGGTGTATGTTAGTAATTGTCTTTGTGTGTGAAGTTGCAGATTGATGGATGTTTGGGTTGTAATGGTGAGGCACGGTTGATTAAAGGCAGTGCTTGGTTATGGGGGGATGAGAATTTAGCTAAGGGGTGAACGAGATGTTGGTTTGAAGAATTACCGAGAATTTGCTGAATTTTGGTATTCTGTACGTGAATTGTACTGAAGAAAGGGAATATATATAGACTTTGATCGCGCGAGAATAGGTTAAAGGAAGTATTATAGTTGAAGTAGAATTGTGAAAGGTTGGACACAACAAGGATACCAAATAACTATGATGACTTCTAACGAGATAAGAATTGTATTAAAAGATAATTTTGAATAGTAATCACAAGAAAATTAAAATTTGGTTTAAAATGAATTTTGGAATTAAAAATGATTTTTTGGATTTAAATAATTTTAAAAACTCGAAATTGGATTAAAATCGAATTTGGCTTGATTTTATATCTTTGGCTCAAAATACTCGACATGGCTAGAAGAACACGTTTCAACTTTAATTTAAAATGGGTGAGATCTCAGCGACACATTTTTAATAATTTAAATAATTATTTAATAATTGAAAATTTTCTTAGTCACTACGGAAGATGAGACATAACTTGTCTGAAATAAATTATTGAAGACGTGGGCGACCAGACCCATGTGTAACTTTTGAAAAAGAAGATGAATTATTATAACTTTATCTTTTTACTTTATCCTCTTTAATTTTAGTCAATACATGTAAAAGCAAGGGAATCTTATCTTATCCCTTAGCTCACCTTTTAGCAACTAAGAAGATGAGCTTCTCCTCTTTGAAGTCATCCGATTGTAATCACCACTTATATTAATAATTATTTTCTCCACCTATAGTCTTTCTTTTCTTTTCATTTCTAGTTCAAACAATTTCTTTCATCAAAACTAAAACAACCAACTGAAGATATGAATAACAACACACACACACACACACACACACTAGATAGTTAATGATACTCTATTTATATATGAGTTCGTAAGATTATTCTTTATAAAACTTTTGTTAAAAGAGTATATCCAGGGTTAGGAAACAAAACAGGATTGTGCTGAACCTCTTTGAAGTGTTAGTTTAAGTAATTAAACATATAGTGTTGGAGTAAGTCTTTCGAGTATCCATTAATGCATAAATCTTTCGAGCAACAACAACCACCTATTGTAAAGTGTTTAATATTTAGATGAATAACTGGAGAGTATAAAATCAAAAATCTTTTAAAATCAGATTCATAAAGAAATTTTATGAACTCATAGATAACAAGAATTATTGTTAGTTTTTTATGATGAATATATATCGTCTTTATCATTGATTTTGTTATCTGAAATTACTTGTGGTGTTTAATTTATATCATCTTGTTTATAATTTTTTTACATGCTTTTACATTTTTGATTGATTATTTGTTTTCTTTATGCTCAAACTAACTATTAAAAGGGAAGTTGAAATTATTAGAAGATTAGAATAATAAATCATGAATATAGAAATAATAGAACAAAATTTTGAGTCATGCACCAAATTTGTGGTTGGGAAAGGGGACAAAATTAGATTCTGGCTAGATAGATGGAAGGGTGACCAAAATTTTCAAATACTTTTTCCACGGCTATTTTGGCTTTCTAATAACAAAAATTCTGTTATTAGCAACATTATATCCTTTCCACCAAACTCTACACCAACTTGGAACCTTCAATTCATTAGAACTTTAACGATAGAGAGGTTGAGGAATTCACTTCCCTGTCTTGTTTGCTTGAAAACGTTACTTTTGACCCACACTCCCTAGATAAACGGATTTGGACTGGTCACCCATCCGAGTCTTTTTCTTGTAAATCTTTCTCGAACTTTCTTTCTCAACCATATCGTGCCTCAAATTTCCCCCAATTTAAATTCATTTGGACAGATGTATTTCCTTCAAAAGTCAAAGTTTTTGCTTGGTTGGTCTCTTTGGGGAAGGTTAACACTTGCGATTTGTTACAACGAAAGAGGCCTCTTTGGTGTATTTCCCCATCGTGCTGTATCATGTGTAGAAAGGATAATGAAACCATCGATCACTTACTTATCCACTGTGAATTTGCTAAAGGAATTTGGGATAGAATCATGAATATGTTCGGCTTAATCGGTGCAATTCCTAGGCGATGGGCTGATATTATACTTATCAAATTGAATTTTGGGGTTAAAAAGGAAAAAAAAGGTGATATGGAAATTTCTTGTTATGGCAGCAACTTGGACAATATGGACTGAAAGAAATAAAATGATCTTCGACAACACTAAGAGATCAATAGATAATATATGGGATTCGATAATTTTTCTCACAGGGCTTTGGGCAAGAGCAGCGGGCCTTTTTAGTATTTTAGATAACTTTTTGTTTCGCTTTGATCCACAAAGTTCATTATGTACCTTGGTTCCAAGTTGCTTATAGACCAGTCTATTATGGTAGGGTTGAAGCATAGAGTTAAAATGTTGAGATGGACGCCTCGTCTATTATGTTTATTGTAAATTCTTGAGTTTTTAACAAAAATCTGTTTCTTATCAAAAAAAAATAAATAATAGAACATATTTAGAACAAAGAAGACTTCTAGATAGAATAGAGTCTTTGAATTATCCTAGATTTACCCAAATCAGAGTTCAAAAATTAAGAAATAGTACTAGTAATCCTGACTAAATTATCTTTTTTCATTATAATGTTTTAAGACAATTTATTTTATGAATTCAGAACCTTTTACTGATTTAACACTTGCAACTATTAAAGATTTAATAGATCTAAGAAAAGAGTTAAAAATAAAATTAGGATACCAGAGAAGATATTTAGAAAAAAAATTAAAAATGATATTTAAATTTAGTTTTAAAACAAAGAGATTTATCTACAAATCCTTCAATAACTAAAATTATTAAATATACTCAAAGAATTATTTGTAATTTAGAAAGAAAAATAGAAAAATAGATATAATTATAAAAGAAGAAACTTTAACATATAATAGTATATTTTATACATTTTATTACAATAATAAATACATAGATTTAGAAATATCATCAGAAAGAGATTTATTAACTAAAAAGGTAACAATGTAGCTTGTGACATTAGAAGATTCTTGTTTGAGAATGTTATACCTTTTAACTGTGTTGAAAGTCCATTTGTGAGCATGTGCTGATCGATAGTTCGTATGGAAGGGGATTTTTACCCCCCCCCCCCCAAACCCATGAACTAAGAAACTAGATTTTTAACACAAAGGTGGATTCGACAGAGAAAATAGTTGATGATATTAAGAAGACATGGAAGACAACATATTTGTCAATTTTATCTGACGGATGGACTGATACAAAGAATTGATGTTTGATTATTTTTCTAGTCAATAATCAACATGGTACAATTCTTTTGAAATCAATTGATGCTTTGAAGCAAATTAAGGATGCAAATTTGTTGTTTCAATTGTTGGATGATGTTGTTGAAGAAGTTGGTGACGAAATTGTTGTCCAAGTGGTGACAGACAATGCTAGTAACTACAAGGCAGCAGGAAAGATGATGAAAAGAGGAAGACTTATATTGGACTCCTTGTGCTACTCATTGCATCGACTTAATGCTTGAGAAACTTAGGGAGTTGCCTCAACAAAAGAATGCATTTTTGAAGACAAAGAAGATTAACAAATTCATACATAACCACCACTAGGTAGATGCAATTTTGAGAACGTATACATATGAAGAAATTTTTCGACCGGGTGCTACTAGGTTTGCTATAGCCTACATGACTCTACCAAGAATTTATGAGTTGAAGAAACCACTATAATCTTTTTTTACTTCAGAGCATTGGATGGGTTCAAGGTATGCAAAAACATTAGAACGCAAGGAGATAAAGAAAATCATACTTAAATATCAATATTTTTGGCCTAGTGTAGCATATTCTGTAAAGTCTACGTCTCCATTAGTACGTGTCTTAAAATTCGTTGCTGGTGAAAAGGTGCCAAGAATGGGATTTATGTATGAGACCATGGATTTTACAAAAGAACAGTTAGCAAAAAATTTGGAGAACAAAGATAGGCCTTATAAAGAGATTTGGGATATCATAGATGAAAAGTGGAATGATCAGTTACATAGAGACATACATGATGCTGGTAGAGATGGCATGGGTAGGGTAAGGGTAGGGTATGGGTCGGGTGCGGGTGCGGGTTTTCTTTTATACCCTTTAAAAACCCGTTATGTATTTTAATTTTAATAATTTAATTTTAATTTTTATTTTTTTGGCATTGGTGGCTGCCCAAAGTGGTAATGTATGTATATATAATACTTGTTCGACAATAATATAAGTATCCAATTGTAATTTTTTAATGAACTTCACATGTAATATACTAATTAACAATCCCTCGTCAGCATAAAAATATCAGAAATGAAGCAAAAGTATAACAATGAAGTATAAATAGACTCCAATTGTCCAAAGAGTCTACTTGTCCAAAATTATATATTGTTAAAATTTCAATACAAATAATTTTTAAAAAAAATTAATGGGTATATGGGTTGGGTATGGGTTTTTCTACAATATCCATACCCTACCCATACCCATGTCGGGTTTCTAAATCTACACCCATACCCTACTCACAAACTTATTGAGTCGGGTAATTTTCGCTTATTTATGTCGGGTACCCAGGGTATTATTGCCATCCCTAGATGATGACTATTATTTGAGTCAACGTGTTCAATACTCGGATACTTTTTCTATGGATAAATAAATCATAGCAGGTCTCTCATCCCCGATGAAGCTGAGAGTAAAAATTAAAGTAGATATCCAGACAGAGAAGTTCGCTACAAAAGCAGGGTTATTTGATCAACGATCAGTGCATAATTCTTATAAAGAAAGGATTCTAGATCAGTATAAAATTATTAATATATTATATATGCATTATTTTGATTTTTAAAATCAATTCTCATTTCTTTTTTTCCCCTAGCTACGTCGTGGACTCAATTTGGTTGTGACACTCCTGAGCTTCAACATTTTGCATTAAAAGTGTTGAGTCTAACTTGTTGATAAGTGCATTTTATGTACTTATTTATATGCTTAAATTAGGATTTTATATATTCATTTGAGAATAAATGCTACTGATTCATCTATTATTTGAATATATTTCAGTTTTATCACAAAATTTAGAAAAGGGAGCAATTGGAGCAAATAATGAGCAAAAATGTAGCAATTTGAATATAAACAAGTGCATAAAATGCACTTATCAAAAACCATCAAACTAGAATAATAGTTTGTCCTCAAACAAATAAAATCGAATTATGACTCTAAGAAAAACAATGCTGACTTTACAGTAAATTTGCTTACTTTATGCCTCAGATTCAACTCAAAATAGACATTTCAAAAGGAATATCAGACAACACGTTAGAATATTTGTTACTTATTAAAAGGTTTGCATAAAAGATAAATGATAATCAGTTCCCCAGTCCATATTCTCAGTCTCTAAAGATTCAGTCTCAAAGCTTATACCAAGCACTTAAATTTCTTTTATTTTTCTTTTCTCATCTTTTATGTAATATTTTTCTTATTTCCTTTCTAAATGACCCTTACACCAAGCTTTGGGTCGGTGAATCTCAAATCAGATGACTTTAGGGCATGGGGTTCTGATAACCCTTAAAGACTTAATTACACGAGTCACTAAGGCTACAAAGAATAGTAAAAGATGATTTTGTGTCTTATTGTATTCCTTTTTCCCTTAAGCTTTCCAATTGACTCATGTAACGAGCTTTGACCTGATAACTCTCAATTCAGATAAATTTAGGATACCAGGTTTTAACACCCTTAAAAGCTTAATTGTTCGAGTAAAAATGGCTACGAAGAGATGCATAAGGCTAACTTTTTTTTAATCCAAGTGCTGGTTTATACTCGTTGACTTAGCTTCTTCAACTAAAGATACATTTCAGGAACGTCGGACACTCTAAATTTCACACCTACCTACACCAACTCCTTCCACCCCAAACTGCTCTGAAGCAAGTTTGATTTCTAAGTTAAAAGGTCACAGATTCCTAAAGTTCTAAGTTAGGAATCAAATGGTCAATCATAGGTCGGAAAAACAAAATTATGCCCCACATATGCAAAGTATACTCCTATATAAGCAATAGTTCAATTAAGGCTAAGTGCGTAGTTCATAAAGTCTAACATGAAATAAGTAAATTGGAAAAAATTAGATTCACGTGCTGTCCAAAGTTCCAACTAAAACAAATAAATAAACTAAACTACATCGCAGGAAGCAAACAAATCATCAAAAATGATTTTTTTAGACATAATAATAATCTTAAATCGAGCAAAAAAATTGAACAATTCTTATAAGATCAGCAAACAGGATTTCAAAATGTGTTATTGCAATTATACGGACCAGATATTTAGTTTTACAAACCAGCAACATCTTGAGGTAAACCCGAATACACCACTCTCAAATGAAATAGTACATTTCCCTCAATGTAAGCATAAAAACAATAAAATATAATGCAAAGTACAAGCAAAAATATCAAAACACTTCCCTGAGGTATGTAGGCTGCTATTGGTACAAGGGTCTTGCAGATGGATCTGATGGGTTGTGTTACCCTTCCTCTGCATGGCCTCGATCCTACTCTCAATGGCTCCCATCTAATTCTCCACGGATGTCTGTCTAATTGATATTCACACTATGAGGGTGTCGAGCTCATCTAATGTGCAGCATCCCAAGCCCTGCTCCCTCAGAATATCAGCTCCAACCATGACATGTTGATGCCTCGCCATATTTTCAATCAGTGCCTGTTGGGATGTCAGCATCTGCATCATGCTACTCTATGTCCGCCCCATTGATGTAAACTTTGCTAACATCTGCCTCAGCAACCTGTCATCCCCTGGTTGTGCAGGTGCTTGAGTTGCCTTTGGTCCTGCACTAGTATATCTACTTGAAGTACTGGAGCTCGGGGTGTGTGAGGTCGAGCAGTCTCTCGAGTCCCCCTATTGATAGTTACCTCCAATGGAGTGGGCTCCTCATGAGGAAGTAACTCCACTCCCTCAGTCAGGCATATGACGTTGATCAGACTCGAGAAGAGTATGCCCTGTGAGGTGTCTAACTGGGTGGCAAGAGTGGTGATGAAATCGAAGATGTAGTGCATCTAAGTCCAACTTGTGCCCCCATGCCAAGTGATTTAGCAATCGAGCCATCTCCTCATTAAATGTGGTGCGGTAAGAGGTGGGGTCGATGTTGCTGCAGATAAAAATGTGCAGGAAGTGTATGTGAGCTCTCTATGCACAAATCGTCCAGGCATCTCCAACACTTCATCCTATCGACCTTAGAGAAACTGGGTGATCAAATCGATATAAATATCCTCCTAAATAGGCTCTATCCTATCTCTAGTCTACTCTAGAACTGTCTCAATCACAGCTGGAGAGAAATGAATCCACCTACCTTTAACCCATGTCCTATACTTTGATCTGCACCTTCTGCCTCAATAGCATGATTAAAATTGGCTAAAAACTCTATTACCAGTAGAGGGTATGCCCGATGAGGAGTGGCTACCAATTTATGCCATCTTGTTACCCCTATCAAGTGCTACAACTCAGTGTTTGGAAAGTCTCCTAAAATTACCTCTCTCACCCCCCACATCCTTTTCCCCTTCAATAACATGTCGTATCTCTTTTGTACCTCATCCCCGATAAATCTCTGAACAATCCCAAAATCTGCCTCATCATAGTCTTCATCGGAACTTGGTGCTCCTCCTCACCTTTTGGGAGGTGTACAAAGCAGGGAATTGCACACAATGCAGGGTTTCAACAACAAATTTCATACCACCTTGACATCTACTGAAAAAGTTGTGCTAAAGTCTATAAATGGATCGCTTTATGGGAGGCAACTAATATTTCTTCCTTTTTATTTACCTCGCTTTCATTTGTTGCTTTATTTTTAGATTTTAGGTTTCATGAATTCATATTGTTCATGTTGACAAGTTTATGCTTTACATTAGAGTTGAGACTTGAAAATTTCAAATTTTGCATGTTTAAGTAGTTAGGTAGATTCATAGCCATTGAATATTCATATTAATCACTCACACACCTAAAACATGGTATTTTACCTCATAATTCATGTTCATGTATTACAAAACATGTTGGAGTCAACCAGGATTTGAAAACAAAATTGAAAAAAATTTCTTCTGGTAAAGCATGCGAACGCACGCTTGAAATGGCTGTGCGATTGCACGGTTATTCTAGGTGAGGGTTTGTTCATTTTAAAATTGAGAATCATTTTTTTTTATCAAAACACTCGGTCGCGCTGCTTTCTCTCCAAAATTCACCCAAATCTGACTTAGGCAAGATCAATCAATTCCTAAATCGTGCAATACATCAAAGTCATCACACTTTGCATCTCCAACTTCGAATTTAAGGTAAGATTTCATTAAAAAATGTTAAATTTCCCTAAAATTCGAATTTTGCCCTAATTTCTTAAAATGAGATTTTGAGTATGATGGAAGTCGGGAATAGGTAGTAATTGGTGTAATTATTGATGGGTAATATGCTAGAAAATTTTGGGATTGATTTATGCATGTATTAATGTGATTTTCACTAAGTTTTTACAATGCATTCAAAGTGTTCGAAGAAATGTCACAACGAACATTTTGCTCAATTTTGAGAAATTAACCATAGCACTTATCTTCATTACATGATCTTCATTGCCTACATTCAATAATTTCATGGATTGATCCACTTTATTGCACAAAAACACATGAAATTAGATTAGGCACCATTGCAACCTAACTGCACTCACTACAACCTTTCTACAACATCATGTCATGCCTTCGTCCCTATGGTTCCCCACCTTAACGACCTCTGTTTGCTCTCAAATTTGAATATGTTGTAGAGTGGGACACACACTTTCACACGCTGTCCCGGGAAAATTTATTTTTTTGAGGCGATGTTCGGGATCTCAAAGCAATAGTCACACACTTTTCTTTCATTCTCATATTTCACCATGTTGTTAGTCTGGGTGTGTTTTATTATGTTTTTGTACTTTGAGACTATTCTTTTGAATCTAATACTGCTTCTTCATCTTTTTTAGGTACCATGCCTTCAAAGAACGCATCTACTTTTTCGCAGAAAGGGAAAGGTAAAGTTGCACCTCCCAAAAGGCATAGAGGAGCATCGAGTTCTGATGAAGACTGATCAGGTAGATTTGGGGACTGTTTAGAGATTTATCGAGGATGAGGAACATAAGAGATACAACATATTATTGAAGGGGTAAAGGATTTGGGGGGGGGAGAGAGAGAGAGAGAGAGAGAGAGAGAGAGAGAGAGGTAATTCTAGGAGACTCTCCTAACACCGAGTTACAGCACTTGACAGGGGTAGCAGGATGGCATAAACTGGTAGCAACTCCTCATCGGGCATACCCTCTATTGGTAAAAGAGTTTTTAGCCAATTTAATCATGCTATTGAGGCGAAAGGTGCAGATCACAGGTATAGGACATGGGTTAGAGGTAGGTGGATTTGTTTCTCTCCAAAAGAGTTGACTAGATACGGGATAGAGACTATTCAGGAGGACATTGATATCGATTTAATCATCCAATTTCTCTACGGTCGACAGGATATAGCGTCGGAGAGGCCTGGATAATTTGTGCATGGAGAGCTTACGGACACTTTAAAGATCATGCGCATTTTTATCTGCCACAACATCGACCCCACCTCTCACCGCACCACATTTAATTAGGAGAGGGCTCGATTGCTTAATCACTTGGCACGGGGACGCAAGTTGGACTTAGGACACCACATCTTCGATTACATCACCATTCTTACCTCCCAGTTAGACACCACATGGGGCATACTCTTCCCGAGTCTGATCAGCGCCATATGCCTGGCTGAGGGAGTGGAGTTACTTCCTCGTGAGGAGCTCGCTCCATTAGTGGAGACTAATAGTAGGAGGACTCGAAAGAGCGCTTGGCCTCGCGCACCCCGAGCTCCAGCACTTCCACCAGATATACCAGTGCCAGGACAAGAGCCAGCTCTCGCACCTGCACAACCATGGGACGACAGGCTACTTAGGTAGATGTTAGCAGAGATGACAGTGATGGGGTAGGCACAGAGTAACATGATGCAGATGCTGACATCCTAGCAAGCACAGATCGATAGTATGGCGAGGCATCGGTAGGTCCTGATTCGAGCTGAAGCAGCGCTTGGCACACTGCACATTAGATGAGCTCAACACTCTCCCACTGTGAATATTAGCCAGCCAAACATCCATGGAGAATCGATTTAGAATTATTATTATGTCTAAAAAATCGTTTTTGATAATTTGTTTGCTGCCTGTGATGTAGTTTGATTTATTTATCTGTTTTAGTTAGAACTTTGGACAGTATGTAAACCTAAAATTTTCCAATTTACTTGTTTCATGCTAGAATTTATGAACTACGCACCTAACCTTAATTGAACTATTGCTTATATAGGAGTATACTTTGCATATGTGGGGCATAATTTAATTTTTTCAATATATGATTGACCATTTTATTCCTAACTTAGAACTATAGGAATTCCTGACCTTTAACTTAGAAATCAAACTTGCTCTAGAGCAGTTTGGGGTGGAAGGAGTTAGTGTAGGTAGTCGTGAAATTTAGAGGGTCTGACATTCCCGAAATGTATCTTTAGTCGAAGAAGCTAAGTCAATGAGTATAAACCAGCACTTGGTTAATAATAATAATAATAATAACAATAATAATAATAATAATAATAATAATAATATTATTATTATTATTATTATTATTATTATTTAGACTTATTCTTCTCTTCGTAACATTTTTTACTCGAGCAATTAAGCCTTTAAGGGTGTTAAAACCTGGTACCCTAAATTCATATGAGTTGGGAGTTATCTGTCCAAAGCTCGTTACAGGGGTCAATTAGAAAACTTAAGGGAGAGATGACTTACACACAAGATCCAAAATCATCTTTTACTATTCTTTGTAACCTACTAACTCGAGTAATTAATTCTTTAATGATTCTAAAAACCTGATACCCTAAAGTCATCTGATTTGTGAATTATCGACCTAAAGTTCACTACATGGGTCACTTAGAAAGCAAATAAGAAAAGAATTGCATAAAAGATGAGAAAAGAAAAAAAAAATTAAAAAAAAAAATCTAAGTGCTTAGTATAAGCTTAGAGACTGAAACTTTAAGGACTGAGAATATGGACTAGAGAACTAATTATCATCTATCTTTTATGTAAACCTATCTAACTCTGACTGATTTGTGTGGAAAAATACAAAATTCTGATTTTTTAGAAACCACATAAGTAGAAGGAATCTCGGGAAGTGAGAGAAAAGTAAAAGATGTGATTATACACGAGAGATGCAAGGAATTTATATTTATGCAATGTTTGACCACATTGGAATTGAGTTCATGCATATTATGCCACACTATGTTGAGTATATTTTCATATAGGTGTGCATTTAAGTTTGGCTATTCACACACACACACATGGAAAATGAGCATAGAATAAGTAACAAATATTCTATTGTGTTGTCTGATATTCTTTTTGAAATGTATATTTTGAGTTGAACCTGTGGCAAAAATACCCGTTTTGCCCTGAACCCGACGGGGCCCCAACCCTAATGGAACTGTTGAGTCAGTATTGTTTTTCTTAGAGTCATAATTCAGTTTTATTTGTTTGAGGACAAACTATTATTCTAGTTTGAGGGTGTTTGATATGTGCATTTTATGCACTTATTTAGATGCTTAAGTTAGGATTTCATAAGCTCATTTGAGAATAAATGCTATTGGTTTATCTGTTATTTGTATACATTTCAACTTTATCCCAAAATCAAGAAAATGAAGCAATTGGAGCAAATAATGAGCAAAAAAGTAGCAATTTGGACCAAAGTGAGCAAAGTAAGAGTAATGGATGCAAGATATGGATCAAGAAGGAATTGAAGAAATCAAAAGAAGAAAAGACCAAAATGAAGAGTTTCAAAAGTGTAAGGAGTAAATCGCTCTAATCAGAAGATGGAGGACTTGAGGTGAAATAAAAAGAATAGGACCAAGTTGCAAAGATTGAAAGTTGGAAATTGCAGGCTAACGATTAAATCACGTGGTCGCACGTGTTGACCTATGATTATTCACGTGTATATTGTATTGATTATAACAAACGAAATATCTTGTATTACTAATGGTTTCAATTCTTGAGCTTTATCATAAATATGTCATTTGAGAATTCTGAGACCCAAATCGCCATCCATTGAAGTACAAAGAAATCAAAAAGAGATTTGAAGTGAACAATATTTTAGAAGACCGAAGATTAAAATTTTAGAAGATTTATGTTGAAAAATTTCAACTCATTTGTAAATGTATCGACTTCAATTTTTAGCAAATTCATAAAGCTCAAAATATTTTTCAAAAAATCATTACTTGCATAAAAATGATTTTTAGATCATAACATGAAATAGATTTTGGAAAAATGAACTTTTTGATATTAAAAGAAAAAAATCCAAATTTAGCTATATCGGTCGACCGAAAGTCCCTTGATCGACCGAAATTTTTTGCTCAACCAAAAGTCCAACGGCTCAAATAGTGTAATGGCTAGTTTAAATTTTCGGTCGACCGAAAGTGGTGATTTGATCGACCGAAAGTCCCTGCAGCTGTTTTTCTTGATCTATAAATAGGTCTTTCTCTTGCATTCAATTCTACCAACACTAGAGCAATTAAGAGAGCAATATTCACTTGAAAAAAAATTGAGCTTACTTGATTTTATATTCTGTTTCATTTATTACAAAATAATTCTTGATTGATCAAAATCATTTACATATTTTTATCAAGAATTCCACATTGAAGAAAACTCACTACTCTCATTTTATTCTTGATCTTTGATTAAGTTCTTCATTACCAAACACTTATATTGAAGTGTATATCTCTCTTCATACTTAACTAGTATTATTTGTAAAGAGAAATCATTGGTTGAAAAACTTTGATTCAAGCAAAACTATTTCATATAATTTATCAAAGTTTTCATAACACTTAAGCTTTACATATTTGCTATCTATTGAAGTGTTATCCTAAAACTCTCAAGATACTTGACTTGATCATATCATTTGTTCAGAGAGTTTATTGAATTGTAAATTCTCATTTGTATTTTGTTTATGGTTTCGAGATCCTTGTGGAAACTCGATTGTAAATGATAGGTGCTCCTTATTGTAAAGTCGCCTAAGGATAAGTGCTTCTTGTTGTAAGTCACTTAAGGATTCGATACTCCTTGTTGTAAGTTATCAATATAGTGGATTTGGCATTGCTCATGACGGAGAGCTCGGTAACGGAGGACTTAGATCACATTGGTTGATTGAACCTCCTTAAATCATCGTTTGCACTCTCTTATCCCTTTTACTTACTTCCATTGCTCTGGTATTTATTTCATTATTTTATAGTTGTGCAATAACTTTATTTAGTAACATATGGTAAATTGTCTAAGTTCTTTCATCTCTATCTCATTACCATGATAAGTTTAGTGCTCCTAATTATTTATTGCCCATAATGAAATAATTGTATCAAGATTAAGAGTATTTATCAAAAAATGTTTTGTAAAACCAATTCACCCCTCTTTGTTAGTTTATCTTGGGCTATTAGCACGATAGTTCAAAAAATAGGCATAATGCTTTTAGTGATAACCGAGCGATCACGCCATTTTCTACCGTGTGGTCCTACGGTTATCAGACTGGGCCGACTTGTGGGCTTTCATCACGATTTTTAACAGATTTTATTCCCTTCTCGCCTGGGTCTGGTGGTCACATATAAATAGGCTTGTGTTTTTGCCTCTCTTCTCTGGACCTATAGATTCAAAATTTCATACAAACTTGGAGCACATAATTCGTTGGAGATTTTCATTCATTATCAAGATTTCTTTGAATTCTAGGTTATGGAGTTTATTTATATTTGTGATTTGTTATTGACAGTGTATCTAAGCTAAGTTTTTATAGTGTTAGGATCATGATGAAGTCTTGAACTCTTATTTTATACTTTGGTTTGATTAATTTAATGACAATTGATCATATTTATTTTCATCTATAATTATAAATGCATGGATTATGTGATATGGTATTTTTCTATGTTCAAAAGAGTAGAAACTTACTAGACTTGAATTAAATGTTATAAGGTTCGATAGGGAAAGAAATATACCACTATGTCTTACGTGGTCTTACAATGTTCATGAATGTTAAATGTTTTCCTACATATTTGCATTCATCGTAGAAATATAGGGAAAATGTTTAATTCTTGTTCGAAAGAGATTTTTAAACATCATAAGAATATTGATCTTCATAAATATACCTTGTCATGAATTATTCAAACCATAGTGTGAAATATTGAGAATAAGATGGATTCTAGATCCTAACACTTCATTTACATACATTTGTAACACAAATCTTGCATTTCATTTAGTTTGTTTTAGTTCGATAATTTTAGATCAATTTGATAATTTAGTTTAATCAATTAAGCAATTTCACAAACACAATTTGCTTTTACTTGTTTCGTTTAAGGTTAATAGTCTAAGATAATAATTTTGTTCAATCTTTGTGTGAACGATATTCGAACTCAAATCCACTTTATTATTTGTTAGACACCGTATACTTGCAGTACATAAACCTGCACAACACTTGTTCTTCTTCTGTTTGTGAGCGCAATTGGAGTACATTTAATCAAATTCACACGAAGAAAAGGAACCAATTGGTAACAAAAAGGATGGAAAAATTAGTTTATGTAAATTTCAACAAGAGGCTTAGCGATTGGCGTCGGCAGTTGACATCTCCAAAATAAAGTTTTATTGAATTCAATATCAACATTATAAAAAAAAAAATTAAGTGAGAATTCTTGTTATTATATTTTAAAAAATGCACTAATAAATAGACTCTGGTAGTTTTGAAAGAACTTGGATTTTCTGGATTTTAATAGAACTAGAGCTTTCTCAAATCTCGAACATAATCAAGCTGTGTTAATATAGATTCTTAATGCTCACATCAGTGTGTTGCATGTAACCATGTTTTCAGTGTATTGTGAAAGGAAATTTGAGTTTGAATCAGTAGTATTCTGCAAGCAAATTAATTAAAAATAGTTTAAGTAGTATTCTGCAAAATTTCAAACAGAACGTGTTTTCCAGCTTTTCATTTTCAAAAACAGTTTTCAGAAATGACAAACCAAATGCGTTTTCAGCAAATTTGAAAAGAAAAATGAAAATAGGAAACACAAAATATTTTCGAAAATGAAAATACAAAATAAAATATAAAAAGAACGACACCTTAGTGATTTGTTTTTCATAATAAAAGTTTTCTGACAACGTAACATTTACCCAGTTATTTGCAGCCTTCATTATGTTTCGAAACATTTTTTTACTAACAATTGAATACGTCTGTACACCATACTAGTGTGAAACTAGTTTCAAATGGAATCATGCTACGTGTACACCTATTTGTTGTACATTTTTTTACACTTTACTTATATAGGGGTGGGGCTAGCCTTCAAGAGGATTAAAATAAAGCATTCGGATCCCACCTCTATTTGAGTGAGTGTAAAAAAAGTACAAAAAATAGGTGTACATATAGGGGTGGGCATAAACTGCCCAAACCCGCAAACCGACCAAATCCGATCAATTTGAGTCGATTTTTCATGAAAATTGGATTGTGTTCGGTTTTTTTTTTTTTTTTTTTTAATTTTTTAGTCGGGTTGCGAGTTGGGTGAAAAATCCGACCCAAATAAAAAAATTAGTTTTTTTTTTAATTTTAAATATAAATGAAACTTTACTTATTTAAATATTAATTGAATATATTTTAATTTTATTAGCAAGTGTTCGATTTATTGTATTTGAGATTATTGTAGTGTGCATAATTGATTTTAGTTAAAGATTGATTCGTGAGTTTTTTTTTTTTCAATATTTTTATTAATTGGGTCAAAGCCCAACCCGTCTAATCCAACCCAACTCGATCGAAATTTGGTTGGGTTGGATTGGATTTGAACTCTTAATTGAGTTGAGTTTGATTAATTTTTTATCAACTCAACTTTAATGAGTTAGATTTGAATTGGACAAAAAATCGACACAACCCAACCCCGTCCACCCCTATACATGAATGTTAATTCTTTCAAATAATGTCTCAATACGCAACCTTAATGATGAATAAAACGGGTCGATTCCAAAATCCGAAATAGTAACTTCTTCTTCGCCATTCGGGTCATTTTATCGCCTCAGAAACCCCCATCTCAACCTCTTGCGACATGGTGACATCAGCAATGGCAACTCCTTTAAATTTATCAATCGCTTCAACTTATTATAAACCTTCATCTTCGCCTTTATTTTTCCAAAGGTACATTAATTTTACATAAATTTATACTTTTGTTGTTTGGTTCTAATTATTTTTAGCACGTCTTTTTTTTTTTAACTCAATGTTGATTAGTTCAATTTTTTCTTTTGCAGAAACTTAAATTTTACAAGACCTATAATTTCAGCTCTTTCAAGTCCCTATGGTGATTCTTCTACAACTGGTACGCGTAAAAGTTAAATATAAACTGGATTTGGTGGATGTTTGGTTGAACTCAAACAATTTACTTATTTAAAGAAGTTTCGTATAAGTAATTTGGAATTAATTATATTGAAAGTGGAACGTGTCTTACTGTAAAAAAAAAAAAAATGGAAAAGGTGAGTTACAATTAAGCTTACAAAAAAATGATTATTTTTGGCTTTCACCATCTCAAATAAATATTTTTATAAGCTGAAAATTTGTTATAAAAAATCTGGTATGAAGTTTTTTTCTTTGTCTAACTTCGCATGCTTTACTTTGTAATGATGATGTATTCTGATACTTTCAGTATATTTTTCATTTTAGACATCAATTGCTATCTGTGTATTTATATGCTGATTTATGATGAGCAATAATAATTTTAAGATATTATGTAACATTTACCAGGATTATACAGTAAAACACACAGATTGCCATGGAAGCCTGAGCAGCAGGATTTTAACTCTATTCCTGATCAGAGGTTCACTCTTCTATCCTTATGACGCATTAAATATTACTCACACCTGCAAACTTAAACAACTTGGGATTGACTTTGTGATTAATATGAATGGAATTTCAGACATAGATGCCATATTAATAGGTTGTGATTAGAAATGTTTCAATCAATCAATGGAAGATCTTGCTTAATACTTCATCTCTTCATCGTGCTTCAGGAGGGTAGTAGACATTTTTTTTCTTGCATTTGATAATTTTTTAGGGCTATGGCACCACTGCCACATGTTAAAGCTTAACCACAAGCTTGGCGATACTGGAGGCTATAAAACGAATGGAAAGTGAACTTGGAGATTTTATCATGAATGAGAAAATTATTTTTTGCTTTATAAATAGATAGTAACTGTATGCTTATGTAGAAGACTGGAATTGGTTTCAACCACAAGATTAGCAGAGTGATCCTGCTTTTGGGTATGAGGTGTAGCATGGAACATAACTACTTTTCTTGAATAAATTTATAGGTACCACTTATAGATGTACTGCATAACTGGAGTCTTCCTGTCTACGAAATATTTGCGGTCTATAATTCCATTTATTCCTGATTGAACCATTCTTATTGACTTCATATTTTATTGAATTCCCGTCCTCACTGCAACCTTTAGCTAGAGCTACAAGTTCGTAATTTTTCTTTCATTTATCAGTTATCGGGTGATAGAAGCCAAAAAAAACAGTAATCCACCTATCATGCCAGCTGTCATGACCCCAGGAGGGCCTTTAGATCTTTCTACAGTGTTGTTCAGAAATCGCATAATCTTTATTGGGCAGCCAATTAACTCACAGGTGGCTCAGCGAGTTATATCACAGCTTGTGACTCTGGCAGCAATTGATGAAAATGCGGATATTTTGGTGAGTATGTGTTTTCATCCAGTCTTTGACCTAATGTCCTTCATTATTTGATTACGAAGATAAGAGTTGAGATCCTGTCTATTGAAATCAAGTTCACATTTGTTGTCATTTGTCTGACCTTATCAGATTTATCTCAACTGCCCGGGTGGGAGCACCTACTCTGTCTTGGCAATATATGATTGCATGTCCTGGGTAAGATTACAATTTTTATTTTTATTTTTATGCATTTTTTTTTTTTACTTGGTATTGCCGCTTTCACCTTCTGATGATGGTTCCTTTGCATGTTAGTTATGCAACAAGTTTCCACATTTAGAAATAAGCACATTTTATCCGTTGCTGTGAAGTCTGTATCTAATTTTGTTTTTTTTTTTTTTTTTTTTCCAACAAACACTTCTCAGATAAAACCCAAGGTTGGAACTGTATGTTTTGGAGTAGCTGCGAGCCACGGTGCACTTCTTCTTGCCGGTGGAGAAAAGGGAATGCGGTATTCCATGCCAAATTCCCGTATAATGATACATCAACCTCAAACTGGAGTAGGGGTATGAACTGTCTATTTATATAGAGCCAGTAGTATATCTGAACATTGAATTCTTTGTATAGCATTCCAATTTCCTTGCATTAGCAGCTTATGCTGGGATCATATTTCTGGATACTGAACACACAAAAATTCACGGGTCCCACTGTAATATTTTTTTTTCTCTCTTCCGTCTTTTTCTCACATTCTCACTTCACACCCTCCACAATTCCGCATCCTACTTCACATCTTCCACTCTTTTTTTATTAATTAATTTGAATTTGTATCTATCTCTCTCTTCTTTTTCACATTTCCTTCTCTTTTTTCTACTTTCAACATCCACATCCTCTCTACAATTTAAACTTTAAATAATACATCTCTCTCTCTCCCTCCCTCCCTCCCTCCCTCCCATCCAAATTCCAATCCAAAACCCCAATCCATATCCCCATTGGAGATGCTCTAAGGGGACTCTTGCTTTCTCTTCTATAGTTTAGCCTCTGTTTGGTAAAAGGTTTTTTGTTTATAAACAAATAATTTGATGTTTTCGTGGTAAAAAATGTGGTTGAAAAGTGGTTTTGAGAAATGTGTGTGGTTAAAAGTGGTTTGGGGAAATGTGTTGTTTATAGACAATTTACCAAACAGAGGTTTAATTATCATCGCGCGTGCGTGTGTGAGTAGTTTGTCTATGATTTACAGATTTTATACATTTTTAACAATTTTCAATTGAAGAAAGATTATAATTCACAGGGTTGAGCAGATTCCGGATTTTGTCTGAAGTTGAGTTAACCTGTTGGTTTGTTAGTCCAATCCTCTTCGAAAAAAATGATCTATGCAAAAACTAGAATCTTTTAATACAGCGGCATACTGTTGTGCTTTCTTCTGTCTGGAATGAAAGAATTGCTAGTCTTCTGGAACATTTCTGCACATTGCCTTTTCTACCTGCTTAATCCAGTGTGTTGGGGGATAGTAATTTGAGTGTTCCTGACTTTCCAATAACATGTGGGAAGAGATCAGTCGTTGCTCCTTAACCTATGCCTCAGATGAGATTGGTTGTCTGATCTCAGACTTTTAGACAGGGGGATTGTAATAGCTCTACTTTTCCACTATTTTGCTGTGGTTTTTGCTATTCGTAACTGCTGTATGTTTTCAGATTGTTTTCACCATTTTTTTCAAGTTAGTAGTGGTGAGCAGCCGTACTACCCTCAGTTAAATATTTTAAAATGTGGGATTATTTCTACTAAGCATGTGTTGACAGACTACAGTATTATCTTTACATTCAGGTAATGTAGTTTTATTTATAAAAGTGGGGTCTAAATATTCTTATTCTGCTTGTAGGGGCATGTTGAAGACGTAAGGCGCCAAATTAATGAAGCAGTTCGCACTCGCCATGTCAGTTTCTGTTCCTTTTATAGTTAACATTCTCTTCTAGTCTCATGATAAGACCATAGGAAATTAGACATCAGTTATATTAGATGGCCATTCGGTCTCAATACATTTAACAGATGCGTTTCTTTTTGGACGACCCATGTAGAGCTGTATGGTCAAGTTTCTAATTGGAGCATAACCTCTCATATTCCTGGAAATGTTTTTGGCTTGACTAATATATTTCAGAAGCAAACTTCTCATTATATACTTGTGTTAATGTTGAATAGAAAATCTCTCAATTTATATGTTTTCAAATTAGAAACGGCTACAAAAAGTTTGCAACAAACCAAGTCTTGTTTCCAATGAATTTGGCATTCCTAAACATGTGTTATATCATTTAGTTTAAATTTACCCTTGTCATTGTTTGCTGCAGAAAATTGACAAAATGTTTGCTGCCTTTACCGGCCAATCTTTTGAGACAGTGCAGCTGTATACTGAGAGGGACCATTTCTTTTCTACATCCGAGGTGAAATTTAGTCATCTTTTATCCTCCTATATGTTAATATTAATTCTACAATGCTTATAATCTTTTCTTTTGCTGGAGGCTTTAAAGAAGTGTTAGCCCACTATGCGAATAAGAAAAAAAAATATCTGTGCTCCCAGAGCTGAGGGAGGGAAGAGATTGAATATTAACTTTGTCCAAGGGAGCGGTTAGAGAAAGGGAGTAAAATACAGATGGACAGAGAATTCTTTCAGTGATCTTATGAGGAGATGAATAGAGGGAAATTGGGCAGAAAAATAATTTCCTCTAACAGTAAACCACTACATGGAAACAAGAGATCTAGAATTTAGGATACTGGTACTGAATAGGACATAAATGGAACTGGAATAATAATTGAAACAGGTATACTATGAGGTGATGAAAGTTGAATGGACTGGTAAAATAGGATTATATTAGTTAGACTTACTCTATGGGATGAGTATGCTTTGAAGATAGGATTATATAGAATGAATAAAGCAACAATGTTTCTAGGATATAGAGGGGATGATTCAGATAAAATCTTTCTTCAGGGGAGACTTGAACAATAATTTGGTGATACACAACTTACCATGCATTAAAGAAGTATGATGGACTTGTCACAAAGATCTAGCGGGGGAAGTAGTTGATTATTTCCTGTTACTGTACGCTTGCATCAAAATCCACTCTTGAGTTTTCATATTATATTTTGGCCATGCTCAGGTCGAGTTTACAAGACATATCTAAGGTTAGGTCCCTTTGGTCAATGTAAATTTAGCCGATGAGTGCTTGATAATAAACTATTTTTTAGAACTTCGGAAGTGCATAAAATTTTGGGCTGAAAGCTTGTTAGGGTTTGGAAGATTTTGAAATAGGAGAATGAGTGTTGTGGGATTTGGAAAGTGAGATGTGTCTGGGATGTAAATTGTAATTGTGAGAAATGTACTCTTGCATTTCTCTAGAGTGATAAATTAGGTGATGCACAGAGAATCTTTGATGAGAATGAAGTACGATGCTATTTTCTTAGACTATTATGTATAAAATTTTACTTTACTCATATTAAGATTTAGTGTGGTAATGTCGTCACAGTGTAGGATCATGTAGTTTCAAACAATGATTGTTTTAGATATTAAGGTCATGTTCTCTTTGCTGTTTTGAGATCGTTTTCTGTTTTTATTTTCGAAAACGCTAAAAACGTATTTTCTTTACCATTTTTGAAAACGCATTTTGGAAAACAAAAAAAAAAATTTATACACAAAATGCAAAACGCCCAAAACTTCGTTTTGTGTGTATTTCGATAAAAAAATGATTTTTTTTTTTTTTTAAAATAAAGAATTATCCTAACTTGGAAGTAAGCTTAATATAAAGTTTTTAATTTTTTATTTATTTATTATTTTTTTAAAATTATCCTAGCTTGGAACTAAGTCTAAATAATTTTTTTATTTATTTTTTATTTTTTATTTTTTATTTTTTTGAAAATTATCCTAACTTGGAATTAATCTTAAATAAAGTTTTATTGAATTCAATATCAACATTACAAAAAAAAAAATTAAGTGAGAATTATTGTAATATTTCAAAAAATGCCTTGATAAATGGACTCTAGTGGTTTTGAAAGAACTTGCATTTTCTGGATTTTAATAGAACTAGATCTTTCTCAAATCCCGAATCTGACCAAACTGTATTAATATAGATTCTTAATGCTCACATTAGTGTGTTGTATGTAACTATGTTTTCAGTGTATTGTGAAAGGAAAATTGAGTTTAAGTCAATAGTATTCTGCAAGCAAATTAATTAAAAATAGTTTAAGTAATATTCCGCAAATTTTCAAACATAACGTGTTTTTCAGTTTTTCATTTTCAAAAACAGTTTTTAGAAATGACAAACCAAACGCGTTTTCAGCAAATTTGAAAACAAAAATGAAAATTGGGAATACAAAACATTTTCGAAAATGAAAATACAAAATAAAATATAAACAGAATGCCATCTAAGGCTTTGTGTGTTCTGGTTCATTCATGTACACTGTCGAGTTCTCTATTTGCTTTCATGTGATCAACAGTGTCACTATTTTGTACATTTGTGGTTTTACTTTTGATTTACCCTATGCATGCCATTTCGCTAGCAGGCTTATCGTATTCAAATGCGAGCAGGCTTTCCATATTCAAATTCGGACATTTAGCCTTTGTTCTTTAACGTAATTAACACAATTTATAAATCAATTTATAAGTAGTATAATTTTCCAAACTACTTTCAAGTGCATACATTTCTCTCTCTACTTTTTAATCGTATACATTTTTTCTCTCCACTTTTTAATCACATTTTATCCCAAAAACATAAATAAAACAATTTATAATTATTACAGTGTTACCTCCTTGCAGGCAATGGAGTTTGGGCTAATTGACGGGGTTCTTGAAACGGAGTACTGACACATTTTTGGGTTGCTTTTGTCTCTGCCAAACGACATTTTAAATTTACAGAGATGTAGCGTCACGAGAAGCAACTGGAAAAAAAAAGCCAGTGATTAACGTTCTGATTGCATATCAAAACCAGTTGATTCAAATTTATGGTATTCTGGTGGAGGATTTTATTTGATTAAAATCGCGTGAATCAATTGATATAATTTGAAAGCTGCAGTTAATGAAACATCTTTTTTTTTTTTTCCCATTAAATAGACGTATTTTTGCACGTTGATCATAAATTATTGATCTACAAATTTCGCTAGCGTGGTCATTTTTCTCTTCTAAAACCCACTAATATAATGCTGGAATAGGAGCAAGAGAATGGATATTTGAGAGGGAGATTAAAATGTTACATATCCTTCTTCCTTCTAGATAATTATTATTAGATTTCAATTGAGATCTTGGGGGCATTTGAGTCTTTCTCAGTTGATGACAAGTAGCGTTTACTCAATAGCTTGTTTTAACTGATTTTGTTATGCATTTCACATGTTATTCACTGGTCTGTGTCATGTTCTAGATCTTTATTCACCGATTTACACTGACGTGAGATGCTGCGGGGTTAGTTTGTGTCATGTTGTGAACCTTTAATGATAGTTGACAAATAGTTGATAGTATCACAGGGTACACAATAAATGGGATTTTTGACTTATTTTTTCTTTAGCACCGATGATGTCAAAAAATTTTACCCATAATTTTTCGAACTTGATCAACAAACAAGTACGAATTGGATTCTTAAATACTGGAAACAAAGACGGTGAGATATAATCTTGTCGTTCCTCCGATATTTAAGTCAGTAAAGAGGTAAAATATGAAAATATTTAAGCGAGAGGTTGTAAGATGAAAAAAAAAAAAAAAAAAAAAAAACTTGTGTACCTGATTAATGGTCAAAAATCTTGTATTTATATAGGTACATTGGATAATTCGAGTAGGATTAGGATACATGAATGAATGGATGGTTCAATTATTTCTCACAATATCAATGCTGTGTAATCAATACTTCACACTTTTATCGAACCCCAATGCTACACTACCATTAGCTATCAAGAAAAAATAATTGACAAGACGTTGAAACACAAGGACATGATTCGCATTTTCATTGAATTGTACAATACATAGTATTTTTGTTCATAATAAATGACACAGAAACTTCAACTTACCCATTCATATTATGAATGCAACTTTTGCTATCGAATGATTTATATACCGTATTTCTTTTTCTTGATTTTGAGTTTTTGCAGTATTAAAAGGAAATGAAAATCTCAAAAGAAAAGATGACAAGACACATTTAAATAATAGAAAAAGAGACCATTTAGACGTGTAACAGCATTTTTGTGAACCTGGTGGAGAGACATTTAGAATGATCAAGAAAAGGATAGTTCCTCATATTATCTTCATTCTCAATGATCATCTCTTGGGGAAAAGACACAGGAGCAGAGATAAAAGTGTAGGACACAGCCGTAGAATCACTAAGATTCGTCATGCGCTGAAATTAATTAAATGGCCTCTTTTTTTTTTTTTTTTTTTTTTTTTAGGTGTTGATGATGATGCTTGTAAAATATTGCTCCAAGATCAACTAAAGTAGGAAAAAATTGCAACATTAAACTACTGATAATGATACACAATTGGTGAAAGTCAAAGTAACAAGAGAATAGATGAAAATAAACACGCATATACTTTTTCCTGAAGAGATATACAAACGGACATGTCATTGTGGTTCATAGTAATTCCAGATTTAATCAAAGGAAGTTTTATAATCAAAATAGTATACCACACGTAACAGCAAAATTTTAAAATGTGCCATTTGAGATTATTTCATAGAATGCATGATTAACGATGATGACGAATAACGATAGAATCAATTGCTACAGCAAAACAGAAAAATGAAATGATCATCATCGGAGTTACACTTCTTAATCCTGCTCTATTTTGACATATGGAATAAGAAGGAAAATCAAGCCACAAACTTGAAAAGTATGTATTGGCAATTACTGAGGTCAAGAACATGAAATATCTTGCAGAAAACTAACCCGTCTGCCAACAAACAGAAGCAGCATTTCCTAACTGTTTGAGCTTGACATATAATACATCCTCTCATATTAATTTTTTTCCCCTTACATATGCCTATATTTCCTGTCCACAAGCATCTTTTTCATAGTTGTGAGATTTTTGTTCACAGAAGTTTATACATATAAAACCCCAAAGATAAATTAAATATATGAACGTGGAATTGGGTGTACATAAAATTTTAAAAATGTGTACTGCCAAACAACTTAATTTTGTATACCCAACCAGTATGGCATGTAACATACTCGTAAACAAATTAGATTCAAATACTAAAAAAATGATCCACACAATTAAAATAGCAACAACCAAATGTATAGAACAGGAAATAATGCTTTCTGCAGAAAGAAAGGAGTTAAGTTTTTATTTATTTATTTAAAAAAAAAAAAAAAAATCGAAGGAAAGAATCACATAAAAAACTGGGATGGAGCTATTTAATGCTTTTAACTAATTTCAACAACGGGAAGTGTGTGGTAGCATGTTGAACATCTCTCAAAAAAATAAAAAACAATTCAATTTTGATTTTAAAGTATAAAAGCAGACGTACAATCATGGCGAAGGTTGCGGACCAAGAGGCTAGTAGGAAGGTCTCTTGCACAAGATACAAATGGTTACTAAAATCTCTCAAAATTTTGAAATTTGTAGACTCCAAATATATTTCCCCGTAGTCCCACATTCATTATTATGAAAATTGACAATTAAATAGTAAACAGTGGTGATTTTTCTCAATGTTTCAAGTTTCAAGTATCCAGGTGACTATCCCACAACTTGTCTACCTTTTATTATTTTCTAATTATACATGTACCCAAATAATAACATGCTTCATCAATTCACTAACACCTTCACTTGCTTGAGAGTCTATCAAAGAGAGAAATTCTAAATTGCTTTTGCCTGTAACAGTTACTCATTGTGGGGAACAAATAAACTTCATCAATCCTTATAAAGGAGTAACCTAATGTGTGTGTGTGTGTACAATAATTTTTTCAAAATGATACCATTTAAGAGAGAGTAGGGATTATACCCCGTGATGAAAAGGAAAATAAAGATTGATTTTTGTTGGTTAAGTATAAAATACATTTAACAAGCGATCTTCCAGAAACGGCAATCCTAATAATAATTTCATTAGTCATGCAGGTATAAAACAATAAATTTTGATGAGATCAGTCAAAAACAATGATAAGATCATATGCAAAAGATCCATATATATTGAAAGTACAATCAAAGTAGCTGGGTAGAAGTATATTACTAACAATACAACTATAGTATTACGATAAATATATTAATTTTTGGTGAAAATTCAGCAGGGTAGTCCGCCCAAACCAGAATATTTGAAACCCTGATCTCGAGAAACAGAGTCTGTAGAAATGCAACAAAATGGACGTATACATAAACCATTAACCAATTTTTTATCTATTTCGTTTTTCTTCTCTCCTAATATCAACCTTTTACATAACAAACAAATTGAAGATTATCATGTAAAAATAAGCATAACATATTTGGAAAAAATAAGCTAATTATTTAAGATAAAACAGGTTTGAAGGAAGTGCTAACCAAATTTAAACAGCTTTTTATTAATTCTTAATTCCTCAAACAAATTTTCATCTGTTCCTTTCTCTTCTACCAACATCAAAGTTTCAGTCTACCAAAGAATCTAGACTATCCTATAAAACAATTATCCAATAATCACAAGAACAAGTTAATTATCTGAAGAAACTAACAGAGGCAAAAAATCTCAAACCAGCATTGACGTTACTAAAACATGCACTCTCATATCACAATATCAAATAAAAAAACATGAGGAAATCAAAATTACCAGGGCAGATTTTATTTCCAATTAAAACCCAGACAACCTTTTCAATTTTTCTTTAGACAACCTCTTCAACTGCGCAAATTCTTTTTGTCCTGCAGTCAGATGAAAAAAAGGATCAGACTTCTATAGAGCCCTATATAAACGCGCACGAAGAGAAGTCAGAGGCCCCAAACACATGGTCAGAAAAACTGACACAAACGCTCATGAACTCACGTTTAAAAAAAGAATGGTTCGGTTTCTACCAATCTACCAAACCCTAGATAAATGGTAAGCAAGAGAAATTTATGAGAAGGAACAAAGAGTTGAAGAGAGAAATCTGTCTAAGAACCCTACCAAAGAATGGATCGATTTCTACCAATGTGCCAAAAGTTTGAGGGGGAACAGAGAGTTGAAGGAAGGTAGAATCTGTAGATTCTGTTTAAAAGTTTGAGGCGGAAGAGAGAATCTAAGGAAGTGAGAAGAAACCCTACCTTACGCTATACATACCTCAAAACGACACTGTTTCGTCAACAAACGAAGCTGTGTCGTTTCATTTGAAAAAAAGGTTAACACGACGTCGTTTTAGGACAAGGGACGAAAATTTTGAACTGTGAAAATGGAGGCTGCTCTTTTATAGGATAGGGATACGGTATATATACCATAGGGATGGAGATGCGTCGGGGAAAAAAAATAAATTATTGTCAAATGTTTCACTCTCTTGGCAGATTTTCTGGACAATACTCTAGCACCCATCTTGGGTTGAGCTCTTGATGTCTTGATCACAAACATTCAATAAGGTCAACAATAGAAAAACAATGCCATGTGAAGTAAGTACAAGAAGCTTTGCCAGCTAAAACTCTTTGATGCAACAGCTCAAAATGTCCCAAGTAATTTAAGAGACTGTAAAACTTACATTACCATAGAATCATGGCTACTTCTATTTCTCCAAAGACGGCTGTTCGAATTGCACATGATGGGTATAGCAACACTCCTATCTCTGGGCTTAACCAAGAGCAACAAATGATCAATAGTATCATGGTGATCAATATTATTTTATTTAGTAACTTTAAAAACTACATGACAAAAATCTGGAATCTCAACAGGAAATCCATGTTTCATATTAAACTTCTGACTTTTTAGAATTTTCCTCCAGCAGCCAAGAAAATTGCATCAATTTTGCAATTGTAACATAAAGGTCCTTGACACAAAATATAGCAATTCCTATCACTTGTTTCCAACTTGTTATGCTTCAATAACGGTAATGATTTTCTTAAACCACCACATAACAAAATAAACACATTAATGGCAAGACAATTCATTAAAATGTTCAATCTGTATACTCTTCTCTCTCTCTGATATGGTGCACGACGAAGCGAGATCCAATCATAACCCCACTGGTCATGAGGGTAAAAATCTCTATAACCCCACTGGTTATGGACAAAATTTTAACAGATTCTGGAGCTTCAGGACTAGATTCAAGGTATTCATATTAACTTTAACTAAAGATGGAGGAGCAGTTAGAATTGCAGAAAGAACAAGGACATGGGGATATGAGATATCAATTACAATTGATGCAGCTCAATGGTTAATCGATTCAACTGAAGAATTATGTAAGAATGGCAAGCTGTTGAACAGGAAACAAAGATTCAGAAAGAGGGAAATGGTAATATGGATTGAAGTACTACAAAATGAAAGAGGTGTATTTTCTGAAAATATGCACATTGAGAAATAGCTTAATGAGGCAAATAATCATCCCTTCGGAAGAGGATATGATAGGGTGGAGAAACTTGGAGAAAAGCTTATATATGGTACTTGGAAGGGGGAAGAAGGTAGCCGGGCAAGACAACCAGACCAAAATGAAGAACAAAGCAAAATTTGAACCAGAGAAGAAATCTTGGATAAGTGTAGTAAAAAATGAGGAGGCTGAGAAAGGAAAAAGCTTGGAGGTACAAAGAATCATAACTGAAGAAGGAAACAGAAATTCAAAAAATCGAGAAAATTACATATTGATGTTCAGGAAGAGTAGTAACACACCATGGGAAGCTATCAGATATGGGTTAAGAAACATGATGAAGAGGCAGTATGATGTTAGACCGCTACATGATGATCGTGCCTTGATCTGGTGCCACAGTGAAGGAGAGAAAAGCAGACTCCTCAGAACAGGAAGGCTGGAAATACCAGCAGTAACAACAGTGTCTTTCTATCCTTGGAGCTAGAAGAACCAATCAGAAGGTATTAAAGTCGACTGTCGCTATAGTTGGATTGGAGTGGAAGGTATCCCTTTGAATATTTGGAACATCCATGTATTTAAAGTAATAGGATCTTTTTGTGGGGGGTTGATTGATGTCGATAGAGATACAATCGAACACAAATTCTTAACACATGCTAGATTGAGATTGAGAGGCAGTAAGGAAGGCTTCATTCTAAAGTCAATACAGCTACCATATGAAGATTCAAGCATAACTTTAAAATTCTTCAAGTTGAATGACAGGAAATACAGATTCCATGGAACCGTTGTTATTTGTTAACACGGAAGATGATACCCAACTTTCACCACAGGAAGAAGATGATGAGCTGGCAGAAAACAGAGAAGCAGGAAAAGATGACATGGCAGTCGAACCCAATTTGATTGTCACAGGTGGATTAACCTCAATGGTTGAACAGAATGGAGGCTCCAATACAGATACCATACACGGCTTCATTGAAAAAGGTGAGAAATGGCATTGGAAAAAATAAAAAATGTCTGGACAGTAGGAAACGAGGGGAAGTTGATAAGTCTTCAGACAATTTTTGAAAGAATCAGTAGCAGTCTGAATTATCTGATGGTGAAACCCCAAGTGGGTAAGAACCTTCTCGATAATAGAGGTAATTCAACAGGGCCAACAATGAGGATGGGCCAACTTAACTGGGCTTTGGGCAGCAATAAGGAAAGGGGCCTGCTAATTTTTCTGGGAAAATTTATCAAAGGAAAAAGAAAATCAAGCCCATAAATCCACTTCCATCGAACCAGATCCAGAAAGCTTTGGAAGGCTTCAATTTCGGGCAACTTAAATTAATTCAGCCAAACCCAATTCCACCTGTGATCCCCGATCGAAGCCCAAAAATAAATCAAGAGAACCGAGTCGAAGATGATCTAGGAATGAGGACGACGTTGCAGGTCATGATGATCCAGGAATGAGGACGACGCTGCAGGTCATGATTAGCTTCAAGAATAATATTGGGAAGTATGTGTTCGTGAAAAGGAAATATATATAGCAGCGAAAATGAGGTTTCCAGTCTGACTACAACAAGTGAAGGCAAAAACAAAGAGAAATCAGTCCTCCTTTTTGAAGAGCGTGAAGAAATTGATGGACTAGATGATCTCGTGATGATGCCGAGGATACACAGGAGCAATCCTGGAAATTTTCTGGAAGACGATTTCAATCTTTTCGAATCTGAAACAGAAAATGATCTTGGAAGTCTCCTGGAGGATGAAGATAATCTGGAGAATAATGGGCATCTCATAGATAGAATTGAAGATATCGAGCATAATGAAGTTGAAGACTATGAAACAGAAACAAAAAATGAAACTGAAGGGGAGCATGAAGTGCTCATAGACATGGGAAGATTATTTTCAGTTACAAATGAGTCTTATCAAGAGTGCAAAGATCAAGAAGACCAAGTACCAAAGAACCAACCAGCAAAAATAATACAAAACTCACACTCTACAGACATACCCAGGAATAGCACATATAACGGTCAGTTAACCATAGCTTCACTTTCAATTTCACAAACTGTTACAGCAACTTCATTTCCACCTACCACTATCCATGTGTCAGATAAACCAGGTATTATATCACTTCTTCGTGCTCATATTTGATTAATCCATTATATATCCCGTCTTTGTGCAATAAAGTTGCAGGTGTTATTGGAGGGGGGAGTTTATATAAACATGCACCAGTTATTAGAGTGAATAGCCATACAACTGATAATCTTAACCAAATTGTAATTGCTTCTGATTTTTGGGGAACACCAACCATTCCAAAAATGAGGTAGTATTGATCAACAAGGAGAACCCGGGAGAGGAGGAGATAGAGAAGTCAACCTCTGTCCTTAGTAAGTTAAACCTAACCCTAGTGCCTTTAAAAAATCAAAAGGAAACTAATCAAAAGTATCAAATAAGGGGATTAATAAAACATATTGCAGGCAGAGTGCTAAAATAGGGGTGAGGGAACTCAAAAATCTTCAAACTAACATTAACTATGAAAAGAGGAAGGCAGGGATTAAGTGTGCAGGGGATATAATAGGTTCCAAATGAAGATCATTAGTTGGAATGTGAGAGGTTTGGGGGGGAGGGATAAAAGAAAAGTGGTGAAGGATCTTTTTTGTAAGGAGAAACCTGACGTCGTAACAATTCAAGAAACTAAGAAGGAGGTAATAGATAAGAGATTGATTGGTAGTATTTGGGGCTCTAGATTCAAAGAATGGACATTTTTACCATCAATAGGAAAATCTGGAGGAATATTGATTATGTGGGATTCAAAGGTACTCAGGGGTAAAGAGGTAATTATGGGTAATTTTTCAGTTACGGTACTCTTACAACCGGTTGGAGGGGGGGAGGAGTGGTGGTTCTCAGGGATATATGGCCCTTGTTGTTCAAATGAACGAGAGGAATTTTGGGAAGAACTGGGTGGACTATACGGCCTAGGGGTGAAAGATGGTGTACTGGAGGTGACTTTAATGTGGTTAGATACCCATCGGAGAAGTTGAATGGAAACATATCTACTAGAAGTATGAGAAATTTTGATCGTTTCATAACAGAGACAGGTTTAAGGGATCTGGCACTATTAAATACAGAATTCACATGGTCAAACATGAGGGAAAGATTGGCGTGTTCTAGGATAGATAGGTACTTATTCACAGAAGGATGGGAAAATTTGTTTGAAATAGTTAGGCAAGAAGCTCTAGTGAGGGTGACATCTGATCATTGCCCCATTGTAATCGATACAAGCAGATTCATATGGGGACCCACGCCTTTCCGTTTTGAAAACATGTGGTTAAGGCATAGAGATTTTAAGAGGAATTGGAAGAGGTGGCGGGATGACTATAATAACCAGGGTTGGGCAGGTTACACATTTATGGAAAAATTGAAAAGAATGAAGGAAGAACTGAAAGTTTGGAATAAAAAAGAATTTGGAGATGTGAGATTGGAGAAAAAATCAATCATGAACAGAATTGAGGAAATAGATAAGAAATAAGACAAAAAACATAGAAGAAAAAGATAGCTCTGAAAGAAGAAAGTTAAAAAGAAGATTGGAGGAACTCATAATTAGGGAAAAAATATCTTGGAACCAGAAAGCGAGGATCAATGGGATTAAGGAATGGGACAATAATACCAAAATGTTCCACAGGATTGCAAGTGGGAGGAAAACAAACAATCTGATCAACAAAATTGAGAGTGGTAATGGATTGATGCTATCCACAGAACAGGAAATAGAACATGAAATCACAGGTTTATTTGAAAACATATTTAAAAAGGAGGATGTTGGTGATTTTGGCATTGATGGTCTAGATTTGAATGGGATCGAATTGGAGAGTAAACTGAAGCTGGAAGAACCATTTACAGAAGAAGAGGTGAAACATGGCCTATTAAGTTGTGAAGGTGATAAAGCACCAAGTCCAGATGGTTTTTCTATGGCAGCCCTACAGGATGGATGGAAAGTGATAAAAGAGGATTTGATGAAGGTTTTCATGAAATTCTATAAGAATGGTATTATGAACGCTAGAGTAAATGAAACATTCATATGCTTAATCCCCAAAAAATTGAATTCAATGTCTATCAAAGATATTCGTCCAATTAGTCTGGTCTCTTCTCTTTACAAAATTTTGGCAAAAGTTCTATCTCTGCGACTGAAGGTAGTTTTACCAGAAACAATTGACGCGGCTCAATGTGCTTTTGTAAAAGGAAGACAATTTTTGGATTTGGTCTTGATAGCAAATGAAATTGTAGAGGAGTACAGGGTGAAAAAGAAAGAAGGTGTGGTACTTAAGATCGATTTTGAGAAGGCATATGATAAAGTAAGTTGGAAATTCCTTGATTATGTGTTGGAGAAGAAGGGTTTTGAAGAAAGATGGAGGAAGTGGATAAGGGGATGTCTATCTTCAACAAATTTCTCTGTGATGATCAATGGGAAACCAAGAGGAAAATTTGGAGCATCTAGAGGTTTAAGACAGGGTGATCCCCTATCACCTTTTTTATTCATCTTAGTTGGAGATGTGTTGAATAGAATGGTGAACATGGCTTGCAATGAAGATATGAGAGCAAGCTTTAAAATAGGAAGGATCAACGTAAGAATATCACATTTTCAATTTGCGGACGATAGTATCTTTTGGAAAATAAGGATGAGAGTATCGATAATCTAATGGAAATCCTTGACATTTTTTCTAAAACATCAGGACTAAAAATAAATCTGGCTAAGAGTACAGTGGTGGGTTTAAATCTAATGAAAGAGAGAATTGAACACACAACAAAAAAATGGGGTTTTGTTAAGGGTGTGTGGCCACTAAATTACCTTGGATTACCATTAGGGGGAAATCCAAATGCCTATTCCTTTTGGAACCCAGTGATTGAAAGAATTGCTAAAAGACTAGAAGGGAATAAAGGTTGTTTGTCAAGTGGTGAGAGACTTATTCTTCTCCAATCGGTACTGGGAAGTATTCCCACATACTTTATGTCAATCTTTAAAATGTCGAAGAAGGTGATTAAGGTGATTGAGAACATGATGAGAGATTTTTTTTTTTGGAAGGTCAGGGAGAGAATCATAGTAACCATCTA
The DNA here is from genome assembly GCA_963555705.1 of Ligustrum vulgare. NCBI lineage: Eukaryota > Viridiplantae > Streptophyta > Magnoliopsida > Lamiales > Oleaceae > Ligustrum > Ligustrum vulgare. The sequence goes on from OY743186.1 coordinate 23,815,831, forward strand.
GTCAAATGGGAAATCGTGTCGAAACCAAAACAATTTGGTGGTTTGGGAATTGGAAATTTAGAATTGAAAAACGTGGTCTTATTAGGGAAATGGTTATGGCGGTTCCACAAAGAATCGGAATCACTTTGGCACTCCATCATTCTTAGTAGGTATGGCTTTCACTCTAATGGATGGGATGCAAATACTAGAATGAACTCCACCTTTCGGGCACCATGGAAATCAATTGCGAGAGCTCGGGATAAATTTATGGAAAACATCAAATTTGTAGCTAGTAAAGGTGATAAAATCCGGTTTTGGCTTGATAAATGGATTAGTGAACAATCATTTCAAGAGGCATTCCCTAGACTTTTTCGCCTATCAAACAACAAAAATGCTCTCATTTGTGATATTGTTTCCTTTCCATTAGCCTCTAATCCGATCTGGAATTTAGTTTTTGTCAGAAACTTGAGTGATAGGGAAACCGATGAATTCACTTCCCTACTAAGTATTCTTGAAAATATCCACATCGATACTTCTACACCTGATAAAAGATTATGGAATGCCCATCCATTGGGACAGTTTTCTTGCAAATATTTTTTATATACATTACTTCAACCAACATGTGACACCTTCTTTCCACAATTTCAATTCATGTGGAAGAGTGTGGTACCCTCTAAGGTTAAAATTTTTGCTTGGTTGACTTCCTTGGGAAAGGTGAACACTTGTGACTTGCTGCAATTGAAAATGCCATATTTGTACATATCCCCCTCACACTGCATTATGTGTAAAAAGGCGGAGGAGAACATCGACCATATATCCATTGTGCGATTGCTAGAGACATTAGGTGCAGAATTTTGTGCATATTTGGTGAAGCGATGGCATTACCAAGAAGATGGGCTGAAATGATAAGGATAAAATGTTCATTTGGGGGAAACAAAAAGGAAAATAAGGCGATATGGAAGCTGATTTTAATGTCATCAGCTCGGACACTTTGGACAGAAAGAAACCGGAGGATTTTCGATAACATTGAAAGATCTTTTGATGATATTTGGGATAATATTATTTTCCTTACAGGACTATGGGCCAGAGCAGCTGGAATTTTTAGTGATCTAAATAATTTTCTTTTTCGATTGGACCCTAATAGTTCCTTATGTTCCATTGTAATGAATTGTTCTTAATCTGTTGTTTAACCTTCTAATCTTTTGAATGTAATGTTTATCTGTGATCTAGAAAACAAAGCTGTAATGATTATATTTGAAATTTATATTTTCTTAACACTAATAAATTCAACTACAAAACCATTCTCATACGAAGTATAGACCTCCGCTAGTATTATTAATATATATTAAATATAAAAGGAACAAATTCAATTCCCCGAATTTTCCTACCAATTCATCATTATTCATCCAATTGGACGAAATTGAGCAGTTTGGGACGTAAACCGGGCAATTGAAACTGTTTGGGCTGCCCTTGAGTCTGATTTTTCTTGTTTAGGACCCACGTCGTTAAAAAATGCTTTTTCTAGAGGCTGGTACATTCCCAAACCCACTTGCTCCACTGTAGACACTAGACATACATTGTCTTCCACTCACGTTACTTCCTTCTTTGGATTTAGGGTTTTGATAACTCCCGTTTAAACCTTTGGTTCGCTCGATTGTGTTCAGCCTTTCGGAACCCGTTTCCCTCTCGCTAGGTTTTTTAGCATCTTCTTAAGGAACATGCTTTGCGTGGGTTTCCTCCTCAGTCGACTTCTGCGGCACATGATGCATCGGGTCTTTCGGCTAGAAAGATTTGAGTACCAAGTCAAGGTAAATAATAATTATTATTTTATAATTAATAATTTTAACTTAGTTCAGAAGTTTCTCTACCTATCGAATTGCAGTTCGGAAAATGTAATTTCTTTTTTGTTCATTGACATATTACCTGTCTTTCTCAAAATTTGGGAGAGTAAAAGTACATTTTCACCTCTTTTCTCATTTTCTCCCCATAATTTATTTGTTTATTTTTTGTTGCTTTCATACTTAACTTAAACAATTTTTACTATTCTTTCCGTATGTGATAATTACTGCATTGTTCAGACTTTTGTTGATGGCTAATTTTGGTGATATATTTAGTCGTAATTTTTGTGACTACTTATTGAAACTAATTGCTCCTTTAAACGATTTTTACTTATTCTTTCCGTATGTGATAATTACTGCATTGTTCAGACTTTTGTTGATGGCTAATTTAGGTGATATAGTTAGTCGTGATTTTTGTGAATAATTATTGAAACTAATTGCTTCTTTAACCTGATAATACCTTGTTTAATTAAAAGGACGCACAAGGGAACATTCTGAAACCTTCTTGCAAGTTGGCATTATAAGAATATTTGTTTTCTTCATTTGTGTATATATATTTATAGATATGTACCTGTGCAAATATATATTAAGGTGGCGTTCTGTTTGTATTTTATTTTGTATTTTCATTTTGGAAAATGTTTTGTATTTCCTGTTTTTATTTTTATTTTCAATGTTGCTGAAAACGTGTTCTGTTTGTCATTTCTGAAAACTGTTTTTGAAAATGAAAAGCTGGAAAACACGTTCTGTTTGAAATTTTGCAGAATACAACTTATACTATTTTCAATGAATTTGCTTCTGAATTATATTAAACAATCTATATTGTTTAACTTTTTTTTGGACCAAATAATAATGTCATTAATGTTCAACTCCAAAAAAATATTATAAGAAATTAATAACATAATATTCAAGTCCAAATTACTTCCATAATACATGTAACTCTAATTACTCATACAGAGTTTGATTAAACAAAATAAATTTAAAAGTCATCTTGACCTTGTGGAGTAATCAGTCCACATTTGATTCAGGCACATTTCTAGGATTAATCATAGGTCTTGCCTGCTACAATTCTCATGTGGTACATTTCTAGAATTTTAGTAGATTTTTGTGCATTTTGATAAATTTCATTTAACTTGGTTTGTTTTCTTGTATTTTGGTACATTCGCACACTGGTACGATTTGCGCATTTTGGTCGATATCATGCATTTTGTATATTTTGGTGAATTCTGGTATATATAGTGTATTTTAGTACATTTTGAAGCATTTTTTAACATTTCACACATCTTGGTTAGCACAGTACAATTGACATTGTTTTCGTAAATTTTAGAGCTATTTGCGCATTTTGGTAAATTTCTTGGGCACAATTTGAAACATCTCACAATTTGGTACATATCGCGCTTTTGGTATTAGATTAGGCATCTTGGCGAAATTTTGCTCTTTTTTGGTAGATTTAGCTTTGTTTAGTAGAGTTTTGCGTGTTTGGTACATTTCGATTCCATGCAGTTTGGTGCATTTTTTGAAATATAATAATAAGAATTCTCACTTAATTTTTTTTTTTAATGTTGATATTGAATTTAATAAAATTTTATTTAAGCTTAGTTCCAAGTTAGAATAATTCTCAAAAAAAAAAAAAAAATTAATCTTTATTTAGGCTTAGTTCCAAACTAGGATAATTCTAAAAAAATAATAAAAAAATAAAAACTTTATATTAAGCTTAGTTCTAAGTTAAGATAATTCTATATTAAAAAAAAAAAAAAAAAAAAAAAAAAAAAAAAAAAAAAAAAAAAAAAATCCCAAAACGCGTTTTCCGCGTTTTGGACATTTTTTGTCGAAATACACACAAAACGCCCAAAACGATGTTTCGGGCGTTTTCCGTTTTGTGTACAATTTTTTTTTTTGTTTTCCAAAATGCGTTTTCGAAAATGGTAAAGAGAACGCGTTTTTAGCGTTTTCGAAAATAAAAACAGAAAACGACCTCAAAACAGCAAACAGAACAGGGGCTAAGTTATTGATGGTTTTTCCATTTGGTGTTAATCTATAGATTGCAATGATTGGGATTATAGCACAAGAGTTTTGATTTGTTTACTTGTTAATTATCTAACACCCCTTTTTGGACTTAAGGGATTCGGCTAGGGTAAGTTTTTTTTTTTTTTTTTGCCTTTCCGAAGATTATCTATTTCTACTTTCTCGCGTTTTAAATTTATACATCACTATTGGTTAATTTTTATGATTTTCCTCTTTTCTGCCATAATTGGATGCGCTCATTTCAACTGAGTTAAAGGAATTAAGATCTTGTATAAGTCTGATTTTTTGTTTTTGTTTTTGTTTTTTGGGGAAATCTGTGGAAGAATACTGGGATTGCCTGTAAATGAAACCATATTTGTCATTTCTGAGTTGATTATATCATTATTTATATCCCAATTTCCCAGAGATCACATGAAATTGTTGTTGGAATAATCAAGGGTAGCCCAAGAATTTATACTTGAATTTACCCAGATATCCTCAACTATTCTCATTGTTTTAAAACCTAGCCCGGGTATCGACCCGGAAAATGAAATGGGTCAAGGGTCAGTGGTTCGACTCGGGGTCGACCCGTTGTATTAAATAAAATTATTAAAAAAATTATAATATAATAAATAATTAAAATAATATTAAAAATTTTAAAATAAGAAAATATTTTATTTCAAAACTTTAAACATAAAAGTTATTTTAAATTTTTACCCCATAAATAATAATTCTAAAATTATAAAACAAACAATAAAATACAAATATTTGAAGAATTGAAAATCTCCTATTTTTTATACCAAAAGAGAGTAGGTCAGGTACTGTTCATTTGATGTCATCAGAATGACGTCGTTTTTTTTATTTTTTTGGTGGTGTGTGGCAGCACCGAAAAGAGACCTTCACTTTCATTTTCCAGTTCCTGCGCCGTCGTTCGATCTTGATCCATCATCATCACCAGTTCCACTTTAGCCTCTGTTTGTTAATTTTTTTGTTTAAAAACATGTATTTTTATGTTTTCTAGGTAAAATGTGTGGTTGAAAAATGGAGAGGAAAAATGTGTGTGGTTAAAAAGTGATTTGGGGAATTGTGTAGGAAAAAACATGTTTAAAAACATGTTTGCCAAACACATTCTTAAATTATAAAATCAATCTATCTATTATAACAATTCTTTTCTTCCCCAAATCGATTGTTGATGCTGTGAGATGGGAAGTCGGCAGGAGAAGTGGAGAGCCATTTTCGCCAATGAATTGGACTGAGGCCTGGGTCACGACCTAAACGGCGTTCGTTTCTTGTTGAAATTTTACCACATTCTCTGTTTTGTTTGTTGTTTGAGGTATAATTCGAGACGCCTAGAGTAGGGGTACCTGCTGGAATGTGGACTGTTCTTCTTTAATTTGTTTTTTTGGTAATTAAAGAGTACTTTCTTCAGTAAAATAACAATCTTCAGTAAAATGACAACTTGTGGATTTCTTTATAATATCAATGGCGTTTTTTCATCTATTTAACATTGCAGGAAAGTTTGAAAAAACTATTTAACATTGCAGGAAAGTTTGAATAGATATGGGACGTGGAGTTAGCAGTGATGGATAACAGAGCCCATTGGGCTACTTGTTTGGGGATTGTAAGGTACCAAAATCTGCCACCGAAAATGCCCGAATTCCTCCAACTGAAGTTCGGCCGATAAGTAAAAAGCATCCCCAGAAGCCTAATGATAATAGCTTATCAAAGTATAGATTCTATAAGTTACATACAATAACGTTTTTTTCCATACTTATCAATAGTAGTCCCTTTCATCCATTGTTGTAACCTGTATAATAATAATTTTGTAGTACTTTATAAGTTGAATAAAGTTTATCCCAAGGTTCTTCTTTGTTCATTTTAGGATTTCAACCAATAAGTAGTTCCCATATCAAAATCATCTTCATATAATCAGACCCCTTTATTAATGTTAGACTACTCCATTATGGAACTAATATTGAACTCAGTTATAAAGAGACTTCTAACTTTAAAAACTTTATTTCTGGTTTTATCATTTTACATTGTCAATCTATCCCAATTCTTTAATTTTTGTTATCTATCATTATTTATCTCTTCCCCTAACCAGCCATTAATAATTGTTGATGAATTGATTGAAAAAATTGTTTCTTCTTTTTTGATTGGAAGAAAAAATATCCCAGTGCCTTCCTGAAGAACAAGATGTATTATGTGCTGGGAATCTGATATAGTTTCAACAAGCATATATATATATATATATATATATATATATATATATATAGAGAGAGAGAGAGAGAGAGAGAGAGAGAGAGAGATTAATGTTATTTTCTTATTTTATGACTTCTGCTTTTGAAATTTGATGGGATTTTTAGGTCTTCGAACAAAAATATTGTTTTCGTTTGCGTGTAAATGGAAGCAGAAGTTTGTTTCTATTTCTAGCTTTCTATATGAATCCTTATCAGAGCAATTGATGTTACATGCTTTAAAAATTAATGCCCAATTGCTTTAAAGTAATGTCGAATACACTTCATTTGCTGTACATTAAGGAATTATAGAAAAGGAAACCATGAATATTACTATAGCCACGAGTGACTCTTCAGATAGGAGTATTGGCACATTTGAGGAATTATATGAATATTGCTATAAGTTAATAGCAAGACGAGACTGACTTCCAAACTTTATGTTTTGATTAATGTTGTCAAACCTTGCCGGTCGACTCGGGAATTCGTGACCCGACCCAAAAAATTGGGACGGGTTACATTAAAAACCCAGTTGGGTCAAACTCGGTCAATGATCCTGTTGACCCCGGAAACCCGGCCGACTCAGACCCAGGCTTGACTCGGGTTTTATATTTTTTTTATTTTTTTGAATTTTTTAATATTAATTAATGTCCGAGTCGACTTTCTGACCCTTGAGTCCTTGACCCTGTCTCTCGATCGGGTCAGTGTCCAGACTGGTTTGAAAACATTGGTTTTGATACCATCAGTAGTCTTATGACTGAGTGGTTGATTGTTCGTTGGGCTATTCTTATCGTACATTCCACCTTTAGCTATAGAAGATAAGATTGGTGCATGGTATTATGATTATATGTATTTGAATTAGTTATCAATGACATGGTTATATTATACCTAATGTCCATGTGCTGAATAGATTTAAGTTTGTACAATGGTGTCTATTGTAGGGTACTTTCTAGTATCCTAGAAGTTTAACCTTGTAATTGCTAGCTGGTAGGAAAGACTAACCTTATAATATTGGCAGGGGTGGCCCTGGCCCTATGCAGTCAATGCAATCACATTGGGCCCCCAAGGTGTGAAGGCCTCCAAAAGTGTATGGGGTCTAGCAGTTTAGTCTAATAGATAGTTCAAAGTTTCTAAAAAAAAATACCTATGTCATCAAAAAACGCTAGAAGAGTAAATTTAATTTCATATCTTGACCGTTTATGTCATTATTAAACAATTTTATTTAATAATTTTTTTCGTTCTAGGGTCCTATTTAAAATTTTGCATAAAGGCCCCTAATTTTTTGGACGCTCCAGGGCCAGCCCTGAATATTGGTGGCACATTTTATCAAGTGCTTTGTTGCTGATTGGTTCACGAAGTATCTGCATTGCTATAATGTTAAAAAAACCTGATATTTTGGAAAAACAGAACATACACATTAGGTGGTGTACTATTTGTATTTTATTTTGTATTTTTATTTTCGAAAATATTTTATGTTTCCTGTTTTTATTTTTGTTTTCAAATTTGTTGAAAACGCTTTAGTTTGTTATTTCTGAAAACTGTTTTTGAAAATGAAAAGTTGGAAAACACGTTCTATTTGAAATTTTGCAAAATACTACTTAAACTATTTTTCATTAATTTTCTTGCGAATACTACTGGTTCAAACTCAAATTTCCTTTCACAATACACTGAAAACATGGTTACCCGCAACACACTAATGTGAGCACTAAGGGTTTATATTAACAAAGCTTGGTCAGGTTCGGGATTTGAGGAATCTATGGTTCTATTAAAATTTAGAAAATGCAAGTTCTTTCAAAACACCAGAGTTCATTTATCAAGATATTTTTTAAAATATAACAACAAGAATTCCCACTTAATTTTTTTTGTAATGATGATATTGAATTCAATAAAACTTTATTTTAGGCTTAGTTTCAAGTTAGGATAATTCTAAAAAAAAAAATAAAAAAATAAAAAAATACTTAGTTCCAAGCTAGGATATATATATATATTTTTTTTTAAAATTTCAAAATGCGTTTTGAACATTTTTTGTTGAAATACACTTAAAACGCCCAAAACAAGGTTTTGAGCATTTTGCGACAATTTTTTTTTTTTTTTTTTTCAAAATGCGTTTTCAAAAATGTTAAAAAGAACACGTTTTTAGTATTTTCGAAAATAAAAATAAAAAACGACCTCAAAACAGTAAAAAGAACATGCCTTACTATTTGATATGTAAGTGACAAGGACAAAGTCTTGCTAACTCGTTGGGTTTGAATTCAAGTATTGTTTTAGGCAAATGTTGCTATATAGAAATAGTTGCTTCCTTATGATAATGGAATCCAATTCATCTTTTATCATTTTTCTAAGATATAACTAATTTTGAATAACACTCACGGTCGTGCGACGCACAATCTTGCCTAATATAATAAAAAAGAGAATAAATATAAAAAAAATAATTTTTAAAATGGAGGGGGTTGTTTTTTTAAAATAAAAATAAAATAATAAAATAAAATTACAAATAATACATTGAAAAATAAAAATAACCAAAACCTCCAATTCAAGTATTGTTTTAGGCAAATGTTGCTATATAGAAATAGTTGCTTCCTTATGATAATGGAATCCAATTCATCTTTTATCATTTTTCTAAGATATAACTAATTTTGAACAACACTCACAGTCGTGCGACGCACAATCTTGCCTAGTATAATAAAAAAGAGAATAAATATAAAAAAATAATTTTTAAAATGGAGGGGGTTGTTTTTTTAAAATAAAAATAAAATAATAAAATAAAATTACAAATAATACATTGAAAAATAAAAATAACCAAAACCTCCAAACAAAGTCTCGAACCCGCATGCACCACTTTCTTATAGAAGCCACTACCAATTAGGCCAGCCAATGCCTTGAAACTTTTATTGCAAGCTATAATATAAAAGTAAAAAAAGAAGAAGTCATACAACTAATCCGACATCGGATAAAAACGAATGAATGAAGATTCTCCTTCGATCCTTCCTAATGGCTGTTTGGTGCAAATGAACTTACTGCCTTTGTGCTACTGATTTTTGTATGGGGTTGCAATATGCATCCCCCAAGTTGAGTTAAAATATTTAATTAATAAAAAAAAGAGAGGAAACGGTGACCCTCCAAACTCGGGAAACCTTGTACTGGGTTTCTTCGAACTCAGTTGGGTCATTCAGGTTTTTAACGGGTTTTTTACAAGTGAGTTTTTTACATTTCTTGATCCGACTTTTCAATCGGGTTGCGGGTTTCCCATTTCACCCGACCGGGCCCAGTCTAACAACATTGATTATTCTTACATAAGATAATTGATGATTGATTTTGTAGTGAGTTAATATAAGCATCATGTTTTTGATTGTAGCGCCCCGAGTTCCGTATACCCGATTCACTACGTCATTTTTTGTCTAAATTTTTCGAATAATATTTTTGCGGAAGAAATAATTGAAATTCATTTTTGGCAACATTAAATAAACTGTAATGGCCGATAAAATTGAAAACATTTATGAAACCATTTGAAACAGTAAATCGAACCATTAATTTTGTAAATAAATTGACAATGTCATAATTTCTCAAATAAATGAACTTCTCTAAATTATTCGATTGTTTGGAAAAATACGGAAATCATTAACGTCAAACTTTCAACCGTTTAACGATTATTGCCACCATCATTCATCGCTCGCCACCATCTCCGAAATCTGCAAAACTGTTAAAAAGTAGGGTGAGTATTTCACGGGGGAAATACTCAGTAGACTCATCGCAAATTAATTTAATTTATAAGATGATTAAACACATAAATCCCGGCTCTTTATAAAACGGGCATTTATAGAGCTTCTTTATAAAACCGCTCTTGATAAAACTCATATTGTGCATTACAGCACGGGACATATTTTGCAAATCATAGGCTCTTTGAAAATAGCTCTTTGAAAACAGCTCTTTGAAAACCATATACTTATAAAAACATTTTAATTATGCCAAGCATAATTTCTTTTGAAAGCATAACATAAGATATGATTGAAATCCTCATAAACATAGGGAGACACAAGAACTTTACCGAACTTAGGTGGCAAGAATTCTTATGCAGTAAAATCATAATAACAGTAAAATCACAGTAACAGTAAAATCATAATAACAGTAAGTATACCAAAACATAATTCTTGAAATTCATAGGGATCATTTCCATCATAACATAAGATAGGATCGAAATCCTCATAAACATATGAGACAGGAATTTTACCGAACTTAGGTGGTAAATCCTCATAAACATATGGAAACATAGGAATTTTACCGAACTTCGTGGCAAATCCTCATAAACTTATGGAGACACAAGAATTTTACCGAACTTCGTGGCAAGAATTCTTATGTGCATAGCAATGATCCAAAACATATAAAACATTATCGTAAAAACATAGGGTATACTTACTTTTCATAAAAACATAAGGTATATTTACCTTTCATAAAACATACTTAATTTTCTTGAAAATTGACTTTCACAAGTCACATGACATTTATATGAAATCATAATTTAAATCAATTAATAAGTGCGAGTCTACCTCAAATCCGACGAGTGCAAAGTTGAGCGGGAATGACTTCAATTTCTTTAAATTCTCCGTACGCTCCATCTTAGCCAATAAGTCACTTTAGTATATCGAATATATAGTTCAAAATGATAAATTATAATTTTGAGGACTAAAATTGATGTTTTGAAAGTTGAGGGACCAAATTGGATATTTTGAAAGTTGAGGGTTTAAATGAATACTTTTGATAGTTGAGGGACTAAAATAGATACTTTCAAAAGTTGGGATTTAAAATGAATATTTTGAAAGTTGAGTCGGAAACTCAAAACAATAGGGTTGAAATAATATATTTTAAAACAATAGGGGCTGATTAAAACTCATTTAAAACTTAAGGGCTGAAATTGATAAGTTTAAAAGCTGAAAGGACTGATTTGAAAACCTTTGAAACTAAAAGGGACTGAATTGGATTGTTTTAAAATCATAGGGGTTGATTTGAAACATTTCAAAACTTGGGGGCTTTAAGTGCAAATTCTGAAAATTAATATTAATATCCTCAGATTTAATCTCTCTCTCTCTCATTCGCTCGACTGCAACAGAGAAGAAAAGGGGCGGAGGAGGCGAAACCAATTCAAAATCCGACCTTCAGCCGGTGACTCGCCGGCGCAACACCGGCGGGATTAGTAGCAAGTGACGGTGTACAAAAGGCTGGGTTTTTGGGGGGGCTGATTTGTGCGAGACTGTCGCAGAATCAAAGTGAAATCGAAACTCAAATTTCGAACTTAGGGCTGCGTTCTTACGGCGGTGATTGAGGTAAGTCTTGGGCTTGACTTAATCTGAGTTTTGGGTTTGTTTTATGGTTGTATGATGGTGATGGTGTTTTGGGTTCTCGGCTGAGGTTGGGTGCGGGGAAAGTGATGATGGAGATGATGATGATGTTGGGTGTTTGAAGATGACGGTGTTGCAGGTAGTTGGGCGGTTGATATTGATGATGAACGGTGGTGGCTGCATAGGTGGTTTGGACTGATTGGTTTTCTTGGGTAGGCAGTGAACTTGGTTTGATTGTTGGTTTGGTTGAGTGGCTGCTTTGGTGATGATAACAGTGGTTCCGGCAGTGGTGGTATTGTGGCTGACCGGTGGTGACTAATTGAGGATTGGTTTGTTTGATTGAGCACTGGTGACTGGGGTGGTGGAGACTGTTGCTGCAAATGGGGTTGGTGATGATGGACGGTGTTGGTTTGATTTGCAGATTGGAAATTGAGTTTGTTTTCTTGAAATTGTGTGGATTGATGATAATGGGAATGGCTGCGTGAGATGGTAGTGAAAGGTGGGAATGGAGACTGAATTATTACTTGAATGTGATTTGTGATGAAAGGGATGTTATAATGATGAATTGGAATGGTGGTAGGTGTAGTTGGTGAGATGATGCTGGGTATTTGCTCTTGGCCGAGTGATGATTATGATGATAATGATGGTGTCTTGTGTGCCCATGTTGAAGATACTTTGGTGATGGTGTAGTGAAGTGGAAAGAGTGAAAAATAATAGAACATGTATATATCATCATTATGTTCTTGAACCATAATGATGGTTGTTTTTGGTGGACAAAGAAAAGGAAGGAGGAGAAAACGTGGGGGCTAAAAATGGAGTGTAAAGATGGAGTTTGCACATGGAAGGATGATGAAATTGTGTAGAGATTAGTTGGAAATGCTTTGGTGTTTGTATAATGATATGGAATATGAAAATAGAAAATAGATATAAAATTTTATATATATAATGATGATGTTTTTATGTAAAGAATTGTACTAAAATTGATATATTTTGGACTGGAAATAAATTTGAGAATAAATAAATTTTGAGATAAAATCGAATTACGTATTTGGACTTGAAATAATTTGAATAAGGAAAATTGAGATATTTTAATAAATTTGGAATTCAAAATGATTTTGAAAATAATACTTTGAATAAATAATTAAAATAACATAATTTTAGAAATTCGGATTTTAATTTAAAATCGAACAAATTCGATATTTCTTGACTTGGCTAGACGAATCCGTCGCGGCGTTAACTTCAAAATAATGGGTGAAATAGTAGCGACACAATTTTCTAAATATTAAAATAATTATAAAATTGCGTAAAAATTCTGGGTCGCTATATTGATTATGAGAACTTGATTCTTCAACAACTTCAAAAGAATGATACAACTGAAATGGCGTGGCCTCTTGCAATAAAACTGATTGGACCGACTGATTAATGGAATTTTATTGACAAAGTCTAATGAATTGTTTTCTTGTTATGCATGGGAATTGTTCTCCCTCATTTTTAGTAATTTTCTTATCTTTTAGTTACTGAGTTGTTATGCAGAGTCTATTTAAGAGACTTCATGATAGTTGTATTTGCATGTGAATTAATAAGATTATCCTTCTCTCACTCTAATTCTTCAGTCACTCCCTTCCGCTACTTCTTTTCACTGATTCCGAAAAATTCTTCTACCATTTGGTATCAAAGCGCAGTTCCGATCATGACTCGCGGCAAAACCAATGCTGAATTTCGCAATGAAGTACATGAAATATTAGGACGTCATGAATCCAATTCTGATCAAGTCCACACCACCCTCCAAACTATTACGCAAGAACTCCAATCCCTACGAGCATCCCAGGTTCCTAATACCACCCACCCAGATATAAATCCATTTGCTTCAGCTGAATCTTCCCATCAAATTAACCTACCTTCGGCTAATCACTCTCAACCTTCTGCACCCCATAACAACCACCATCTTAAACTCACCTTTCCAATTTTCAATGGAGCAGACCCGATTGGATGGATATATAAAGCGGAGCAATTTTTTGATTTTAAGAATATATCCTCTGATCAACAAGTATAAATTGGCGTCCTTCCACTTGGAAGGAATTTCCCTACAGTGGTACCGATGGCTAACAAAATTCCGTGATCCAATTACTTGGGCAGAGTTCACAAAAGCAATTCATCACTGGTTCGGGTCGACAGACTATGAGGACCCTTCCGAAGCTTTAACTCGCCTCAAACAAACCTCCATGGTGGAGCCTATCAAGAAGAATTCGAAAAACTCTCGCATCAGGTTAACAACCTCCTCGAACCATTCCTTGTAGGATGTTTTATTGCTGGGCTGCGTGATGACATTCGATTGGATGTCAAGGTAAAACAACCCAAAACTCTATGAGACACCATTGGTGTTGCATGCCTAATTGAGGAACGAAATTCCTTACAAAAGAAAACCAACTATACTAATGCCAATCGTCTTCCTAGCTCCACATCTTACCCACGAAATCCAAACATCTCAACCGCAGATCCCCTCGGTTCCCTTCCAAACCAGAAACCAACTTCCGCGACAAGCTTTCCTGTCCGTCACATAATAGGACAAGAAGCTAGAGACCAGAGAGAAAAAAGGGCTTTGCTACTACAGTGATGAAAAGTATGTGTCAGGACATAGATGCTAACGTATCATGATGATCACCATAATCCGGAAGAATTAGTTCTTGCTGAAACTATACTTGAGATCTCTTTTCAAGCCATGGCAGGAACTAATCACCCTCAAACCCTTCGAATGATTGGGAAAATTAAAAACAAGGAAGTCCCGGTTCTCATTGATGGGGGAAGCACACATAATTTCATTGATCAATCAATTGTCCAAAAATTGGTGCTTCCTGTAGAGCAAGGTCAATCCCTTCAAGTAATGATCGGAAATCGTGAGAAAATTGAATGCATAGGGAGATGCTTGAATCTCACATTGGTTATCTAAAACTACACTATTATCACCAATTATTATGTCCTACCTGTAGCAGCTTGTCAAGTTGTTCTAGGGGTACAATGGGTGACCTTGGGACCTATCCAAACTGATTACCGCAATTTGACAATGGCCTTCACTCACAATGGACAAGTGCAGTAGCTCCATGGTCTCCGAAGCGCTCAAAATAGAACCACTGGATAATAGTGAACTGCAGCAATTAACAGGCATGGGATATTATCTACAAATCTCGGCTCAACCTGATATCAAAAATCAAAATCTAACTAAGAAAACTATAGGCCAGTTGGTAGGATTGAGCCGACTACTTGGTAAATTTCCCCAAGTCTTTGCTCCCAATCGATGCCATGATCACTAAATTCCCTTGAAACCAGACCAAGAGCAAGTAAGTGTCTGTCTCTACAGGTATCCACAGTATCAAAAGGCTGAGATAGAAAGAATGGTACATGAATTCTCGATGCAGGAATTATCCGACCCAACACCAGTCCCTTTTCATCCTAGTATTGTTAATGAAGAAGGCAGACGGGAATTCGAGGTTCTACGTCGATTATAGGGTGCTAAACAGTGTGAAAATCAAGGACAAATACTCAATTCCAATCCTTGATGAACTCCTTGATGAACTCTGTGGTGCTCAGTTTTTCTCAAAAAATGATCTCCGCTTCGGTTACCATCAAATTAGAGTCAAGGAAGAAGATATTTGTAAAACTGCATTTCGCACTCATGAAGGCCACTACGAGTTTGTTGTCATGCCCTTTGGCTTAACCAATGCCACCCGCAACCTTCCAAAGTTTGATGAATGATATCTTTCGTCCATTTCTTCGTAAGTTCGTTCTTGTTTTTTTTATGACATTCTTGTGTATAGAAGAACATGGGAAGATCATTTGCAACATTTAAATTCAGTTTTGGAGATTTTACTATTGTATTAACAGCCAAACAATCGAAATATCACTTTGGCATCACTCAAGTAGATTACCTTGGCCATATTATTACTTCAGAAGGGGATTCAGTGGATCCAGCAAAAATTAAATCTATTCAAGAATGGTCGGTACCAACCTCAGTAAGAGGCGTGGGCTTTCCTAGGCCTCGCTGGATATTATCGCAAATTTATTCAGGGATTCGGGAGCATTGTAGCACCACTTCATCGGCTAACTTCCAAGGCGAGTTTCCATTGGGACCAAGAAGCAGAACAAGCATTTCTGCACCTCAAGACAGCACTTACAACAGCCCCAATTTTGCACCTTCCGAATTTTTCACAATAGTCGAGTGTGATGCATGCGGGACAGGAATAGGAGCGGTATTGTCTCAACAAGGCTGACTAATTGCATTTTTCAGTGAAGAACTAAAAGGGACATCATTGGCATTGTCTACTTATGATAAGGAGATGCTGGCTATTGTTAAAGCAATAAAGAAGTGGAGACCGTACCTTCTCGGTGGACCCTTCATAGTACGAACCAGGGGCGGAGCCAGGATTTTAAGTCAGTGCAGACTAAAATTAAATATCGTGGGAGGGGGGGGGGGGGGGGAATAGAAAAAACTTAATTTCACAAATAACAAGTAAATAAATCTCAACTCAAATAAAGTACCTTAAAATCGTTCCTTGCGAGTTTTCATACTTTGAAATCTTTGTACAATAGCTTCATTATCAATCTTCAAAGATATATCTTTCTCTACATAAACAACAAGGCTATCATTCATCCACTCATCACCCATTCGATTGCGCAATCTATCCTTCACAATGCTCATTGCAGAAAATACTCTCTCAACAGTAGCTGTAGCAACCGGTAGAATTAGCACCAAAGTCAAAAGCTTATAAACCAATGGATATACCTTATTTTTCTTTGTTATTACCAACTTCTCTGCAAGATCACCAAGACCTTTCAATTCTTGAAATGCGTTGTTAGAGCGCATATCAAAAATATAAGTTTCAAGTTGATCATCAAGTGTGAGAAGATCAAATCTTGAAAAATCTTCTTTGTAAAACTCCGCAAGTTCAATCAATCTTTTCTTATCAAAATCATAGAATGAATTTTGTGGACATAAACAAGCTACACAAAGGAGTAACTCTGTATTTACCTCTGAGAAACGATCATTCAACTCCTGAAGTTGCAAATCAATGATAGCGTAGAATAAATCTACACCGTAATGATGTAAATTTGTCACTTCTGGTGTTGGATTACGTTGAGGACGACCACGAGGTGCACTGCGTATAAACATCCATTCTATTTTCTTGATCAGCGGGAAGTTGTGTAACATCAACATCCATTCTAATTGAAGTCCCCTCATCAATATTTTCTTCTACTGGACATTTTCTTTTAAAAAATCTATCTATAGTGGACATGATTTTTTCCTACTACAATAAACAAGTTATAATTAGAAACTCATAAATAAATTTCAAAAACTAGAAACTACAAATCTCAAATAACGAAAATTAAAACCAAGCTAATTAAATATATTAAAAATACCCCCAAATGTCAAATCAATATTATCTTCACAAAACTAATTACTAGTATCAATATAAGATAGACATAAAATGGGCACAAATAAAATACGTATAAAGTTAAATATGTGCAACAAATAACAATTAAATTAGTGCAACAAATAAAAAATTGGAGAAAACAATACAATTATAAAACACCATTTATGCCATAGCCACACGCACAGCATTATAATGTCAGTCAACATCCAACAATTAACAATATATGAAATGGTTGTCTTCATTCAATCATTCTTCAATATAAAATGATAAAATAATGGTTGTCTTTATTCAATCATTCTTCAATATTATATCTATGTTCTTCTGTCTGTCTCCAGTCTCCGTTTTCATATTACTGATATTAACATATATTAATTAAAAAATAAAAATATACTTACTGAAGCAGAAGCTGTAGTCTGTAGAACCCAGCGCCAGCGGACTGCGGACTGAAGGAGGAAGTAGACTGCAGATCCAGTCGCCAGTCCGGTCGGCAGTCACCCAGGCGGCCAGGCCAGCAGTTGAGCAGGGGATGAGCGGAGCTGCGGAAGTTTCGAGTTTGGAGTCGGACTGTTGGCTTTTTGAAGAAGTTGAGAAAGGTAACAATGATTCACTGATTTTCTGAAATTGGGCTGGTTTTTTTTTTTTTTTTTTTTTACATGGGCTTACCTGGGGCAGCCCAAAAGTTCAGTGCAGTCCGTGGACTGCACTGGACATGGGCTGCCTCCGCCCCTGGTACGAACAGATCAAAGAAGTCTAAAATACCTCTTGGAGCAGCGCATCACAACCCTCACCCAGCTACGCTTGTTGCCAAAAATTCTCGGGTATGATTATGTGATCCAATATAAGAAAGGAGTTGATAACAAAGGAGCAGACGCGTTATCCCGCATTGCCGAGTTTGAATTCCATGCTATATCCCTACCGAATCCAGATTGGCGGACTACTATCCAAAATGAAGTCTTGTCTAATCCCTTTTATGAACAACTAAAATTGGATTTGGAAAAAATTCCTCACCTATATTTTCAGCGGGATGGAGTTTGGTTCAAGAAGGGAAGAATCTTTCTAAGCCCTAACTCAACTCTTATACCATCAATTTTGGCAGATAATCACGCATCACCAATTTGGGGACACTTTGGGTTTCAAAAGACACTAAGTCGCATTAGATCTGTATTTATTTGGCCAGAAGTAGGAACAACAATAAAAAAAAATTCGTCCGAGATTGTGATACTTGTTAGCGTTGTAAAACTAAAACTCTACAACCGACTAGGCTCCTCCAACCATTAGGCATTCCTGAAAAAAATTGGACTAAGATTTCTATGGATTTCATTGAAGGACTTCCTCCATCACAAGGGTATACTGAAATCATGGTAGTAGTGGTTAGTCTATCAAAGTATGCACATTTTGTTCCACTGAAGCACCCGTTCACAGCCTTGATGGTAGCTAAGGCCTTCCTCAGTCATATTGTTAAGTTACATGGCATGCCAGAATCCATTGTCAGGGACAGAGACAAAGTTTTTGTTAGTGCCTTCTGGAAGGCTTTGGTTCAAATGCACGAAACTTCCCTTTTTATGAGCTCCAGTTACCATCCCCAAACAGATGGACAATCGGAAGTGTTCAATCGTACTCTCGAACAATACCTTCGATGTTTTACACACGACCCGCCAAAAAAATGGTTGGATTGGCTTGCTTGCTTGGGCAGAGTATATTTACAGCACAGCCGTCCATTCTGCCACACGCCTTACCCCTTTTGAAGCAATTTATGGTATTCCTCCTCCAAACTTGCTTTCATACGTTCCTAGTGTTAGAATAATTAGCACATTCTAGAATATGCTTTTGAATATGCTTAGAATATGCTTTATATGCTTTAGAATATTCTAAGCATATGCTTTTGTTTTGTATGTATATATAGGATTGAGTATTATAATGAATGGTGTCGTTTTAAGGGTTGTCTCTTCTCTCTTTCTCTTCTTCCATTCTTTCTTCTTTCTCTTAATTTATTTGTAGAACATATATAAGGATATATATGTTATTGTGTTTTCTACATGGTATCAGAGCTATTTGATTCACATTGCCTTCGAAAAAAAAAAAAAAAACGAAATCAGCGTGCATTTTTCTTCTTCGCGAAAAACCCTAAACCGTACTGTTTCACGAATTTCGAGGCACTTGCAGTAGGAATTCCGGTGAACTAAGACCATATTCAGAATCTGCAGGTGGAGCCGCGTCGACCGGAGTGGCGCGTGAGATTACACGCTCCGGTGTAAGGAGGCGCGTGAGTCAGGCAGTCGGATCTTCTGGTGGCGCGTGGGGGCGCGTGCGGTAGTTCCTGGCGGCACGGTTGACGGATTTTCGATCGACTATTCATCCTCTATCTGCTTGTGGTGTTGGTTTTCAGTTATCCATTCTTTTTACACACTGCTTTGCTTGACTTTGTTGGTTAGTATCGTTTTCTCTCTTTTAATGGCATCCGATGATTCTCTTCAGGCTATTAATGTGCGTTTGAATGGTAAAAACTATGCTTACTGGAGTCATGTTATGAAACACTTTCTTAAGGGTAAAAAGTTGTGGGGTTATGTCAGTGGAATAGTTGAGAAACCGGAAAATAATGATGCAAAGTATGCAACTCTGTTAGATACCTGGGATTCAAATAATTCAAAAATTCATACATGGATAAATAATTCTGTAGAACATAGTATTGGTACACAGTTGGCTAAGTATGAAACGGCAAAGGAGGTTTGGGACCATTTGCAGAAGTTGTACACTAAATCTAATTTTGCAAAACGATATCAGTTAGAGATTGACATTCGAGCATTGCAACAAAAGAATATGAGCATTCTGGATTTTTATACTGCTATGACATCAATTTGGGATGAGTTAACTCTTACTGAACCGGCAGGTCTGAAAGCAAGTGCGGATTATATTATTTATAGAGAGGAGCAACGATTGGTTCAGTTTTTGATGGCACTTCGTAGTGATTTTGAGGGACTCAGAGGTTCTATTTTGCACCGTACTCCTCTTCCATCTGTTGATTCAGTTGTTAGTGAACTTGTTGCTAAGGAGACACGGTTAAAATCCCTTACTGAAGATGTATCTCTTCCACATTCTGGGACTTCAGTTTTAGCTTTACCATCTACACAGAATCGAACCAAAGGACATACACGGTTCCCAAATGATGTTTGTAGTTTTTGTAGACAAAAGGGACATTGGAAGGCTCAATGTCCTAAGTTATTGAAGTCCCAGCAGTCTTATAGATCCAATGCCCACACAGCAGCGATTGTTCCACCTGTTGGCTCCTCTATACTTGGTCCACCGCCCTCATCTGATTCCCGATTGACTGATCTTAGTGAGCAGTTTCAGAAGTTTTTAGCCTCACAGTCACATGTCATGTCAGCCTCTACTCATGTAGGTTTGTCCTCTCAGAACTCCTCAGGTAAAACCTCCTCGTGGATTTTTGACTCGGGTGCTTCTAAGCATATGTCTCCTAACTCATCACTTTTTGATTATTTATATCCTTCTATGTCATCTTCACCTGTTATGACTGCTGATGGCACCCCGTTGTCCTTAGCAGGTGTTGGTTCTGTTCATACTTCTAATCTATCTTTATCAGATGTCTATTGTGTTCCTGACCTTACTTTAAATCTTATTTCTGTTGGTCAATTATGTGATTCTGGTAATTCTGTTCACTTTACTTCTACTACTTGTTATGTACAGGATCCGCAGTCTCGGAAGCTGATTGGGATCGGCCATAGGCAAAGAGGAGGACTTTATGTTCTAGATAATCTGAGACCAGCGCATGTTGCAGCCTCTAGTACTGATTTATCGTCTTTCCATTTGAATTCTTCTTCTTCTAATTTCTATTTATGGCATTCTCGCCTAGGACATGTGTCTGCTAGTCGTTTGAGATTTTTAGCTTCTAAAGGTTGTTTGGGAGACTTAAAACCTCATGATATTTCTGATTGTAGTGGATGCAAACTTGCTAAATTTTCAGCTTTACCTTTTCCTCGTAGTATTTCTTCTTCTATTGCATCATTTGATCTTGTACACTCAGATGTATGGGGCCCTGCTCCTGTTTCTACTAAAGGAGGATCCCGATATTATGTTTCCTTTATTGATGATTATAGTCGTTACTGTTGGGTATATCTTATGAAGCGACGTTCTGATTTTATTTCTATTTATCGTTCGTTTCGAGCACTTATTAAAACTCAACATTCTGCTGTCATTAAATGTTTTCGATGTGATTTGGGTGGGGAATATGTTTCTAATGATTTTCGTGAGTTGCTTGCTCTTGATGGTACAATTCATCAAACTTCTTGTACTGATACTCCTCAACAGAATGGTGTTGCTGAACGTAAGCATAGACACATTGTTGAAACTGCTCGTTCCCTTCTCCTATCTGCCAAAGTACCTAGTGAATTTTGGGGGGAGGCAGTTCTCACTGCTGTCTATTTGATAAATAGGATACCATCTTCTCATTTATCTGGTTTGTCACCATTTCAAACCTTGTTTAGTTATTCTCCTGATTATTCTCTCTTAAAAGTCTTTGGGTGCACTTGTTTTGTTCTTCGTCCTACGGCAGAACGTAGCAAATTAACTCCACGCTCAGCTATTTGTGTCTTCTTAGGATATGGTGAGGGACAAAAAGGTTATCGATGTTTTGATCCTGTTAGTCACAAGTTATATGTCTCTCGTAATGTTGTGTTTCTTGAACACATTCCCTTCTTTTCTATTACAGATAATACCTCTCACATGACCACGTCAGATCTCATTTGTATTGATCCTTTCACTGATGATATTGATAGACCATCTACATATGTCCCTACTATTTGTTCTCCATCTTCGTCATCTGCTACAGGTACACATGCGCCATCTCAGAATGTCCTCCCTTCTCCTATGGATCCCCAAGCACCGTCTGAGGCTGAGGATTCGCAGTCTCCTCCTCCTCGATATCCTCAACGTATACGTAAGTCTGCTCACTTACCCGAGTTTGATTATTCTTGTTATTCTGAGTCCTTTTGTTGTTTTTTGTCTTCCATTCATAAGCTTTCTGAACCTTCCTCTTACAAAGAAGCAGCTTTAGATCCTCTTTGGCAACAGACTATGACTGATGAACTTAATGCTCTACATAAGACAGACACTTGGGAATTAGTTTCTTTACCACCAGGAAAACATGCTATTGGATCTCGTTGGGTCTATAAGATCAAGACCAAATCTGATGGTTCAGTTGAGCGTTACAAGGCTCGATTGGTTGCTAAGGGATTTTCTCAACAGTATGGCTTGGATTATGAGGAGACATTTGCCCCTGTTGCAAAAATGACTACTGTACGTACACTTATTGCGGTTGCTTCTATTCGTCAGTGGAGTCTCTCTCAAATGGATGTTAAAAATGCCTTCTTGAATGGAAATCTTCAAGAAGATGTTTATATGGTTCCTCCACCTGGTGTTCCTCATTCTCCTGGATTTGTTTGCAAACTTAAGAAAGCTCTATATGGTCTCAAACAAGCACCTCGTGCCTGGTTTGAGAAGTTTTCTACAGTTGTGCTCTCTCTTGGTTTTACATCTAGCCATCATGATTCCGCTTTGTTCTGTAGATGTACTTCCACTGGTCGTATTCTCCTTCTGTTGTACGTTGATGACATGATCATTACTGGTGATGATGTTGTAGGGATAACCAATTTAAAATCAGAATTGGCTCGTCTTTTTGAAATGAAGGATTTGGGTCCCTTAACTTACTTTCTGGGGATTGAGGTTGCTTCTTCTCCTCGAGGTTATATGCTCTCTCAGTCTAAATATGCTGCAGATGTCGTTGAGCGTGCTCGTCTTACTGATACTAAAACAGCTGATACTCCTATTGAGGCTAATGTTCGTTACTCATCTTCTGATGGTGAACCACTGTCTGATCCTACTTTGTATCGTACTATTGTTGGCTCCCTTGTTTATCTTACCATTACTAGGTCAGACATTGCTTATGCTGTGCATGTTGTCAGTCAGTTTGTTTCAGCACCTACCATGGTTCACTGGGCAGCGGTTGTTAGAATATTGCGCTATCTTCGTGGCTCTTGCTTTCAGAGTATTTTATTCCCATCGACCTCCTCCTTAGAGCTTCGAGCTTACTCTGAT
This sequence comes from Ligustrum vulgare, assembly GCA_963555705.1. Classification (NCBI taxonomy): domain Eukaryota; kingdom Viridiplantae; phylum Streptophyta; class Magnoliopsida; order Lamiales; family Oleaceae; genus Ligustrum; species Ligustrum vulgare. Next base: position 23,838,750 of record OY743186.1, read on the forward strand.
GCAGATTGGGCTGGGAACCCAACTGATCGTAAGTCCACTACTGGCTACTGTGTATTTTTGGGTGACTCTCTTATCTCATGGAAAAGTAAGAAGCAGACAGTAGTTTCTCGCTCATCAACTGAAGCAGAATATCGCGCTATGGCCTCCACTACTACTGAGATTGTGTGGTTACGTTGGCTACTTGCAGATATGGGTGTTTCTATTTCATCTCCCACCTCTATGTATTGTGATAACAAGAGTGCCATCCAGATCTCACATAATTCAGTGTTCCATGAGCGCACGAAGCACATTGAAATTGATTGTCACCTTGTTCGTCATCATCTTCGGCATGGGACTATTGCCTTACCTTTTGTCTCTTCATCATTGCAGTTTGCAGACTTCTTCACCAAGTCCCATCCGACTTCTCGCTTCCGATTCTTACTTGACAAACTCTTGTTGCTTCATGCTATTGCATCGTGAGTTTGCGGGGGGATGTTAGAATAATTAGCACATTCTAGAATATGCTTTTGAATATGCTTAGAATATGCTTTATATGCTTTAGAATATTCTAAGCATATGCTTTTGTTTTGTATGTATATATAGGATTGAGTATTATAATGAATGGTGTGGTTTTAAGGGTTGTCTCTTCTCTCCTTCTCTTCTTCCATTCTTTCTTCTTTCTCTTAATTTATTTGTAGAACATATATAAGGATATATATGTTATTGTGTTTTCTACACCTAGTACTACAAAGGTGCAGGCGGTTGATGAGTTTTCGCAAGGTCAGGATGCTATTTTGAAAAACACTGCGCAATCAATTGGCTATGGCGCAGAATCAGATGAAGGTTCAAGCTGACCAACATCGACGATAGTTAACTTTCAATGTGGGTGATTATGTACGGCTACAACCATACCGCCAGCAAACAGTAGCTTTTCGTAGCTCCCTCAAACTGTCGCCAAGGTATTATGGGCCCTATAAAATATTGGTTCGCATTGGTCCCGTTGCATATTGTCTAGAGTTACAACAAGTGTCCCAAATCCATGATGTGTTTCATGTTAGCCTGCTAAAGAAATTTAATGGATCATCCGTTCCAGTCATGCCTGCACTTCCAACCGTTGCGAATGATTCCACTATGCAGCCTTAGCTAGAAATAGTACTCGATACCCGTGTAATTTAGAAAGGTCGCTATCGTCCAAAGGAGGAAAGTCTTGTGAAATGGGTAGGAGCCCCTGCTGAAGATGCCACCTGGGAGAATAAATGGAGGTTCCTACGTTCGTATCCAGATTTCTGTCCTTGAGGACAAGGACAATATCAACGGGATGGAATGATACAACTGAAATGGCATGGTCTCTTGCAATAAAATTGATTGGACCGACTGATTAATGGATTGTTATTGACTTAGTCTAATGAATTGTTTTCTAAAAAAAAAAAAGGTGTAGCCCACACCCTGAGGGTCCGAACCGACCACGCTCAAGGCTCTTGGTTCGGGAAGGTAAATCCAGGTTATGCCTCCAAGTAGCCAGGGTGGAAGGGCTTATGGTAAGCATGAGCAAATCTCAATAACTTCCCTTTGCCACAATGCCAATTCCACCTTGCGGAGAATCGAACCAAGCACACAGCCGCGCTGAGCACTTACCACCCATCCGCTTTGCCACTTGTAGATATGCCCTGGGGGCAATTGTTTTCTTATTATGCATGGGAATTGTTCTCCCTCATTTTTAGTAATTTTCTTATCTTTTAGTTATTGGGTTGTTATGCAGAGTCTATTGAAGAGATTTCATTAGAGTTGTATTTGCATGTGAATTAAATAAGATTATCTTCTCTCACTCTAATTCTTCAGTCCTTCCCTTCTGCTGCTTCTTTTCACTGCTTCCGAAAAATTCTTCTACCAAAGAACTACTAAAGGGCCCTACGATTATCATTTGGCCCCAATTCATTTGTACATCTGCAGAATACATCATAGTTTAAGTTTGGAAAGTTGTCCACTTTCGTTGTTTGGTGTCCTTTCTCAATTTCGATCACTGCAAGTGCTACAATATCCTTTTTACATGCTGGCTTCATAATTAGATTTGTTACAATTTACATATTAGCACCCCCACCAATTTTATATTGGTTAACTATAATTTAGTGTTTACTTGTTTAACAGCTCACGAGTAGATTTGATTTTGTCCCATCCTCAGTGTTATTCTCTCTGTTTATATAAGGGAAGATATAAATGGAATTGAAATTATTTTTGTTTCTAGGTAAGATGTGGATTTAAAAATTAAAGAGAGAAAATATAAATTGTTAAAAAGTGATATGAAAAATTGTTTAAATTAAGGTTTTTTTTAGCCATTTAATTGTTGACCGTCGAACAGGCCCTAAATATTTCTCTCTGTGAGTAATTGGCAACCCCAAATTGATGGGCCCATTGAAGTTGTAATTGCACAGAGCACTTGTCTAGCTGAAGTCTAGGTAGTAGGTACTACTTAGAAATGCTATTTTTGACAGTGTAATTTAGCCTATGTTCGGTTGCTCGTTAAAATGAGCCGCCGTCATTTTTTTTGAACTTCGTTAAATTGAGAAATTGTATAAATTATAAATTGTAATAATTGCTATTTATAATGAGTTGTCAAACAGAGGTTTAATTTTATGAATTCAATAAAAGAACTATTTTAACATTAATTCAAACTCGAAGTTCATTATAAGATAATTTCTAGGTCAAGCTCGCTAACAAGTTCATTATTTAGGGTGCGTTTGATTCGCATAATTTTTCATGGGAATTTTCAACTTTGCGCTGTTTGGTTGTCTAAATTTTTCATGAAATTTATTTTTCCACTTGCCTCGAAATTTGGTATTTTCCTTGTTTTGAATGAATTCATTTTCTAAGGGGGAGAGGAGATTTTATTTTCCATGGAAAATCTTATACCATTTTCGTTACGTTTGATCATTTTTGTTATTATTAATTGATTTATTTTTTTTTTCTAAAAATTAACATTATTATTATCAAGTACAAATGTGTGAAAAAATTAAAAAAAAATATTTTTTTTATTAAAATAGATCAATTTTACTTTATTTTCCATGGAAAATAATGTCAATCAAACAACAAAAGTTGGAAAATTTCATACTTTTTCCACCTAAAAAATTAAACCAATCAAACACATTAAACTTCTAATTATCAGAAACTCATTTTCTTTCCATCCTCGCTATCAAACGCACCCTTAGGGTTTTTAACAAGCAAAGTTGCAAATCAATTTCTTCATGTTTGTTCTCTTACTTAACTAAAATTCATGCGTGTCATTTTTTATGATTATAAAATAATTTGCTGGTAATGGAAAACATATATTTAAGAAAAATAGATCAAATGCCCAATAGCTCACTTCTAAGAGAACTTGTAACCAATATAAATTCCAAATGTAGTATTGCATTTAAGTCATTTTGTGGTCTTTCTTGGATGATTAAGATTATGAACTAATGACCAAAGTTCGGCACGTGTATAAGTGAGCTATAAAAGTTGGCACGTCTATAAGTGAGCTATAAAAGTCACGCACCATGCTAGGTCACTTTTATTGGACACTAGTCTTAAATCCTTGCTACGCACGATTATTTGTTACTTACACATATCGAATTTATATCAATATATGAAATAAATATAAATATTTAATTAAAAATAAGAAACGAAGGAAAACAATTAATCACAAAAAGTACAAATTACATATACCTTAATTATTTTTTACCGTTACTATGTTTACCGTTTCAAGAAGTTTCTTTAAATGTTTTAATTTAAATTGATTTAAAACTTAAAATGAGAAAATAAAATTACATTTAAATAAAATTTGTAATACGTAAAAAAAAATAGATTTGTGTGTGTGTGTGTGTGTGTGTGTGTGTGAGATATACGCTCATAATTTTATTAAAAGGAAAAAATAAAAATAAAAAATAGATCGATGAACGTTCCTTTTTCATTTTTGTGTCAATACTTGTTCGTGATCTACCTTTATGTATTTCGTTTTCTCTTGTGAATATATTTACTCCTTATTTAAGTCTTCATTATATACAAAATGAGTTTTTTAATAGTAATTTTTTGGAGAATATGTACTAAAGTCCCTGTTTGAGACCTATTATTTCAAACAATGTTGTTTGTAATTGCAAATTTTTAGAGAATGATGTTTTAAAAAGTAGGAATTTTTTTGAAGTTATACGTAGATTATTTTATTAATAGAGTATAATATTAGTTGAAAATGAATTTTAGAAAAATGAGGTTTCGATTAAGAGGTACCTAGGAGGGGCCAAATGTTTTACCAAGTTAATACAATTGTAATAGTTTGGAACTTGAAAGACTTACAATAAAAAAAAAAATCAAACATTTGCATAACTATTCAATTTTAATAATCACAAATGAAGGTAATCTTTCCAAAATATAATTTCTAGATTATCAAAAATAAATTTATCTATATCCGAATAATGGAATAATACTATTAGAATTTGAACTAACTATCTTTATATAGTACTTGATATTTAAATATATAACAAATATTTCATTTTATATTTACTTTAACATTACAAATTAAATATACGTAGTCCTGTATTTAATTTAATGAATGTAACAAATTAAGCAACTTGAATTGATCGAAATATGAAGTTGCAAAAATTATTCGGACTTAATTAAATTATATAAAAGTTTGGATATTTATTATTTCTTTTAATTTGATAAGAAAAGCAACTTGAATTGAAGTTAATTATATATGACCAAATTAAATCTAGTTAAGAAATTATAAATTATAAAATCATTATAAGACTTAAATAAAACAATTTTGAAATAGAGGAACTCTGAGAAAAAGTAAAAGACGCAAAATAAATTTTTACCTTTAATTTTTAATGTGATTTTAAGGACGACATAATTACAATTGACTATAACTTGTGAGTTTGTATGAAAGTTCTTGTTGAGATATTCGATTTGATATCCATAATGATTATTTTTCGATTTCAAAATAATAGTATAATTTCAAAACATATTTTTGAGAAGTGTCTTATTTTTATATATAATATGATATGATTGGGGGCTCCATGTTATTATAGGTACGGACACAAATGTGATTATATTTGGAATATTTTCCCTGGTTTAGTCTTTATGATTATCTCATACGTATGAATTGGCTGTAGTTTTAACCTAGACGAACTAGGCTAACTAAGGAAAGCAGTTTGATTATTTTTTACATTAAATTTCCTCTCCTATTTCGTACACAAATTGGATGTATAATTAAGAAGAGATATCTGAGACATTATTCAATTTCAACTCTTAACATTTTGTGACATTTTAATGGTCTTCCTTTGTTCCTTTGTGATGTATTGGATAGTGCTCATCTCACCGCACATAAATCTTATGGTGGGATCTTACTCATTTTGGTTGGGGGCCTGGGGCGGACCCAGATAGGGGTCCGTCGGAACATGTGACTCAGTAAAAATTCGACTTTTTTTTTAAAAAAAAAAAATTAATTGATTCTTGAATATAGTCATTACCCGATTCCCTAAAATTATATTGGATTATTTGAGATTTTAGAGTTAATATGTGTTTACAATTATTTATTTGTTTGTTTGTATCAGTTTTGAAAAAATATTTTAAACGTAAATTCACGTTTTCTTCTGATAAGTAAAGTAATGAAAATGAAGTTAGAAATAAAATGGTTGAGGATCTTGATGAAGAAACTGATGTTGAAATTGAATATATGACTCAATGTCGGGGATAATGTTGAGAATATTAGGAGTGATACTCTTGAATTTGATGTAACAAATATTGAGAAGGATGTATACTTAATAATGACAATGATTTAATTATGGAACATTATCAAAGTATGAAAACGCATAGAGAATAATTGTAATAAAATTTAAAGTGCTTTTTCATTTTTCAAAAATTTCGGGGAAGCGCCCCGTAAAGACCATCGTTAAAAACACAAATTGTGTCCCGGTAGTACCACAAGTCTACGTCCGCAACTAGTTGGGGCAGGCTCTTTTTTGCCCCAGAGCATTACACTTGAACTTTAAGCATGCTGAACAATGTTTTGACTAAAGAAAATTCAAAAGTATAAAAGTAAATTTATCAATTCTCTCATTTAGCTCCACTTTAACAAACATATCGAAAAAATATTTTCATGACAAGTTGTGCTAGCAAAAAATTTGATGCAGAACAACCCTCTTATTTATTATAGAGATAGACAGGCCTATCTAGAGACCATCTTTATAGTTTTATGATTGAATTTTTCCTCTTACATTGCTTCCCTCGTGTGATTTTCAGCATTATAGTAAATAAACATATTTTTTCTGATCTACGTAGTTGCTTCATTGATGATATGTCTATAAAACACAAATGTCAACCTTTAATTAGACTAATTTTTTACGGTATTAAAGTCAACATAAGACTAACAGGTCGTGCAATGCATGTCATGCTTTACTGAAGAATATTATGATGTCATCAACTAATGATATAACATATTTTGACCATAAGAAAGATAACGAGATTTCGCAATTAGCCTTTGTTTGGTAATACTGTAATAGTTTATAATCTGGTTTATTTATGATTTTGAGGTGAAATATTTGGTTGAAAATTGGAGAGAAAAAATGTATGACTAAAAAACGATTTGAAAAATTGTGTGGTTTATAAACTATTTACCAAATACTTGCTAAGTCATGCACAATTTGAAAAAAGTAAGAATTGAGTTCCTTATGATATCGATAATGAAAATCTAGCTTTCCTCATTCAGTTCATATTTGGCTATAATTGAATGTCAATGTATGATTTGCATTGTAGACCAAAATGAAAGTATAAGAGCATCTCTAACCTGACTGTAAATTGGAGTTTTACTTCAAAATAGAGTCCAAATCTTCCTCCAACCGAACTCCATCTTCATCTTCAAAATAGCGTAGTGAACAGTGCTACGCCATATATGGCGTATCACTGTAGATTTAGCGTAAGTTTTTGAAGTTTTTTTCTTTCCAACTGTAACCTTCATTTTGTATACAAGATTTTTTCCTTCCATATATGTCCATTTACAATAATCAAGAAGCTGGAATATCAGGGTTGATTGAGCAGAATGCCGACGAGAAGCCATCGAAGATTCCGACCAGAAGAAGCTCGAACGAAGCCGCTGAGAATACCCAGTGAAAGAATCGATTGAGAATACTTGGGTTGCAGTATTGATTTACTTTTTTTTTTTTTTTCCGGTGGCTTTGATTTGAAGGCAGGTTCAAGGGAAAAAATTTGGAGAACTTGGAAGGCTTCGTCTCTTTTTTTTTGTTTTGCCAGAAGGAATGGGAAAAATAAATTTAATAATTTATTGAAATTTCATAATATTTTGGGTAATTTAAATAGTAGTAAAATTTGTAATTAAATACTTTTTGAAATAAATTAATTGTTGAGAATTGAAAATAATAAGATAATATAAAGTTTACTGTTCATTTGGTGTAAAATTTAAAGTTCTGAGTTGGAGACGATTTTATAAGATAGTGCGAAATTGCACCATTTTAAAGTAAATTTACTCCATTTTGGAGTTTATTGGTTGGAGATGCTCTAATTGATGTACCTTAAAACTCCAACTATAGTGCATGTACGGAAGGTAATTAAATTTGCCCAGAATTTCCTTTTTTGACCATTCTTTGCTTGTAATGCTTTTTAAGTAATTTTTTTATGTAATCTAGGTTGTGATGAACATATTGAAATATCATTAGAAGAAAGGTGTATTTTCAGAAATAATGTTGTTAGAATATTGATTAATATAAATGAAAATATATTTAATTATTATTTTACAATTTAACTTAGAATTTATTTGTCTGTAAAATCTTAACCTTTGTAATATACTCGCTTGAAGATGTTGGTATAATGACGAATTGCAAGTTCTCAAATTTTTTAATTTCCCCAGGTAATAGAAGTGTTTATTAGGTATCATTTACTTTTCTTTTTCTTATTGAACGTCATATCTTCACTCATGATGCTCCATTTGTGTTCAATATGTTAAAAAATTTATCACAGATAATTATTTATCTATGATCAAAATAAATCATCATACTGAATTATCAAGAATTAAATAATTGGAGCGAAAGCGTACCTTAATCAAACATGATTCACGATAAACGATTCGGTTGGTTGGATCTTCTAAATCGATACGTAGTCCTTATTTTATCTCTGATGATGGGATGTCAGACAAGATGAACAGTACGTAGGATTCAGGGACCATAACCGACTTTATATACTGAATTGCCAATTAACCTAATCCAGCCCATCATGAATTAGGTAATGGCCTGATATCTACACATAAAAGTCAATACATTATTTAGATGCATTAAAGTCCGATATATCAAATCCTTATTAGATCACTTTAAATGGGCTTAACCAAATTTGATAGCCTTTTATTCAATACACAATAATTCACATATAAGCCCACACGATTGATTAAAATCCTTACAATCTCCCACTTGGACTATATGTGTAACCTTACAATTGTGTATCAATCATAACCTTATGAGTGCTCAGAATTTTGCTATCATTACTGAATGCATCCCCAAACAATCCGGTCCATCAATTATATCAACATAGGATCAAAGCGGCTTTCGCTACATTAATCGTAACTAAACCTATCAATGGTCACGTATATCGACATAACTGAATGACATGGATCAAGTATGGATGTGTAGCATGAAAATTACATGTAATGTGATCTTCAACATGCCTATTTCCAACTGGTACAACTTAAGTGAGATCATCCTCAAACGAGTTCAGAGATAATAAACCTGAAACCTTACAGCTGTAAATAACTTTAACTTTAAACTGTATTCAAAAGGACAATAAATGTGTCTAATGCACCCAAAATACAAACTCTCACTGAAACCGAATATCCTTAAGAAATACAACACCTATATGAGTTATGTACTCATGAAAGACCTTGAGTTGTAATACTTTAGTAAGCGGATCCGCAATTATGGAGTTTGTCCCAATGTGCTCTTATTGACACATGTCCACTCTGAACTGTATCATTCACAATCAGGAACTTATGTCAATGTATTTTGACTTAGTTTAGCTCCTGTTGTTACTGGAATATAAATCTGCTGAATTATTGTCACAATATAACTTTAGTGGTCTTTCTTTACCGTACAGAATACGCAGCTCAGTGACAAAATTTCGCAGCTATATTCCATAATTAGATGCCCCCAAAATTGCTACAACTGTGCTGCCAAGCGAAAGAAGCTAAAGTGTCTGTTAAGCACTCCATCCGGAAATAGCTCCTCCAACTAGCAGATAGATGTAGCCTGATGTGGATCTTCTACTGTTTTTGGCATCTAGTAAAATCGGAATCATAATACCATATGATCTCCAACTGATCTGATTTTCTGTATGTGAGCATGTAATATTTTGTTCTCTTTAAATACCTTATAATCCATGTTTGACTGCTTTCCAAATGATCCATCTCAGGGTTACTTAAATATCTCCTTAGTATCCCAATAACGTATGCAATATCCGAACGCATACAAATTTGAGTATATATTAGATTCCCTATAACTTAACTATATGGGAGCCTCTACATTTGTTTAACTTCAAGATAACTTTTCGGGCATTAGTCGAGACTAAATTTGTCTCCCTTAGCGATAGGGTTGTCCCCTGATTTACTGTCTTGTATGCCAAACCTCTTAAGTATTTTATCGAAAAGATCCACCTCTTTATGTGAGAAAAAGAAGGCAGAAAGGCAGAATTTGAACGGTCTATGTTGGGAAAAACGGAAGAAGATTGGAATGCTGAGAGTTTTTAGAAAAAGGGACACATCGAAATGATTAATATGGCATAAAAATAATAAAATTGATATTAATTCCGCCATATTGGGGGGGTAATTGTTGACGCCCAAAAAACACCCAAAAATATAAGAGTCCTAAACCTTGACCCAAACTAAAAGAGGTCCAACGTTAAAGACTCATTATAGGCAAGAAGTTGGACGACTGGGCGATTGTGCGGCAACTAGGATATTTGGGCTACAGGGCGAGTGATGAAGCAGTTGGGCGACTAAAGCAAGTAGAAGCAGTTTTGACACTTGTCTTATGATCACACAGCGAATTGTTGATGAAGGTGGCAGTTGAAATAACGAATTGTGGAGGTTACAGCAAGCAGATGTTACAAGGATGTGGACGACGGTTATGCAACATGAAAGAAGCAAATTAATCTATGCAAGTATTACAAATTAAGGCGGCAAACCGAAGATTCAAATATTGGCAGTGGTTGAAGGAAGTTCGTGCATTTGTATATATTGTAAAAAATTAGTCATTTAGAAAGACCAACCAATCAAATCTCAACAAGAGAATATGTAATTTCCTTTATCTTTACTTTTATCATCAAACTTTTAGTGTAATTTGTGTGCTTGCGCCCGTTGGAGGTGTTTTGTCTTCACCGTGATCTTCATCAATATAGCACCCCTCGTTGGGACTTTGTCTCAAGAGGTTTGTTCCTTACACATTCGTCTGATCCCTCTTTTGGTAATTGTTAGTGCGGTGATCTCCACGCGAAACACTTACCTTAGTTTATGCAAACAGCTTGATCCCCACTGGCCTTTCGACCGGTGAGAGACAAGAAGAAGCTAGTTTTGTGTGGATGGTATTCAATTGTTAGATTTAACTCGTTCGTGTCTATTATTCCACATTTTGATTAACTGAGAGTGTGTTTGGTATTGTTTAAAATGAATTTTTTTGAAGTAAATAGCAATTTTTTGGAGAAATGAGCGTTGAGATTTGGTTAAAAAGTCAAATATTGTAGGCTTGACTTTTAATGGATGGTTGAAATTGAGTCCTATTGAAAAATGAAATTTTTTAAATGAAAATCAAACAATGACTGGGTGGCAGTGTTTAGGGATTGACATATATGTGCAATAGTACCGTATATATGTGCATTTATGTTAAATTCAAATTGTTTCATTCATATAGAAGTTACTATAGTATCTCAATTATAAGACTGTGTTTGTTTAACACGTCTTATTTGAAAAGTATGTTTCTTAAAACCTACTTTCAATTTCGTATTATTTTAATAATTGAATTTGCATGAAAAATCATATTTTTCTTCCTTTTAATCACATATTCCTAAACTCAGAATTGTACTAGTAAGACCTATAAAATCTGAGAGAAGAAGCCAAGTCATTCTAAACTTTAGTCGTTGTATAGATGAAGAATTAAATTTCTTATTAAATGTCGTCAACAAGTTTCTCTAGTGTCCTTCACATGGATGAAATTCTATTTTGGAGCCCTCTAAATATCATGCCCTTTTTTATTAAAAAAATAAAATCTATTTTGTGGCTTATGAAGTTTGTGGATTTTGGAACAGGGAAGGATTTTGAACGTATTAATTATCGAGTTAAGAATTTTACGTTTTGTTCGGAAAAAAAAAAACATGCATCCTCAGTTCTCGAGTCACAAAAATCATCACATAACATAATTTCAAACCGCGGGTCCCAGTACTATGACCTGACAACCGAATGACATCCACCAACTCGTATTAATTTTTTATTTTTATCAAACTCTAATCGTTGTACTCAGCCTGGACACGGATACTTTTTCGGGCCATAGATATTTTTTTTTTCTTTTTCCTTTAAATGGGGAGCCAACGATTTTTTGTCAACATCAAGTAAAAAGAAATACAACGACACCGTAACAAATTTCTACGTTCTCAAGTTCCACACATCGTGCGTGTGAGATTATCCCGAAATTGTTCCCACTCATATCGATCTCTTGAAGTTTGCTGACTTGTACTTGGTGCATCTTCTGTATGCAAATCATTCGGTTCAACTGGAACGTACTCGGGCCTCATCGTTGAAACAAACACTGGATCCCATGTGTCGACCGTACGAAGATAGTTGTGTATGGCCATACATGCTACAACTATGGCCGATTGCGTTTCGAATTGGTACTCGGGCATCCGCTGAAGTATTAAAAATCTTTTCTTCAACACACCAAAGCTCCTCTCAATTATATTCCTGCATGAGGTGTGCATGTAGTTAAAATATTCTTCAGGATTATTTGGCTATCGAGCTTGAGGTGTCGAAGCCATGTGAAATTCCTACATGTGGTACCACGCATTGTAACCCTTGTACGGGCCAAGGAAACCCTTCTTGTTCGGGAATCCAGAATCCACTAAATAGTATTTGGTTTCAGATGGTCGTGGAAAATTACTTTTACGATTTTCCACGGCCTCACTCAACATTCGACTGTCATGTGTGGAACCTTCCCATCCAGCAGCAGCAAACGTGAAACACATATTGAAATCGACAATAGCCAGCACATTTTGCGTCAGATCACCTTTCCTGTTACGGTATCTCTCCTTACCACCCTCTGGTGGAACGGCTGGTATGTGTGTACCATCCATTGCCCCGATGCAATCCCGTGCCAATTGAAATAAACGTTATATTGACTTCAATTAATTGATATGAATAAAACAGTTACAAGGGAAATAACCTTAAAGGCTGTGTGTCGCGTGTTCGTTGGTGAATGCGCGCCACACCACTCAAGTAGTTCAGAAGTGGTCGTACAATGTCAAACGACAAACGTTTGAACTTCTGGAGCACGTAGTGGAAGTTTTCATGTATTGTGACCGTTGAGTGTCCAAACAAAATGTGAGCCAACCTCATACCAGCTGAGTGTCCTAGAATGAAAAGACTAAAAGCAAGTCTCTCTTCCGCCCAAATGTACCTCAAACTCTTGAATTCGTACCTCTGTTTTAGTAGGTCAAGCAAATTGAGGAATGCTTGTGGTCTCATCCTACACATTTGGAGGCAGTCGTCGTCGCTGGGTTGGTTCAAAATGCGATCCACTATGTGCTGGCCGGTCAAACCACGAACGTTTGATCTGTTGTCTAGTCTGTTGTTGGCATATATGTATTCAAATACGTGGCATGTCACGTTATAGAAGTCTAGCCACGTGGCATTCTCGGGTTGTAAACCTTGGATTTCACGTTCAATTTCAGCCTCGCTCATCGACCCCATGCTCGTTAATAGAAGTTGCAATGGAATGAAAAGATAGACAAAATGTAAATGCAAGAGCTAGTATTTTCTTTCTTTAGTTTGAGAGTGAATATAAGCGGCATGTGTTCCAATTTAAAGGAAAATTTAGGTGTAGATATTCAAGGACTACAATAATTGTAGTGCAATGAATCTAGTGGGGTCTGAGTTGTTTCCACCAATTGATGGAGTGGTTTAAAAAACGTGCAAATGTGTATGGCAATAATTCTACCGAATTTCCTCACTGTTTGGCAAAAGTTGTTTTTGGTAAAACTAGTTTTTCTATCATTTATAGGTAAAATGTGATTGAAAAATGGAGAGAGAGAGAGAGAGAGAGAGAGAGAGAATATGTGTGATTAAATAATGAATTGGAAAATTGTGTAGGAATAAATGAGTGTGAATACATGTTTGCCAAACACATTTGTCAAATCGAATTTTAACCATGCATATTATCTTCATCCTCTATTCGAACACACATTTGAACAATAAAAAGTATTATTTTCATGGATTGCAATACCGCAGAACGTTTGCTGACCTTTTTTGGAAACTGAAGTAGGAGGTAACAAATTCGACACATAAGCCCTTGCATGGGAGGACCCGAATGTATCGGCGTACAATGCCGATTCTAAAAAAAAAAATTCCTGCCAAACTTTTTAATTGAATTGAAAAAACTCGCACATGAAAATTAAACTAGTACGGGTACAATAAAATTTGAGGATATCAACGTCCAAAAGAAAGACATAGCTAATCGAAACTTAACCTAACCTATACTCCAACAATGTGAGTGAAAAAAAAACCTAGCAATCACTTGTAGCCAGATTGGTCCATGTACTCTAACCATTCCACCTTCTCTTCCGTTGTACTCCATCCTAGGAACAGGTCCCTTTGATCCGGGTTAAATCTTAACAGTACGGACCCATACATGGCGAGCCTACTATTCACACTACGAAATTCTCGGAGGTACGGCCAACAAGACTCCATTGAAGGCACTGATGAGTCCTTCATCGCCTTCGCCCTACTCACTTCTTGAAGAGAATCAAGTAGATGCGACCCGACCAGTGCCCTTTTCTCCCTGCGATTTAATTCACTTCCCTCTACTGATTCACGTTTACTACTTTTACTGGTTCGACTGCCCGGAGTCACTGTTGGGGATATGCCATCAACTTGGAAATCAATAAAAGCCACGCATGATCCTGTTCCAGCACCTTCAGTTAGCCCAACATTCAAGTCTAGCCGACTGGTTAACTCTAGTAAAGCCCGCACTCTGCAAATAGTAGAGGGATACACGACATGCTCTCCGGTCGAAGTGACATGCTTTAAAATAATGTCCCCGTAATGAAGGAGTTCTTCAATGTTCTTGTTCTTGAGGGATTTCAGCTCTGGTTTTATCTATACAGGTTCACCGAGCAAAGGAATTATCTTAGGCAGCATAAAATAAGTTTTCATGCGGTATGGTTCTCATGATACCTGGACAAATAAGATTGTGAACTCGAACACACCACTATCTAGTACAGAGAAGGTAAATCGAAATCCTATTTCATTCCACCATAACAATGCAGTCGTGAAATCCCATTATATTATTTTAGGTGGTTTGTGTTAAACTTTTTACACGATTCCATTAAGCAGGAAGTTAGTGATGTCACTACTACGTGGCCAACTACCATTCCTTCATAACCATCATTTTTGTTTAACCAGATATTGATGTCTTCTAAGTCGACATTGCCAGCCTTACATACTTGAGACAATGACAATGGAAAATCAACATTAAATATAGATACCATCCTGAGCATACAAGATAGTATTTAACAAAGCAAAAAAAAATAAAAAATGGACAAGTATCACACAACGGTGTATTTCGGCAGCTCAATAAATATGCAACATAGAGCTGATTCAGAAAATGCCAATGCAACCACAGTTCTAGTGTTTCCCCCTACATATTACATGCTGCCTTATGGTAATTGTATCATAAATTGGTTCGTAGATTACGCGAACCATTCGTCAACATGCAGATCAAAAGTGGATGGAAGAGGGTAAACCTGCAATGCATGATTCCACCAGTCCTCATCAGCGGTAATACACGCATTGACAGGATCCACACCAAGACCGGTGGTAGATTGGAGCCAGTTTATGAGGGACCAAAGTTGCTTCTGCTTGTTCCAAAAAATTCGTACTTGCAAAGCAGAGCACTCATCGCCGAACCTGGACTTCATCTGGCCGGAAATTTTGTTCAGGGATTCGGTCATGAAACTAGAACCTAAGCATTTTCCGGCCATTTGTTCTTCTACACAGAGGGTGAAAAACAGATTGCGTCGTTGGGCATCGTACTTGAGGCTGTGACGAGTTGTCTCTTTCGTAGGCTTATCTACCTTCTTAGGAGACGACCGTGTGATATACGGTACTTCGCCGGGGACCAATGGAAGCAAAAAGATTCAATTTAACGGCGATTGGAATCTGAAAATACAAAATGCAAAATTTGATTTCAGGGACAGACCTGAAATGGGAACGACGCATCCATCTTCAGAGCTTGGAGTCGTGTGAAGGGGTGCTTTAGGCGGTGATGTTGCAGACGGGTCACTGGTCTCATGGAGCTTACCTTGTTGCGGTGGAGAGAAAGGATTTTTAAAGAGCAGATGGTTTAGGGCAAGAAGAGGGGAAGCGAGTGGAGAGAGAAAAACCAATATGTGATGAACGTATATGTCAGAACTCTGTTGCTTTGGTACTGCTGGGAATGGTCAAGACATGCAATAAAAAGTGATAAGACGGAAATGTTTAAAAATTTTGAGAAAAAAACATTTGCCAAACAGACGCTTAATTAGTTCTGAGATTATTATCTAATTTCTTATTGAAAAAATGTTGGCTATATTGACACCATAAAAATTATTTCCTACACCATAATTTTAAATATTTTATTTATTTACAAAAATAAACATAAATTACATTGCATATATAACCTTTAATTTTTTTTACTAATTTTTATGTACACCACAATCTCTCAAATTATCTTTTTCTCTATATTTATTTTTCTAGATCATCTTGCTCTTCTTGTTTTTTTTTTTTTTTTTTTTTTTTGGCTTTCCAATAAATTTGCATATGAAACCTTCAATTTTGTTATCGAAATTCCATGTTGTTAAGTAACCGGCCGTTGGTTCTCTCAAAGAAAACTTTATAAAGTACTAAATAGACAATCAATTGCAAAAACATGACTTCATCTATGACCATTTTACCACTATGCCCCTATTTGGCCCTCATTTTTTATAAACCAAAGTTATTCAACCCTCAATCTCAACCATCTATTTTAGTCAAGCCTATCATTTTTTACTTTTCAAACATTTTTTAACCACACATCCTCCCAAAAATACTATTTCGAACCATGATTTTTCCTAAATAATAGGTCTCAAACAAGGGCTATATATAAGAGGTAGAAATATCCGAAGTCTCCAAGGGAAATAGTGCAGACAAGAAAAGGCAAGTTTAAGGTGAAGAAAATTTAAAAGTGATTGATAATTTCTACTTATCTATATAATTCAAAGCTTGATTTTACGAGTTCGAAAGCATGAAAGAAATCAAAAGAAACTGATAAGGTGAATAATCAATATTTCATTAGATGAAGAGAACACATAAGCATTCAATTAAACAGTACAAAAGCTTCCACTTCCAACAACATCAAAAACCTAATTAGGAGGAAAGAAAAAACTTTGAGTAGTAATGAATAAATGCTTAATGGAGAATCTGGTGATGTTATCGGAAAAATAGAAAAACAATGTTGTTAGGTGTCTAAGGGAGGGAGAAGGGGAACTCACGTTTGTGGTGTATAAATTTTTTTTTTTTTTTAATTACAATTGGGGTATATTTGTATTTGTATTGTGGTGTATTTGTAAAATATATATTTTATTAGTATTGGTAAGAGCATTTCCAATGCATACCATCAATTGGGAAAATGACTGATACGTCAGGAAAATTGATGGAATAGGTTAAAAATACCTCTCAAATCTATAATGTCAATTACAATATTTTGCTGACGTGACTGCAAAAAAATTGACAATATTACATCTTGAAGCTCTGTCTGACCTGATGAGTCAGCATTTATTTTTATTTTATAATTACTTTAACAGATAAATAAATGAATGTTATAGATAAATATATACTTACATCTTCTCTCTATATATATTATTAAATTTTAAAAAGTCACATAATCAACAATATTTAAATGTAGACTGAACCATTGAAAATGAAATTTTATAAATCTCCGCCAATTTATCCACGTTCTCCAAATGTCCTTCAATTTCATTACTACGTCAACCCCAATCCTCGAAGTGCATTAGAGATGTTCTAATATAGTATGATTGTATGGAGTAGAATTTGTGGGGGTAATATATTTACCCTTGAAAAAAATACATACCCGAGATTTTAAAGATGTAATTCAAAATTTAAGAAACTTGATGTTTTAATTAAAAAATCAGGTTTTAACTAAGAAAATATGTAATTAAATATATTTTATTAATAAAATAGGTAATTAAATATGTTAATGTCACAATTATACAATTTACAGTCATAGTAATAAATTACAAATTTTAAAAGTAATAAATTATACATTTAGTTAGTCACGGTTTATTTTTTAGTCGGAATTCACAGATTTTATCGATCGCAGCTTATTTTAGATCACAGATTATCACATTAATCGATCATGACTTATTTATCAGCCACAAGTCAAAAATTTTATTGGTCATAACTTCTTTCTTGGTCACAAATTATGAAAATAATGATCACGACTTATTTTTTCTTTTTTGTCATGATTTATAAATTTATTAGGTCACCACTTGGTTCTCGGTCACATATCATGAATTTATAGGCCTCAACTCAAAAAAATTGTAAAACACAGTTACAAAATTAGTCACAATCTTAAATATTTTTAGATCACATATTATTAATTGGTCACAGACACTCAAATAATTGATTACAAATACTATTCACCCTACCCTACACAACCACCATATCCTATCGTTACCGTCTTTGCCGCCACCATCTCCACCTACAATGAAAAACATACACCATGACCACAAACATCTCACCACCACAGCACCACCTACTGTTGTTAAAGATTCACCACCACCCACTGCTAGCCACAAATCCACCACCTACTGTCGCTACAAATCTACAGAGTTTCGATCGGTGACCGCTACGCAATGATTGTGAAACACATCGCAACGGCTTGCGACGGTGACCACATCGTAGCGGTTGCGTTGTGCAATAATAAACTCTGCATCACATCGCAGTAGCTGGACTCGTCACATGTTACCCGTTGTCACCCCGAGTGTATTTGTGTAGTCTTGTCGAAAAGTGAGGTGGTGGTGTTGCCGGTGGAACTATGAAATTGGTGAAATTAGTGAAATTGAATTATAGTTTTAGGGTGAAATAAGGTAGGTGGAAGTTGAAGTAGAGTGGTGCTCGGGTGATGTGAGGTAAGAGGTAAATGAGTTTATTTTATAATTTTTTTATTATTGTTAGAAAGTTAAATTAATTACTGATTTTTGTATTAAAAGGTTAAATTAACATTTGATTTCTAAAAAAAAAAGAACTTGATGTTTTTTAGGCAAAATATGTGGTTGAAAATTATTTTGAAAAAATGTGTAGTTAAAAAGTGGTTTGACGAAATGTGTTGCTTATAAATTTGTTTATAAACAGTCTACCAAATGATGGCTAAAATATGAAGTTAATAGTTTTATTGTAAACGAGCTGCAACTCTTGACATTTTTTTTTTTGTGTTCACATGGCCTAGCCCTTCTTCGATGGAAAATAGAAGTTGATTAACCTTTTTTTAATTAAAATTAACAATCAATGTTAGGTCATACCCAACCATAATCTCTAAATTGATGTAACTTTTGCACGAATTTGGTACAATTTCTACATTATCCCATTTTGAAGTCTCCAATCAAAATCTTCAAATATTAAACCAAATGAATAGTACACATTTTGATTTTCTTATTTTTTTGAATTCTCAACAATCAACTTGTTTCAAAAATATCAAAATGGACAGATGGGAAATATATCACTAAAATACGAAATTCACATACAAGAAAAAAAAAACAAAAACAAGCAAGACAGGAAATTACAAACCCACTATTCTACTGGGGAATATTATGTACAACATTAATGGACAACGGACGCAATCAATCACTAATATTTACATTTGCATCAAAATAGTTTGGAGCATTTCCATTTCAATAACCAATACTTTCTGAGAGATTATAAGGAAAAATACTAGAAAATGGCTGAACGTGATGTATAACTTCATGATCACCAAAACAATGACTGTAAAAGTTATAAACATTTAGGCAACGATGTTTCATGTCGAACTCAGCAAGGATCCAATGCTTCCAAGAATCCATCATAATTTGCAAAAGAATGTGATCGACGTCAACTCAATTGGTATTGCAACACATACTTCGACCCAAAAGATATGAAATAAGTGTGCTCTGATCAACGAGTGAAGACGGGTTGGACACTGTAACGCCCCGAATTCCGTGAAATCTGGGACGTCACTTCTTCCTTTAAAATTTACTTTATTGCAGAAAATAAATTTAATTCAAAACGTCACATTCATTATTTGAAACCTTCAGCGAAAATTTGATTTATTTAAATATAGAACAATTCATAAAACTTGTGTCTCAATTGTTTAAATGAAATTAACGATAAATAATTTAACGAGTAACATTCATAAAATTGTCGAATAACATCATCATTTATTTAATTTTCCCAACGCTGCTAGTTCATTCGCCGCCATTTTCGAGATCTGTAAAAGCTGTTAAAATTGGAATGAGCATTTCGAAAAAAATACTCAGTAGACTCATCGTCAATAATTAATTTACAGAATAATTTAACACGTAATTATGCAATCATACAGTGACATCATCATCATCATCATCATAGGCTATTTTAATAAAAGCAAATGCTCTTTAAAATCATCGGGTGTGGGTAGTCTCGTCTTATGCATTTAAAGCATGTAAGTTATGCATAACATCATTTCTCATTCTTATCTCATAAGAGATATTCTCGTCTCATCTCATGCATCTAAGCATATAAATCATGTAATTTCACATAAGGCATGTAAATTATAATTTAAATTAATTAGTGGAGGCGAGTCTACCTTATATCACGAGTTTGGAAAATAAAGCTGGAAAGTCACGTCAATCTTCTAAATTACCAAATGTATCGCATAGCCAAAAGAAAATTAAATTAATTTAGTATTTCGAAAATTGAAAAATTAAAGTGAATAAATAAAGTAGAAATTGGAAGTTATAAAGTTTAGGGGCTGAAATAGACTTTTCGAAAATAGTGGGCTGACTGAAAATATTCTAAGACTGTAGGGTCTGAATAAAAACGTTTTAAAAACTAAGGACTGAAATTAAACACTTTGAAAAGCTGAAAATGACTGAAATAAATGTATTTCAAAAGTTGGGCTTAAAGATTTAATTTTCAAAATATCAAATATATATATATATATATATATATATATATATATATATATATATATATAACCGTCTCTCTCTCTCTCTCTCTCTCTCTCTCTCTCTCTCTCTCTCTCTCTCTCTCTCTCTCTCCATTGTCGTTAACAGAGAAGAGACTAGAGAGTGAGGCGATGGGGAGGGGCTCCTCGGTTCTACGTCGCCAGGAGAAAAAGAAAACCCGACGTCGGAACTGCCGTCTCGTGGTGGCGGTAATGGGCGTGTGAATAGGAGGGAGTGTATGGCCTTTTGGGGTCCGGTTTGGGTGCGAAAACAGGGCCAAATCACGGTTTGAAGGTCGCGATTTGGGGGCTCCTCCGGTGAAAATTCGTGTGATGATTGAGGTAGGTGTATAGGTTATGTTTATTCTTGAATTTTGGGTTTGATTTCGGGAGAAAATGGCTTGGATTGAAGGCGCGCAGTAGGTGGGTTTGATGATGTCTAGTGGTGGTTGCGGTTCAAGTGGTGGTGACTGGTTGCGGGTGGTGTGGTGGCGACTGTGGTGGTCGTTCAGTGGCTGAGTTTCAATTGATGGCAGTGGACAGGGGCGATTGTGGTTTCGGTTGGTTTGAGAGGAGGGGGCGTGATGAAGGTCGGTTTGGTTCATGGTCGATTGGACAGTAGGTGTTGGCTGGTGGGTGGCCGTGGGTGATAGGCGGCGGTGTGGTGGTTGTGAAAATTAGGTTCGGTTGGTGGCTTTTGATCGATAATGCGAGAGGCAGTGTGCGGGTGGTGGATCTCGGGTCAGGCAGTGGCAGCTGATGGTGGTGTGCAGCCGTCCGACATTGGAGGTTCTGAGATGGGTTTCGAGATTTGTAGTGTTGTGGAAATTGATTTGGATTGGGTATATTTTGGGTGAAGTCTTGCAGTAGGACAATGGTTATGAAATTGGCGTGGCTGAAGCATTGTGCGATGGAGAGTATGGCCTCTGCAGTGATGGGGAAAGGGAATACCTTGCTGAGGTTTCTGTGTGGGTGAGTGAAGCTAGGGAAGGGGATTATACACGTATTGGTTGTGTTTTAATTTTGGTAGATTTTGACAGCATTTGATTTAGGACAAATTTAAGGGATTTGCAAGAGAATTAAATTTTAGTGATGACTGAAATTATGGGCTTAAGAATCAACTAAACTGAAGAAAACGTGTTAATAAGAAATGGAAGGAAATGGTGTTGATTTGCAAGAGAATTAATGTTGATTGAGGGGATGAAGTTATGAGATTTTGGGGGAAAGGAAAACTACCAAAATGGGATAGAGAAATCTGTGATTAGGTTTTCAAAATGGCAAAAGAGTAATTGATTAGTTTAAATTTTGGCTGAATCAAGAATTTTGGAAAATTGGATTAAATTTTGCTGTAATTGAACAACGTATGAAAATGAGTATTAGATTGGTATCTGGCTTGTAGAATATTGTGGTCATATTGAAATTTGATAAATATGATCCAAGATTAATAGAATTTGGACTTAAAGGTAAATAATAAATTTGGACTTTAAAAATGATGAAAATGAGAAACTTTTAATAAAATTTTAAATTGAACTAAGATAAATTTAAATAATTTAAATCTTCACTTAAATGGCTAGACAAAAATGTGTTTAAAATAAATGGGCCAAAGTCGTAACGACACGTTTTAAATAATATTTATTTAAATAAGTCACGAAAAATCCTTGGTCGCCACAGACACAAATGCTTGATATATTCCTCTGATCAAACCATTAAACAAGCAATCAGTTGTTGTTACACATAGTTTGATCTTGTTAGAGAATTTAACTATTTTCCAAAGATAGAAGAAAGTTATATCAATATGCTATAAAAAAAAATCAAAGATATATCAACAAAAGACAACTAAGAAATATATGTAGTAGGATAAGAATAATATAAATAACTTACAGTGTCCTCCAACAAAGAATTGGGGTCATGTATGTATTACCACCATATTTTCTGAGTGACTTTGACAATACTAAAGTCAGATGGGAGATCCAAGTGTGACAACAAGCTTCCCATATTTATAAATCCTTAGAAAATATCAAGAAATAATTATCAATCATCCAGCATAAAAAGCAATATAAATAGTAAGACTATCATAATATGGAACTTGGACAAAAGATCGGACTAGAAACAAAGTACAGAGAATGATATTGAAATGAGGGTATCAAAACGAGCAACAAAAATAAGTATCATATTATGAAATGTGAAGAAATATGTAATGAAACTGCCTGAACAAGGGTATCAAATGAGCAACAGAAAGAAGTAAAATATTATGAAACATTGAAATGTGACGAAATAATTTATGATACTTAAACAAAATGCATGTTTCCTAATGATACTTGAATAAAGGTATCAAAACAAGCAACAAAAAGAATTCTCATATTATGAAATATGAAGAAACATCTTATGAAACTTAAACAACTTAACAGAAAGAAGTATCATATTTTGAAACAAGTATCATACTATTAAACGTGAAAAAAGATATTGTGAAACTTAACAACTTACTTGTTTCCCTCCTTAAGACCTTCTCTATACCATGCTTCAAATTCATTTAGCTCATAATCAGATGGTAGTATCATTAGATCATTAAAAGTCGATGTACCATTGACAAGATGATCATGACCAAAAATGGATTTTAAAGTTGAGGGGGGAATTGCAAATAGTATGTTTGTTGTCACCAACATCCAACTTTCCAACCTTCACAAGAAATAAATGTTTCTTCAGCAACTAAAAAAAGAGAACAAAAGATTTATAATTTTTGAAAATTGTACCTGAGCATCCACTACTATATTTGTAGCTCAAGAAGAACTAGCATATGAATCAAACCTCTTATAATCCTCTTCAGTGAATTCCATCACATAATAAAAAATATCAAATTTTGAAGTTTGTGATTCCGTTAATAAATTAAATCTCGGACAATCAAATAATGCATTATATAATTCAAATTCATTATTTACAATACCTACACAGGCATCTCTACCACAATATTATCTTTTTCAACAGTGCCATCGTTTTTTTTCTTCAATTTCATCATTGCTCTTCATGGCAGTAACAGACTCTTTAAACACCACATCATCCATTTTGGATATGTCTGCGCAAACGTATTGTACAATTTCTGTACAAGCATGTTCTGCATCATCAGATTTCACACGTACTTTCTGCCAGTACCTCTATAGAGTTTCGAAATCATCGTCTTAACATCTTCTTTTAAACTTTCCATTCCCTTCAAAAAATTATTTTTCAACTAAAACTAATCTAAATAAATCTAATTATGCTTTAATTTCATATCGCATAAATGCTCCTCAATTTTAGCACTTAGACTAGCCTAAAATATAAAAAATGAACAAGAAGTATCATATTATGAAATGTGAAGAAACATCTTATGAAACATAAACAAATTTCTATGTTCCCCTATGATAATTGAACAAGAAGTATCACATTATAAAACATGAAGAAATATCTTATGAAACTTAAGCAATTTAACAGAAAGAAGTATCATATTATGAAACAAAGTATCATACTAAGAAACGTGGAAAAATACCTTATAAAACTTTAACGAGTAACAAAAAGAAGTACCATATTATGAAACATGAAGAAATATCCATGAAACATCAAAAACTTAACAAAAACAAGTATTATATTATGAAACGTGAAAAAATATCTTATGAAACTTGGACAAAAAAATCATATAAAAAACCAAGAAGTATCAAATAACAATACTGAGAAGGGTATCAAAACGAACATAAGAAAGAAGTATCATACTATGAAACTTGAAAAATTTAAGAAATTACGAATGAAAGAAACTTTCACCTTGTCCTTTTCTTGTTTTTCATCATGAGCATTGACTGAAGGGAATGCCTGTTGTCAATGGTGATCCTCACAATCATCATCAAATAAACCAACAGTCTATGCACACTTTTTCTCCTCCATAGTTGCCTCCATAACATCCAACTTCACCTAAAAAATAATAAAATACAGGAAATGTTATAGGCTTAACTTACAAATAATTTTAAAAAACAAATCAAATAGAAATAAAGTACTAACATTGGGGCCATCAAAAACGGGCTTCTGAAAATCTGCACACGTGTTGTGCTTGTCATTTTTTCTATTTTTCAACTGAGAATTCTAGGGTATGATGTACTCAACCTCTTGCATGCATGACCTTGCAATAAAGGAATTCTTTCATATGCCCAGATTTGTAGGGCCAAATTAAATCCATTAAGACGATAACCATAGCATGGATTTTTATTTTTTTATCAAGAACAGGTGTCCTGTCTTTTAGAGCGACTTTAAGATTGTTCAAGATTTTCTTAAAGATGTCATTTCTCCATGGAAACTCTTCACCCAAATTCTCATCAATAATGTTGAAAAGGGCATCCTCGCCCAACTTGTCATAAACTGTCTTTGCACAAAAATCCTGATACTCAATAAACTATTGCAAGCTTAACAACGTCTAGGTCATTGCATCCTGTGGAAGGATACTAAGCACCTCCCCCACTTCTACTGATGTGACCCTTTTGTAATTCAAGAAATACAGCTCTTTCAACCTACATCCAAACTTGGGAATCATTTGGGAATCATTTGGGAATCATGACAAAGATATGAAAATAAGCAACAGGAAATGTAGGAAAGATCTGAATTTAGAAAATAACAATAGGACCTTGATTCAAGCTTCACGACACAAGAATTGATCATGCAAAAGAAAGATCTAAGGTTGCCTAACGCTACAAGGGTTATCTAATTTTTTGATGAGTTTTGGGTTCGAATGCCTAAAAGATTGGAAATCTTTGGTAAGTTCCAGGTTGTTCTTGGAGAAAAAGAAAGGGAATCAATGAAAATATGTTTAAGTAAAAGAAAAATGTAATTCAACCTATCTAGTCGCATTAGGACTCTAATTTTTGGAAATAAATAATTAAAATGGAAAATAAATCAAAAACTCGCGAAAATTTGCTTCAAGTGAACTGCGTGGCCGCATGGTTCACTTTCTGGTGACCGCATGGTAGGCTCAGAAAACGAAAGTAGTATTCTACCCATTTGGCATGGATTGGCATGCGCGTCCTAGCATTACTTCCTCCGAGAGGCCGAGTGGTTTCCCATTTGACCACCTTTTTTGATCCTTTGAAGTGCCTTGATCCAATTTGAATCTAGACTTGGGCCCAACACGAAACATGCTCCTCTTCCCATGAAGATTGTTGTTGCACCAATGATAAACTGATTTATCCTTTTGTCTCCTACCTTAGATCACATCATAAACCTTCCACCCACCTAGAACCACATCTCGTTCTTAGTAGCCTCTGAAACAAAAATCTGCCTCAAAAGAAAAAAATGAATAAGCTGAAGTAGTATACAAATTTATTTAATATCTTATATATGGACCAAAACATGTTTTGAATATTTTTCAATGGGACAAAGAAAGATTTCTTTTGATGGAACTAACAATAGATTCATCGTATTTCGAAAGTGTATCCCACTCAACTACATTCTGGTAGGCAATAAGAATTCCCTTTTTCTATAGGATGATAAGACAATAAGTACATAAGTAATATATCATGATACTTCCATGAAATAATATGATACTTATAAATCACATACAAAACATAAAAGATTTACGATAAATAGGTTTTCATAATACAAGTAAGATAAAAAAAGGTTTCATAACATGATACTTTTCACATAAATATGAAATAACAAAAAGAGTATTGAAATCTCCATTACGTCAACTTAAATCAACATTAACAAAATTAAAACAAACTTCAAGTCAAAAGAATTAAAAGATCAAGATTAAATGTAACTCCATTACCTTGGGAATATAATCATCATTAGAAGTAGACTGGGCTTCTTTACCCTCACAATCCTCGGTCTTTTTTAGTCCCTTCATTTTCTTCTTTCTAGAATATGCTTCATGTTTAGTACTCTTTAGTTTTTTGCTTTTAACGACTTCTTACTTTTTAAGGGAGAAAAGGAAGAAAAGAATGCAAATAAGAAAACAATCTCACAAATACGGAAGCGAACACTTCAATTATGATACTCCTAAATATTAATATCACACATTGATACTTATGATCTTTAGAGCATAAATTTGGCTAGGAAAATGAAACGGACTTAAAATTCATTAAATTTTGTAAGATATTTCAGTTCATGGAAACAAAAGGATACAATTATCCCTAACACTAAAGCATAGTGCATAGTATGATACTTCATTTTAAAATATAAGATGCTTATTAAAAAACATATTATACTTTATAAAAAAATATATGATACTTTATAAAAAAAAAAAAGAATAAAAAACCAAATAACAAAAAGAATCTCATAAATACAGAATAAGAACTTCAATTATATGTAAAACAACAAATAAATTAAACCAACTAGTAGAAAACTAATTTGAGGGGTAGTGGTGATAATTTGATTGATAGGTAACATAACATAATACGATACTTTATAAAAAAACATATGATACTTCTGAAATCTTAGTGCATAGTGCATAGAATGAAACTTTATTTAAGAATAAAAACATATGATACTACACTTAGTAAAAAAACACTAAAATTCAGAGTTCATCATTTAATAACTGTGATTCACATCTATGATTAAGACATATAAACACAAATATGAAAATATACAGGCCAATACTATTTATCTTTTCTAAAACCAGTTTGCAATAACAAGAAGTTTAACAACATATTTAAAATAATAGAACATCCAAATAATAACGGTTCTAAATCTATTTACCTTTTTCTAAAACCCGCTTCATTTTGTTCTCACTACCAGAACTAGTCTTCTTTAGAGACCGTAAGTGAACAAATCAACCAATAGTGAGAACGTGCAATAAACATTTAGTTTAATACATAGTCCAAGAGTAGAAATTACAACTTGCACTCAGCAAAGGGTCATCATCTTCTTATTCCTTTCTCTTTGTGTTCTTCCTTTTTGAGACACACTTCAACGATCTCTTTTTCATTAGAAATAATTGTAGCAGCTTCGTTGATTTGGATGATGAATTCGTAAAAGTTCCCCTTCTCATAAGAACCATTGACAGAGAATGGATAAACAAAGACGATTGAGAAGGGAGAGATATCGAGAAGAGGGTAAGAAACTGGTTGCAAAAATGGGAGATGCCTTCAAAAGGGGGAGGAGATTGTGTGAAACTAGGAAGAACCCTATTGAATTCGATTCTTTGAGATTTTGTTGTGAAACAGGAAATAAAGCGATTTAGAGGAAGTTGTATTTTTCCAAAAATTAAACCTTAAAGTCTAAATATACAATTTTACCTCTGAAAGTATTTTTTAAGTTTATTTTTCCCCTAGTCTTTTTTTGATTTATGGTAAAAAAAAAAATGAGGGTGTGTAGCGCAATATTCCCTATTATTTAGGGACATTCGCATAAATACCCAAGATTTTAGGATCAAACTGAAATTTACGTCCTTCGAGAACTATCACACCTTTATACTTCCAATAATTTTATAATACTTCTGATTTATTGAATTGAAATATACGTCATTTTAAAGTATCATATTACGATACTGTCCAAATTTTTATGATACACATAGCCTAAATTTTAGTATCATACATTGATACTTATGATGATACTTAGAGCCTAAATTTGAGTAATAAAAAAATGACCCAAGTTTCAGTAAAATTTTGCAAGAGAGTATACTTTAGTTTAAGGGGAAAAAAGGGCGCAGAGTACAATTATCCCTATTATTTAACTTATTTGAGCATGCAAGCTCTATTTTATAAATATAAGCATGTGTGTCTATTTATTCAGGCCTACGTGTCAACTAGTATATGATACATATTACAGCAGGAGATGAAGGTTATTACATTTTATATTCAATGATCGAATGCAAAGTGCCCTAGGAATTTACCAACTAGTATGCTTCATGGCTCGAGAAGACTAGATTGATACCATCCATAATTATCCATAGTAAAATGTTATCTATGATTGATTGTATATTGTACGTTAGTTAATATACATATGATTGATGAGATAAATCTCTCTATTTAATAGATTAAATCAATATTAAATGGTTAATAAAAGTCCATTCTATTGTTATAATGAAAAACTAGAGTTTGTAATTGATGATAGTTTGTTGAGTCACTCAAGGCTGCGTGCTCGTGTATATGTTTATCACTACGAAACATACACTATTTTTGAATAATGAGTTGAATTTAACTAGAATTTATCTCTTATAGAGTAACTGAAGAAGATGAAGTTTAGAAGTAAAATCAAGTAAATACATAAGATGCGTGCAACAAATAATTGTCTACTTGATGATATAGGAGTTAATGAAGATGTGATTGATATGAGTATCTACCTGAATTTTTATTAGGGCTTATAAGTCACTAAGAGGTCTAATAAAACAAAAGGGGTCTTAGCTCACTGTGAATCGAACAAAATTCTACAAGATTAATGTAATGTAGGGGTAATTAATTTTAGTAAAATAGTAGAAGTAACCGATTTGATACAAGATTCTATTACATTGATGTTTGCATGATAATACATTATATGATTCTATTTTTATTTTTGTTGACATTATTGTATGTGTTTAGTTTGAGTTATCACTTGAACTTGTATAGTATTTTTATGCTAACGAATTTACTGGACTAATATATTTGGATTGACATCGTCATTTGAGAATTGTTCTCAAATACTTGATGATCGATAATGTTCTTCTTGAATATCCCAATATTAGGATACTAAAATAATAATAAAACTACAAGCTACTTTAACTAAGCAGAAGAGTAAAAATCTAGGTGAATCTTCTATTTCAATTTTCTATTTGATATAGATTAATTGATGAATAGTTAAACTCATTTGATTATGAACCATATGAGATATAAATATCTGGCTTATAAGAAAAATTGACAAGTCAACTTGGAAAAGAGAAAAATAAGATTGTTGATCCACTAAGCCTGTAGCATTCGGACTTAAATGTGCACATGTTAGAAAGGTGTTTTATCATATATGTAACATTGATATTCATGGTTTTGTACGATGAAATTTAAATCTAAAAGTTTGAAAAGTTCAAGTAATAAAGATATTAATTAGAAAACCAAGATGGGAAAAGTATTCTAAACACTTAGATCTGATCAGAGTGAATAATACTCTAAGTGTTGACTTCCAGATTATATTAAGATAACATAATTTTTGCATAGTTAACTCTTTTACATATGCCACAAAACCATGGCATATATGAAAGGAGAAATCACAACTGGTACGATCATTGATGAAGCCACCCAAAATCTCCAAAATTGTTTTGGAGCTATGCATTGGAGACTTTGTGTTATACAACTGTTCTATAAGAATTGGTTGATAAAGATCAATATATGATATTGATTCAAAATGTCTAGTGTTCCTCAAGTTAAGACTTGAGACCTTAATACTTACTAGAAGTATGCTAAATTTAGATAAGCTAGAACTTTAGGCCTCGTTGGTCTTTTTTTTTCATCACATTTATTTTCAAACATATATTTCTATGGAACCTAATACTTTTCACATTTTTCAATTAGTTTTCAACTATACATTTTTCAAAAAATCCAAAATTCTCAAAAATTTGGGGGGGGGGGGGGGAAAGAGACACGGAACAAAATAGAGTCTTAGTCTTGTATATATGTTTGTGGGAAATCCAAAAGACTTTATCTCAAATTTCATCATTTTCTTAGAGAAATAGTTTATCTAAGAAAAGATAGTGGGAGTAAAAGTAGAAAATGAAGGATTCATGATTTCACAAATGTATTTAATGAATTAGGTAAGCTAGAATGTGTGCTTGCATTAGATAAGGCAAAGATTGATGTACGAATGCGCTTGCTATCAAGACGTGGATATTACTAAGAACGGACAAGCTCCATGCAAAGTCATTAGGATCATTTGTATTCCATTAAGTTACAAATTCTTAATTACTAATATTTTATTATTCATCAAGGATGATGTGTCTATATTTACAAAAAAGCTGAGTCAAATGTTGACTAAAAAAGATGGCAAGAAGTCATGGAATCAAAACTCAATGTATGAAAACAAGGTTTGGACCTTAGTTGACCCACCTTAAGGGGTGAGACTCGTAAGCTTTAAATGTGTTTACAAGAAAGAAGGTCAACATAAACGGTATTTCTCGTGATCACAAGACAAGACTCGTGATAAAAGGTTACAAGCAGAGTTAAAGAGTTAACTTTGATGAAACATTCTCACCAGTCACCTTGCCTAAATCAATTCGAGTTCTGCTTGTAATAGCAGCATACTATAACTTTAAGATTTGGTAAATGGATATCAAAACTGCATTCCTTAACGAGATACTTAGTGAGGATGTGTATATGATACAATTCGAATGTTTTGAATTCAAAAGTCCAAACATAATATGCAAGCTACAAAGATCCAGTTTATAGATTAAAGCAATCCTCAAGAAGTTAGAGTCTTCATTTTTATGAGACAATAAATTTTTTTGATTTTATCAAAAATTGAAGACGAATCATGTGGGTATAAAATCTTAGTTGACGTTTTTGACGTTTCTCATACTATACGTAGATGACATAGTATTAATCAGAAAGTACGTCCAGTAACCAAATGAAGTGAAAGTTCAATTAGTTAAAAAATTTCGATGATAAATTAGAGAAATACGACTTTCACTTTCGGAACCGATCTATAGAGATAAATCTAGAAGGTTGTTTTGATTGTCCAATCCATGTACATATGTATGACGCTAATGAGATTAGTATAAAAGAATCTTATATATGATTCAGTTTCAAGAGTCATGGATTTATCTATCCAAAAGGGGGGCTCAGAAAATAGGTTGAGGGAGAATGGTATGGAGAATATTCCTTATGCTTTGCCAATAGGATCTTCTAGAACATGACACTATGTACGACAACTTGTGTGTTCTTGAGTACTTGAGAAGCAATAAGAATGCATTCTAGGCAAATGGAGAAAATAAACTTACAATTCTTGTGTATAACGATAAAAACCCCCAATCCAAGAATGGATTATGATAAATTTCAGTCTAATAATAAATCTACTAAAAGTAATGGTGTGGTTGGATTGAAGGTTTCAAATAAGGAGGGCTGTTAAACTCTACAACAGATGTCAAATACGTAGATGCTTGGGAAGTAATCTCGATATTTAAGAGAGGACTATTAAACTCTACAACTGATGTCAAATACATAGATGCTTGGGAAGTAATCTCGATCTTTAAGAGAGGACTGTTAAACTCTACAACTGATGTCAAATACATAGATGCTTGGGAATCAATCTCGATCTTTAAGTTCATTAGTAAACTATAAGTGTTCCTAGCATTATAGTTACAATAATGAGTATTTGTGACAATAGTAGAGCGATCACACAAGTGAGAGAAAGTGAGTATGTAATGAGGGACTACTATCTCATTCGAAAATTGTAGAGAAATAGCACAGTAACCTTGAGAATTTTGAATGTGTGAAAAGTCACATAATCAAATATCTAAACTTAGGAATGGAAATGGCTTGGCTCAGCTTAGATCTTTACCCTGTTTGCTTGGCTCGTGGGCCACAAGCCTATTTTTTTATTTTTTAATAGAAAAACGTTTTGTTCAAAACCCTCCTCCTTTTTTCTAGGAATATGATCAGCTACTTAATTGAATTTTCTAGTAGACGGAATTGAACAACTTGTCACTTGTACAATTTTTATTTTGAAATAAAAATAGTATTGAAAAAAAAATGATCATATAACGAGATTAAAACTAAAGATCATTCACCTGACTACTTGGAATTTTGGCATACTTATTTTGTATACGAAAATGAGCATCCTACCAATCATTGACGTGCATCAATGCTTTCAAAATGTCGTCTTTGCATCAGCTCCTAACTTCCAAAAAAGTCAATTTACTTGCACTAAAAGCAAACTTCGAAGCTACAATGTTAACTAAAGGTGTTAGTAGATCTTTCGTCATGGCGGAAACAATTGGATATCTACGTTTGATCATTCACCAAAATTCAAGTAAGTCAAATTATAGTGTATCAGTAGGTTCTACGTTCCTAAGAACCTCTTGTTTAAAATAATTTTTTAACTCTTCGAGTATTGTCGATAGATCAGACCGTACTGATCCACATGTTTCATTAAAAAAATAGGGGACATACTGTAAGAAGTGTCTTGTGTATCCCTATTTTCTTCAAATAGTTCCACTATTTCTATGCATCTTCTTTAAGTTAGAAGAACGAGTTCATACAGAGGGTTTCTGACTAACATTAGCACCTAATTGTGTTGTATATAGGTTTTACATGTTGACTAACTTGCTTTCTAAATTGGTATAGGTGATACGGGAGTCAAAACTCAACGCGATACTAGTTTTTGAAATAATAAGTTTAGTACCTATTAAATTGTATCCTGGGTCCACTACGCAAGCAAAAGAAAAAATATAGGTAAATCTTCTTAATATCTTCTAAATTTTAGTTCCACTGAAAATAATATATTAGAAAAACTGATCATTTCTGTGTTTATGAAAAGTTCCTGCAATCACAAAAAGGCGTTCAAGCACTCATGAACTAGTGGGGTAGTTTGGTTGAATCATAAAAACTTGTTAAAAATATTTTGATTTTAAAAGCAATTTCCCAATCAATTTCTACTAACATAGAATCATTATCATTTCTAACAGTTCTATCATTATAGTATTTGGTGATTAAGTGTTCGTAACCTTGATATGGTTTAATTAATAAATACCTAGAGTTTCATTTATGCCCTACTTTAGTGACAATTTTTTTAACATCTTGACCAAATTGTGTACATAATTCTTCAAATGCTTTTTTCCTACTTGGTGAAATTATTATCTAAACTAGAGCATTCCTAATTCTATCAATTTCTTCTTTAATTTGTTTCATTCCATCTTAAACAATTAAATTTAAAATGTGACATACACATCTAATATGAAACAAAAATTCGCCAAATTCAGGATTAATAACCTTACGTAATTTATCAACAACGTGTTTATTTATAATACCATTATCGAATGTCAAAGAATGAATTTATGTTCACATCGATATTCTTGAACAATATGTAATATAGCATTAAATATATTTTTAGCATTATGAGGAAATTCTATTATCTTAAAAAGAAATCTTTTTTATACATAACCCAAAGTAGATCTATCTAGCGTGTCATTGCAGCTATGTAATTTTTTTTATTAATTCCTTCCTATAGACCCAAAGTAAAGGAAATAACATCACCATATTTATATAAATCATATTTTAAATTTTTTCTTAGTGCTAACAAAATATTCTATAATGTCAAAATGAGTATTTCTACTAATTCCAACGTACCTCGATTGAAGATATTCTTTAACGTAAGTTGTGTAGTGTTGACTGTGTACTATGCTTAGTGACAACTCCGTCCTGACCACTAATTTCACTATTTCAATGTGAGCTTGTTCCTCAGAATATATTCACGTGCTTAGTGTAGATACACTACCATTAAAGGACATACCAAATTGCAATTGTGTTTGGTTTCCTCAACACGATCATGTTTGATTACACATTTGCGAAAGTGATAGTTCAGGTGACTAGTACCTATACCTTTTTCCCATGTCAAATGTTGTGCACAATATTTGCACATTTCTTCACACTCTTTATTTCCATCAGTTAAACAACCAATTGGAACTAATTTGAAATGATCTCAACACTTTGCAGTTCCCCCTCCCCCCCCTTTCACTTAGGAAATATCGGGTATATCTTCGAGGACTTCAACATCTTCTTTAATGTCATCCAAATCAATTGGATGACTACATTATCAGTATCTTTGGAATGGGAACTTCATTGAGACCATCAAATCTGTTTGGTTACATTACTCGTTTCCACAAGCCACTTGTAAAGTAAAGAGCCGAGCCGATGCTCGGCTCGTGTTTCTCCTACTGTGATTGGCTTGTGCTCGGGCTCATTTTTTGACGAGCCCGAGTAGCTCGTAGGTTGAGCTTTAGCGAGGTGATCCGGCGAGCTGCTTGATCCATTTGCTATCCCTATATAAACTCATTATGCATAGGATACATGAGTTATTACATGTAGTTGGAGGATGTCAATGTTATGCTCTAAATCCAATCGCCAAAATAGCATACATATATGTATATGTTTATATCAACAAGCAGGATCTATTATTACATTTGAGTTTAACTCATGTACATAACAGAGTCTGAAGATTAAGTTTTATAACTATTTAGTTACAAGGTGTCATGGTTATGAGATACAAGTTGTAAATAACTTATTCTTAAATTATATTTAATCGAATTAACAATGAGACAAATATTGTTGTTGCAATTAAATTATCATGTGTTGCATTTCTTTCTTATGAAGAAAGTAGCTTATCTCACAAACTAAAAAATTTAAGGACATTTGAATGAACACGTGGATACATTAATTTCAATAATCTTTCACTTGGATAAGACCCAATTTCAAATATTAAATTCTCTCATTTAGTGTGTGATCCATTAGACTCCACTCATGATGGTAAACCTCGTGATATGATTAAGATAAGATAGATTTAAGTCTCTATTTCAAAATTATCATCGATTCACCTAAATCGATTAATTCAAGTCGCCGTCCAAGATTAATATCTAGCAATATGTCAAGAATTGAGATTTACTACATGTGCTTGTATTTATCCACAAAATGTCTTGTCCTAGTCTATATCAAATTAGGCTTCAATTTGATTTAATTGTAGATGTAGTACCTTAACTATTATTAATTTGCTAAGTCCAAAATATTCAAAGTAACTACAATTGAATCCAAAAAAACTCAGTTATCATAGGGACATGTTCAGACATATGTTATCCAAAATCTAACAATTAGATCATGTCTAATAAACTCTAGACCATATAATCTATCTATTTGTCTTTATTTTATTTTTTCATTAAATGCAAAAGACTGCAATTTTGGAATGTATAAGATCACAAAAATTAAATGTTTAATACTTTTCTCTAACATGTTGTATATGCATTTTATCTCTATCTAAGATATGATAATTAGGTATGGGCACAAATGATCATTTTGCTCCTCTATTTATTCACTAACTTGAGTACCATTTTTATTTAGCGGTGACGTGAATCAATCATTTATGTCAAAAATTAGGCACTGCTTAAAAATGGAGCTCAACTATTCGCAATTCGCCACTGCGCAGGGGTATAGCAAATGGTAATGCAGTCAACAATCATTCCTACCAATAAACTGGCAAGACTTTCCATTACAAATTATCGACTCTCCACCTCCATCCTCTGTGTGTTCTGCTTAGTTCTTCTTCCTCCCCGATGTGCTGTCTTTTGATCTCATGTAGGACTCAGTATTGTTGCTCAATGGTGAAACGGTATTTGGTTTCTACTCCACCATTTGATCTCTTTTTTTCTTGATAATAAACTCACTTGAGCATAATTTTTCCTAAAATAAGAGTGGGGAATATAAGGGGGCGAATTTCATGCAATTATTCTAAAATTCCAAAGAGTCACAGAAGTCCATGTATTTAATCCCGTGGAGTACGCACAATATCAGGTCATTCCATTTTTGTTGGACTTTAATAGAATGTACACATAGACTACCTTGACCTTAAAATGCCTACATAGATTTGATAAAATTTTGAAATGAGAAAGAATATAATCGTAAGATTTTGAAATGAATAATATATTCGTAATGAACATACGTTTGTGAGGAGAAACTTTTGAACACTATTTTACCTCTTTCATTTATTTAGTATACATTAATTTATAATCAACATTTTGCAACGTTGTGATACAATCTCATATTGTTATGATTTCTTATTTAAACATTTCCTCTATAATGTTTAGACTATTCACCTTGTCATCTATTGGACCACCTATGAAAATTCACTTTTTTGACAAATCACCCTCTAAACTTTCCTCCTCTTATGTACATCATCATTAAAGAAAAAATAAATTGAATCAGAAACCCTAGTAAAAGTCCAGCTTATTTATCTAAACTTACACTGGAATATGCAACTCTACCGAAAGTACTGTTAAGTGCATTTTATACACTTTTTATGCCTTAAAATTTTATAATTTTTGGATTATCTTGAGCAAATTTCTACTAACTTATACATATTTTGAGTTTAAATAGGTCAACATTCAAGTTTGGGGATAAAAATTACAAAAAGAGTGCAAACTCTGCTGAAATCGGAACTTTGGGGGACCAATTTGGCACTTGTCAGAAGCTGCGGACCTGCTATGCAATTAAATGAGGGGCTACATTGCAAGTTTCCAAAAGTTGAAGGACCTCAAGTACAATTTTGAAGGACCTATTTGAAAGAATCAAAAAATATGGGGACCAAATTGACCAACTTTGAAAGTTGAAGGACCCCGCTGCAATTAAGAAGGGACAAAGCTGCAAAACTCACCTGCCAACTGAACCACGCGGCCACGGGCTCGAACCAGCGTGGCCGTGACTCGGACCAAGGCTTAAGTAGAACCAACCATCGCTGGCCGCAAATGAACTGTGCGGCCACACATCTTAAAGTCGAACGGTCGCGCAGCTCTGAAATTCAAAAAGCATTCTGGGCTGAACTAGGTCAACCCAGTTTGGCCCATATGCACATTCTCGTGGATTCTAACCATTTTTTGGTGTTTTTGAGATGTTTTTGGGTATTTTTGAGTAGTACAAATACCTAACACATGAGATTCAACTAGGGTTAGGTTTTATTTCTTGCTTCTTTTTAATTTTCTTGCATTTTTCTTTGTATTTTCTCTCTAGTTTTGTCATTAATGCATTTAAATCTTTAATCTTATTGTGTTTTTAATTGTTTTTTTTAGAAAATTTCTATCACAGATAAATTATTTATCCAGGATCCAAAATCATCATGTTGGAATTATCAAGAATTAAATAACTTAAGCGGAAGCGTACCTTAATCAAACGTGATTCACGATAAACGATTCGGTTGGTTGGATCTTCAAAATCAATACGTAGTCCTTATTTTATCTCTGATGATGGGATGTCAGACAAGATGAACAGTACGTAGGATTCAGGGACCATAACCGACTTTATATACTGTATTGCCAGTTAACCTAATCCGGCCCATCATGAATTAGGTAATGGCCTGGTATCTACACATAAAAGCCCATACATTATTTTAGATGCATTAAAGCCCGATATATATAAAATCCTTATTAGATCACTTTAAATGGGTTTAACCAAAATTGATAGCCTTTTATTCAATACACAATAATTCACATATAAGCCCACACGATTGATTAAAATCCTTACAATCTCCCACTTGGGCTATATGTGTAACCTTACAATTGTGTATCAATCATAACCTTATGAGTGCTCAGAATTTTGCTATCATTACTGAATGCATCCCCAAACAATCCGGTCCGTCAATTATATCAACATAGGATCAAAGCGGCTTTCGCTACATTAATCGTAACTAAACCTATCAATGGTCACGTATATCGACATAACTGAATGACATGGATCAAGTATGGATGTGTAGCATGGAAATTACATGTAATGTGATCTTCAACATGCCTATTTCCAACTGGTCCAACTTTAGTGAGATCATCCTCAAACGAGTTCAGAGATAATAAACCTGAAACCTTACAGCTGTAAATAACTTTAACTTTAACTGTATCCAAAAGGACAATAAATGTTTTTAATGCACCCAAAATACAAACTCCCACTGAAACCGAATATCCTTAAGAAATACAACACTCATATGAGCAATGTGCTCATGAAAGACCTTGGGTTGTAATACCTTAGTAAGCGGATCCGCAATTATGGAGTTTGTCCCAATGTGCTCTTATTGACACGTGTCCACTCTGAACTATATCCTTCACAACCAGGAACTTATGTCAATGTATTTTGACTTAGTTGAGCTCCTGTTGTTACTGGAATATAAATCTGCTGAGTTATTGTCACAATATAACTTTAGTGGTCTTTCTATGCCGTACAGAATATGCAGCCCAGTGACAAAATTTCGCAGCTATATTCCATAATTAGATGCACCCAAAAAATACTACAAACTCTGTTGCAATGGTAAAAGAAGCTAAAGTGTTTGCTAAGCACTCCTTCCGGAAATAGCTCCTCCAACTAGCAGATAAATGTAGCCTTATGTGGATCTTTTACTTTCTTGGCATCTAGTAAAAATCGGAATCATAATACCAAATGATCTCCAACTAATCCGATTTTCTGTATGTGATTATGTAATCTTTTGTTCTCTTTAAATACTTTATAACCCATGTTTGGCTGCTTTCCAAATGATCCATCCCAGGGTTACTTAAATACCTCCTTAGTATCTCAATAACGTATGCAATATCCGAACGCATACAAATTTGAGCATACATCAGACTTTCTATAGCTTAACTATATGGGATCCTCTGCATTTCTTTAACTTCAAGATAACTTTTCGGGCATTAGTTGAGACTAAATTTTCTCCCTTAGCGATAGGGCTGTCCCCTGATTTACTGTCTTGCATGCCAAACCTCTTAAGTACTTTATCGATATAGCCCTTTTGTGACAATTCAAGAATACCCCGAGAACAATCCCCATGTATCTGAATTCCTAATACAAAAGAGACGTCACCAAGATTTTTAATCTCAAAATTCCTTGACAAAAAATCTCATAATTTTATGTGACATACATATATCATTAGTGGCAAGCAATATGTTATCAACATACAAAATCAGGAAAATACACTTACTCCCACTGAACTTGTAATACACACAACCACCAACAGCATTAATCTCAAGACCAAATGAGATAATTACTTGATGAAATTTGTATTACCCTTAACGAGAAGCTGGTTTAAGCACATAAATGGATTTCTTTAATTTGCAAACCTTCTCATCAATGTCTCCATTGAGAAACGTCGTCTTAACATCCATTTAATGTAACTCGAGGTCAAAATGTGCAACAACCTAACTTTCCTGAAAGAGTCTTTCATTGAAACCGAAGAGAAAGTTTCTTTATAGTCAATGCCATCATTCTGTGTAAAGCCCTTAGATACAAGACGAACTTTATATCTTTCCACATTACCTTTCAAATCCCTCTTCGTTTAAAAATTCATTTAAGACCAATGGGTTTCGTACCTTCTGGTAACGGGACAAGATCCCAAACTTTATTGTCTTGCATATGCTTATACTCCCTATTTATGACATCAATCCACTTTTGAGAGTTCGAACCATGGATGGCCTGATGGAATTGATTGAACAATCTTCCACCATTCCATTATTTTCCTTATGTTCTTGGAGAAATACTATTTAATTATCTGGAATAGCATTTTTCCCTTTCTCTCGTGGATCTCCTTAATGACTTTAGTTATTGAGGTTGTTGAGTTTGTACTTCTGAAATTTACCTTATTTTGGATGGGAGGTTCTTCAATATTGTCGAATTGAGGTTCCGGATATGCTTCTTGATCAATGACATGCATAAAAACTTGCACGTTGTCAAAAGCAATAGTAGGAATCGAAACCGATCATTCCTCAACTTATTCCTTAAAGACAATATCTCTAACCTTATTTCTCCCCCAAACTCAACATCCTCAAAAAATGTTGCAGTTCCCGTTTCAAAATTAACTTAAGTGTGGGATCATAAAATTTATAGCTCCTTAAACGCTCAAAACAATTAATAAAGTAGATGCTTACTGTTTTGGAGTCCAATTTCTTTATGTGGTTTCTTTTATTTTGGACCCTTAACAACTTTATTTTCTTTATTTGTTTTCTTACCCTTATCTTTAGAGGTGTTTTCCAAGTGAACACTTTCAGTTCTGTCCTGCTTCAACTTTTCTTCCTCTTGCACACAAAATAGAATGAGCTCATTTAGAGTTCATTTCTCCCTTTGATAGTTACAACTGACCTTAAATTGACTGAATTGTGCAAGAAGCTTGCACACTATGAAATGAGCTCATTGAGGGTCCATTTCTATTTTGACAGTTACAACTAACTTTAAATTAACTAAATTGTGCAGGAAGCGATATCAATACCAAAAGCACGAGCAAGTCATTAGACTAGTCGAGTTTTAGTGCCTTAAGTTTTGAAGCAGTTTGAGACATCTGTATGATGTACTCCCTTAATTTCTTATTGTCTTTATACTTTATTGAAATCAAGCTTTGCATAAGCGCGCTTGTTTCAGCCTTATCGTTTTTCGCAAAACGTTTATTAATTTCGGCAAGGAATTCATTGACATCATTTACCTCCTCAAATACTATGCCACTAAAGGTTTCCGGAATGTCGCACTTAATGATCATGAGACTCACGTAATTTAAGTAATCCCACTTCTCAAAGTTCCTCATTTGATTAGATGAACTTTCATCCGTAAGAGGAGCAGGTTGCTCAATCCTTAGTATACGATCTAGATCCATGCAGCCAACGAAAAGTTAATGTTCTTGTTTTGATCCTTGAAGTTTGTTCCATAAATATAGGGATTAAATTTGAGCTTGTAGATATACTACTAGCGAAATTTGAAACCGAATAGAGAACACTTAAACAAAATAGCTCACATAAATACCTTATTATGCAAATCATACTTCCAAATAATGGTAGGGCCCATCACAAGATACCTAGCACAACATCGATATTTAGTCTTTGGACAGAAATATTGACTTGTAAGTGGCACTCTTGGTGTAGTGATCAAACACTGACAGTAAGACATGTCAACCAACAAACCTTTCTTTGGACCGATTTATTGATCACACGTAAAACCAAATAACCGTCACGTATTTATCACCACAGGTTCATGTGAAATTCGGGCCAAATATTGACCTTCCTTTGGGCCGATCAATATCCGCATGAAATAACACACAAATACCTAATTTTCCCTTAGTGTAGTGATCAAACACTGGCAATAAGACATGTTAACCAATAAACCTTTCTTTGGACCGATTTATTGGTCACACGTTAAACCAAATAATTGCCACGTGTTTATCACCACAGGTGCATGTGAAATTCGAGCCAAATATTGACCTTCCTTTGGGCCGATCAATATCCGCAATGAATAACACACACAAATACCTTCTAATATTCAAAGTTAATTAATATCCACAAGAGAGGTTGCTTTGGCAACATGTTGCTTCAACTAACTTACTTTCGAATATTATATCTCTCAAAAGATTCCGATGTACCAAGA
Organism: Ligustrum vulgare; assembly: GCA_963555705.1. NCBI lineage: Eukaryota > Viridiplantae > Streptophyta > Magnoliopsida > Lamiales > Oleaceae > Ligustrum > Ligustrum vulgare. Next base: position 23,880,274 of record OY743186.1, read on the forward strand.
TTTGAAACTGAAATCCATTGATTTGCATTTATTTTTGACATTAGGATTTGAATTATAGAATTCAAAACTTTAGAATAAAGCAATCCTTAAGTTAGGAGAGTCAATTGCAATATTCTTAAACCTTAGGTGGCCAATTATGTAAAATTTTAAGCTTGAAGGACTTAAATTACAATTTTCCCAAAACTTTATTGGCCAATTTAGAGAAATTCCAAACTTTACGTCCCAATTTGAAAGAAAATCAAACTTTAGAGGTCCAAAATAGTGAATTTGAAAACTTCAAGAACTGAATTAGAAAATTTTCAAACTTTAGGGGACCAAATCAGAGAATTTTCAAGCTTTATGGATCGAATTAGAAAATTCTCAAACTTTAAGGACCAATTTTGAAAGATTTCCAAACTTTAGGGACTAAATTAAAAGATTTTCAAACTTTAGGGGCTGAATTAGAAAATCCAAAATTTTAAAGGCCCAACTTAAATGATTACATAACTTAATGGGCTGATTTTTGTAAATTCGAAATCTGAAGGCCAACTTAAGAGATTTTATAACTTTAGGTTTTAAACATTATTTAAAACAAATATGGGGGACCTGATGTGCAAATAATCATAATTATTCAAAATTGCACAAAACACCCTGAAGACTTCAAATTTCCGAACGAAGTCCTTGGCCCTAGAAATCTGATTTTTGCACGGTTAGGGTTTCAATCAACCCTAATCGCCGCCCCTAAAATCCGGAGAACGAGTCTCCACTACCGGCGACCTCCCCCAGCTACAGCGCCTTCTCCGGCGCTGCACACTTCAGCGCCGCGCAGCTAGTCTCCACGCTGCGCACCTGCGTATACCGGAAGAACCCGTATAGGCCACCCCAATCCAACATCAACGACCGTCAACCGGCCATATCACAATCATAATCCACAACCCATTCGAGAAAATCAATTCTCAATCTCCCAAAATCGAAACCCAGATATACATCCATATACATACAGAATCTGAAATCAAGGAAACATATACAGTATGCATACACAAACCAATTCATAGTTTCAAGACCCAAACCAGATTCAAAATTCATATACATTCCCAACCGAATGCAATAAAGTTCATTGTGAATCCGATTTTAACTTAACATAATAGCTGTATGGGAAAATATAAATTCATTATCAATTCATAATCTGATTCCATACATGCAGCAGTAGGTTCGAAGTTTCAACATCCAAAATCACGCATAAAACAAATCAGATTTAAAATACACCAAAATATGGAACATTCACAGGGTTGAATCAGTGTATACGAGCGAGAAATAATACATTCATATATATCAACTTTAAATAAATCTGATAACTCAACATGGTGATTGGCTCTGATACCACTTGTTAGAAAATTTCTATCACAGATAAATTATTTATCCAGGATCCAAAATCATCATGTTGGAATTATCAAGAATTAAATAACTTAAGCGGAAGCGTACCTTAATCAAACGTGATTCACGATAAACGATTCGGTTGGTTGGATCTTCCAAATCAATACGTAGTCCTTATTTTCTCTCTGGTGATGGGATGTCAGACAAGATGAACAGTACGTACGATTCAGGGACCATAACCGACTTTATATACTGTATTGACAGTTAACCTAATCCGGCCCATCATGAATTAGGTAACGGCCTGATATCTACACATAAAAGCCCATACATTATTTTAGATACATTAAAGCCCGATATATATAAAATCCTTATTAGATCACTTTAAATGGGCTTAACCAAAATTGATATCCTTTTATTCAATACACAATAATTCACATATAAGTCCACACGATTGATTAAAATCCTTACAGTTTTCCCTCATTTAAAATTTATTGTTGTTAGTGAAATTATTCTTACTGTTGTTTATCTAAGTTTTCACTTAAAATTTTCATGACATTTATGGTTTATTTAAAGATTTGTGTTGGGTTGTTGGAGAAATTGATGGATAATGGAGAAACTTGATTTAAAGTGAAGAAATTTTGGAGTTTTCACTTCAAGAACTTAACTTGAAGGGAGTTATCTTTATTATCTTGTTTGTAATATTTTTATTTAACTTTTTATTGAAAAGATTATGTTAGTTATTATGTGTTGTTATTTTATTATGGGCTAAATAGTATTTTATTGGAATGATTGGTGTTACTTAACTTCACTTAATTATTTTAAGTTTGTTTATTCATTTTGAGTTATATATTTTTTAGTATTTGAATTTATGATTATTATCTTTTAATATTGTGTACTTTGATTTATGATTATTGGTTTGCATTTATTTATCTTAAGTAGTTAATTTTATTTACAAAATGCAAATTAATTAAGTGTTGTTTAAATGTTGTTATAATTTAAAGTTAGTTTGTTTAAATTTTGCATTCTCAAAAACAATTCAAAAAATTTTTGTGTGACCTCGTTAAAATTAAATTAACTAATGTGTGTACCTTAAGTATACATTTCTCGTGGAATCAACAACTCGAACTCAAAAATGCCACTTATTACTTGTACGTAACCCTTGCGCTTGCGGTACACAATTTTAGCGAACAAATACTCTAACTGAAATCGATGTTATCCTGCAAGATAGTCCCAAATTGTAACATCAAATTGAAAATTCGAAATTTTTTACTGGAACCCTGAGTTTCATAGTAGTGCTCTTCAATACCATGTCGGATTATTTGAGGAAACCATTAACGTAGTCTTTCATATAACCTGCTTGTTACTTACTTTCCCAAATTTGGAGTTTTTAGAATTTGGGTATCCAAAAGCTTGAATTTTCATTCCTCTTAGCTAGAATATAATTTTTGGAACTGTGATCTTTGAAGATACCGACATAGTTATATGGAGTGGTTTTAAATTTATGAATTGAGAAGGAATTTTTTGTTGTTCTTCAAGGCTCACTTCTTCTCAACATCAACGACCACAACTTTCGCGGTGTAAACATTACGACAATGAAGTTTCCCTAGAAAAATCCCAAAAATTGTGAATCCATATCGCAAACCCAACCTCATAAGAAGAAAGAAACCAGAAACAATAGAAGATAAAGCAGTAAAATTTGTGAAAAAGAAAACCCAAAAATTTTGAAGAACCTTGAGGGGATTTGGACGGAATTCCAAAATTCTGGAACATTAACAGTTTTAAAATCGAGTACGTCTTGAACTGGATTTGGATTTGGCCAGTAACATTTCTTTAAAACCTCATTGAGTAAAGAACTCCCCACTCAATAAATAACTACCAAAAATTATGGAAACTGCACACAAAAAAAAATCAAAGTATTATTAAGAATTTAAGATTCAGTTGAAATTAAAGATTCAATCAAAATTGGTAGAATCTTGGTTCCTTTAAATAATATATAGATAACCACATGAACTTCAATTCAAAATGTTACAATTTCATTCATCTATGACTTTAATTTTCATAGATTACATGGAAAAATATTTTACAATTTTAATTCACATTTACCTCTCTTTTAATGATTACATTCAAAATTCAAAAATTGAATCCAATCAAACAAGGCCTAATAGAAAGGACATTTACCACAAGAAAATTGAAACGCATGGATTTTATGCGTAAAAAATATGAACGTTGGGATGTTTTGCACAAATAGTATCACACATAGGAAGATTTTACGTCAATTACCCGGATTTGTTCGGTAGCACTATAACAATTATAAATTAATTTATTTATGTTTTCGACATAAAATGTGTGGTTGAAAAATGGAGAGAGTAAATGTATGTGGTTAAAAAGTGGTTTAAAAATTGTGTTGTTTTTAAATTATTTATAAATTGTAATGATTGCATTAAAGAACAGAGGCTTATAAAGAGTCTATTCTACAAGAAATATGATAATTAACGATGAATTTTTCAACTACGGAAATAAATTTGTTGTTAAAAATACTTTTTAACGACAAATTGCTAAGATTTAAAGTTGAAAATTTGTTTTTTGAAATAGAAAATTGAAGTCGTCTTTAAGAATTTTAAGGATAAAATATTTATCATTATTTGTGCATTTCAACGTTAAAATATATTTTATCATTGAAAATGTTAAGGAAAAATTGGCGCCAAACTGTGAATTTCCCACAAATTTTTTGCCAACAAAATATGAGTTTTCTACTACAATGTATATTATTGTTAAAAAATATTAATCAGCAACAAATTTATTTCATTGTAAATATAATTACTTTTTAAATGCAATTAATTGGTTAATATTGAAGTTTCGTCATTTGAAATGAAATATCGATGTGATTTCTGTATTTTTATAACGACTAAATTCTTGTCATTGAATCTCCACTTTTATCAATGACATAATCTTTCGTTCAATTTGTTAAGAAAAATTGGCGCCAATTCTGTACTTTCCTAAATAATTCTTTATTTTGCAAAAAAAAAACATGTATTTTGTACATTAATGTGTAATTTGTTTAAAAATTAATCAACACTTTGTGAAAATAATTATTTTGTTGTTAAACCATTATTATAAAAATATAATTATTTTGATTATAGAGTATTTAATCACCTAAGAACACATGAAAATAATTACCTCTACTTGGACAAAACTAAAAAAAATCTTTATATAAATTAAAACAATTCATAACAAAAATTTAGCAATATATTTTCACATTTAAAAAAAAAAACCAACAAAAGTCATTTAAATTTTTATTGATTCAATTTATAATTAAATAAATAATTGTTTAAGATTCAGATTCAATTAACGATAATTTTAGTTAGAGATTAATTAAAATAAATAATTAGATTATTCATAAAATTCTACTACATGGATTAAATTATTTGTCTTATATAATTGTAGTTAGATATACTAGTGGGCATAACTACTCCACTATCCTCGTGCAGATATCTTCACGCTTCAGATTATGGCATAATTTTGGTTTTTATCTTTGGATGATTTCCCAAGCTACAGATTTGGCAAAATTTCCCACTCAACAAGCCTACAAATTTGGAAAAGTTCTACAATCTCAACAAATTCTTGCTTTCAAAATTAAAATTTCAAATTTGGTTGATCTTTTCATTGTTTCTTTCATTCAATTCAACGGCAGAGAAAAGCTTGTGGTGAGTCAATTTATCTTTTATATGTAAATTGATTCGATTTGTATTTAATCATATTTGTGTTTCCTAATTCAATATCATGAAACGTAGGAATGCTTGGTGAAGGACCCATTTTGGAATAAGTAAAGAAGAGTTTGAACTAGTGAGTAATTCTACTCATTCTATGCATTTTCTCTCTGAAATTCTTGAAATATGTGGCATGATTGATATTGGATTCATGTTTTATTGAAAATATGTAAATTATCTATTCAGAGTCGTGAAAAATGCCTATTATTAATTTGTCTATATTTTTTTTTTAATTAAAAAGATGTATATGTTCCTCAACTTTACTGCCATCCACAATGGATTCTAAGAGATAAGGCTCATGTTATGCATTTGAATTCAAAATGACTAATCTAATTCAATGTGTCATATGTAAATTAATGAATAAGTTGTGGAATGATTATAGATGCACAAAGTTTTTAAAAAAGTAGGTGGAAATAAAAATGTAGCACTTGCAAAGAGGAATAAACCTTACTTGGTTGAGGATCAATCTGATTGGGACTACCTCTATGATCATTTTGCAAGTGATTCAATGAAGGTAAGTTTTTTTCTAAAATAATATATTATCTACATTATTTAGTCTGCAAACATTTTGCACAAGTAAAACTATTTATGTGCACAGTTATCTATATCATTTTTTTTTGTGTACATGTATCCCATTAATATACATAAGCATCCTATACATATCGAATTCATGGATACAAAATTTAAGATTATTATTATTGAACACTGGAAATTTTTTATCAGAGTTGGATCTATAACAAACTCTAATCATTTTTTAACATATAAATCCAAGAAGCCATTTCGATGGTGCAAAACATATCCCATTTCACACAGACATAAGTTGTATTATAATATCTGTTTGCATTTCTCTCCCCCTATTTGTTTACCAGCATCTGTTGTTTCTATGAGAGTTTGGGATAAGTGAAGAATGTTAATGTTATTTTATCTTACTCTTTCCTTTCTTGGAATAAATTAGTGATGTTATTAAGTGAAAGCAATCCCTTTTATGAAAATAAGTTTAGAACACTATTTTGTATTTACTAGTTGGAAAATATGCAGGAAAGATATCAAATAAATAAGGAAAATCGTGCACATAAAACATTTGTAACTCATCAAGGATTGAAATCTTACGCTGCAGATATGCATGAAAAGGTAATTTTGCAAATACTTTAATGATATTTTATTGCTTTAATATATTTAATTGTACTTTTGAGTATAAGTAATTATTATAGTTGATTTTACATTTTTTACAGCGAAATCCTGTTAGTAAAGAGCTACCAAGTGAGATTGAGTTTTTTCGTGTCATTCATTGCTTCACAAAATGAGGTTGGACTACTGAAGAAGCCAAGTTGTGTTATGTAAGTTTATGCAAATGATATATGTTGACCTATGGTCAATTTGACCTTATTGTTTTGATCATAACAAACAAGAATTTATTGTGTTGCTAACAAGTGTGCTTCAAGTGTTTCATGTAATGATAAATATTCAAAGCACTCAATGTTCAAATCGTCTCTTAAAGATATAAATCAAAATTATGTGATTGAGCACATGAGACGCAAAGAAGATCATGAAATCATTGAAGATATTCAAAGATCAAAATTGAGGTTGAAAAGCATGACATGAAGATCAAGAATTCAAGCATACAAGATTAGAGTTGATTTAACATATGTAAAGGTATAATACTCTCAATCTTTAGCGATGAAATTCAACGAGCTCGAAAATGATTTTTATGCATCAAGAAACTTACTTGAAAATTCATGTTTTTATACTTTCGGTCGACCGAAAGTATACTTGATCGACCGAAAGTCTGGTCGACAGAAATAGCCTGATCAACCGAAAGTTTAACGGCTATAATGCAACGGCTATATTCAAACTTTCGGTCGACCGAAACTGGCTGAAGCTCAAAATTTTGATCTATAAATAGCCATCTCATTTGCATTCAAACATAACAACTTAGATAAGATTTTATACAAACTTTCTTGTGAAAATTCATTGTTCTTACTTAGTTTTTATTCATCTTTTATTTTCATAAAACTTTGATTGATCTAAACTTTGTTTTATCAAATTCATCAAAGTTTTTGGAAGAAAGTTTTTGTGAAGATTCTTGGTTTTAAATTGTTCAAACTTCTTCAACATCTTCACATCATATTGGAATTGAAGTGTAAGTCTCTCTTTGTTCTAAACTTGGTTTAATCTTTTACAAGAGAGAAATTCCAATTAAGGAACTTTGATTATTTGTACTACATTTTTCATTATCATTTGATTCATCAAATTTCCATTGCCTAAACACTTTGAGCTTAACTTATTGTTAATTATTCAAGTGTGGCATCTCTTGGTACTTAATTCGATTCAATATTTTTAACAAGAGATCATTTGAAAAACTTTGTTTGATTGCATTGAACTTTTCATTATCATTTGCATCAAAGTTTTTTCTCTAACACTCGAGCTTAATTCATTGCTATCTATTGAAGTGTTAGCCTAACTCTCTCGGTACTTAAATTGAGTATATCATTTGTCAAGAGAGTTATTTCAATTGTAAACTCAATTCATTATATTGATTGGTTTCGAGAGCCTTGTGAAAACTCGATTGTTGGTTTCGAGAGCCTTGTGAAAACTCGATTGTTGGTTTTCGAGAGCCTTGTCAAAACTCGATTGTTGGTTTCGAGAGCCGTGTGAAAACTCGATTGTAAAGGATAGGCGCTCCTTGTTGTAAGTCGCCTAAGGATTTGGTACTCCTTGTTGTAAGTTACCAAAATAGTGGATTTGGCCTTGCTCGTGACGGAGAGCTCGGTAACGGGGGACGTAGATCACGTTGGTTGATTGAACCTCCATAAATCACGTTTGCACTCTCTCATCCCTTTTACTTACTTACATCGCACTTACTCTATTCTATCAATTTACATTGTGCAACGCTTTATCTTAGTGCTATACTTGCCTTATCAATTTAGTTTACACTTATATAGCACATTACATTGATAGTTTAGTTACTTGTAACACTAAGTGCTAATACTTGTACCTATTGGTTTTAAGTTTGAGATTATTTATCGAAAAAGTTTTATAAACCAATTCACCCCCCTCTTGGTTAGTTTACTCTTGGGCTAACAATATACACTAGAATCTTTGAAATGCTTATTTTTATTTATTTTGATTATATTTCTCAACAGAAGTAAATGCTTGAGGTTCAATTTACTACTCAAAACCCTCAGACAGAATCAACCAAGAATTCTATACCTTTGACAGAGCACAGATAATTGAGACAGTGCTAGGTAAAAAGTATAGTTACTTGAAAAATCGTGGATTGACAAGGAAGACTAGACTGAATTGTAGTTTCTCTCAAGGTCCCTCTTTAGACAATCTAACTTATCAAGAAATTTTGATTGAGCTGAAAAAGCTGAAAAAGATTATTGCTCGTATTCCTCAAAATATTCTTCTTCTAGAGCAACTCAGAACACCATCGTTGCGAGCTTTAAGTGAAGACATTTAGAGTATTATAGTTTTCAAGACTTAGAATTTTTATTTTATTGTTGATTTTTACACGTGTTTATTAATTTGGCCTTTTGACATTTTTATTACATTGATATTGTTTCAATAGTATGAAGACGTTTTTATTTTTACTGTATTTTAGTTTTGGAATGTTTATTGTTGAAAGTGATTAATGAAAGCAAGAACTTTTCAATGAGGAACGACGATTTTAGTATTTAACATAGAATTAACGAAAAAAAAATATGGATAAATGAGATATTTAAGGACAATTAAATTAGTCAATTTTTGTTGTTAAAAACTTTTCTACTACTATTATTTTCTTTGTTGAAAAGTGATATTTGAAGACGAATAAATTAGTAAAATTTTGTTATTAAAAAAACTTACTACGACCATTTTTATCTTCTTTGAAAATCACGAAAAACAATTTTGGTAGTCAAATATATGATTTAATAACAAAAATTGGTTAAACAACAACTAAAGTTTATGTTGTTGAATGTTCATATTCAATGACGAAATAAAATTTTGTCGAAGAATACATTCTACGGCGAGCCTTTAATGACGAACTAGTAGTGGCACTATTTTTTGTCTTTAATACAATTTACGACGAAATACTGATTTTTAGTGATATATTTTATGGTCATTAAAATTATTTTTTTCTAGTGGTTAGCCTACATTTGGTAAACCAAATAAAATTGTTTAAAAATCAGTTTATAAATTACACAATTTTTCAAAATATTTTCTAGGGTCTGTTCGGCGGCGGGTGGGGGAAAATTTAATTTATTTTGTTGATTTATTTGTATTTTCTAGGTGAGATGTGGGGTTAAAAATTGGTTTGGAAAATTGTGTAATTGGAGAGAGAAAATATGGATGGTTAAAAAGTGATTTCGGAAATTGTGTAAATTAAATTTGTTGTCTTTTTTATCTTTTAGTGTATTAATTTGGCATATTAATTCACAACCGAACAGAGGCTTAATCAAACACAATTTCTCTCTCCAATTTCCAACCACTACTTTTTACCTAAAAAATATAAATAAATAAGTTTATAAATCATGCAATGTTACCAAACAGAGGCTAAATTTTGCCAAACAAAGAGGTCAAATTCAAGAATCAAGAGCCAAAAGTCAACACATTATATCATAGAACCTTAAAAAAATAAAGAAAGGTAAAAAAAACGTAGTCTTATTACTATTATATAAAGAAGGATAGTTGCATTTTCTCCCTCCAAAATTCCCCCCAAAACAACTGAGTAGGATAGGATAACACAATTTTGTATTTACATTCATATTTCCTCCACCACCACCGGTTCCCCCCCCCCACCCACCCACCCACCCACAAAGCAGTATTTCTGTAAAATATTGCCCATGGAACTTTGCATGAAGCTGTACAATCTGATTTGCATTAAATGGGAACTCCTCTTCTGTAGACTTTTGCGTATTGAGCTGTTCATGGAATTATGTAGTCTGATTTGTAGTAAATGGCCACCCCTTTTAAACATGAAAATATTGATACATCACATTTATTTACTAATTAGCTATTTAGAAGAGGACGGAAAAACACATTGCACTTTATTTTTTTTCAAACTTTTAACTGTTGGCTATTGTGCAAGCTACTTTTGTCTGTTTAAACAAGCAACCAGTAGAAGTAAGTTTCTTTACACATTTGCAAAAACTTAAGGTTATTTACAGGTGCGTACACACATTTCGAAATTGGTTATGTTCTACAATTTAGAAAACTCAACAATTGTTACCTTACTTGCTCATCTTTCTCCATTTTCTATTTCTATTGTGTCAGTGATATGGTCCTAATCATTGACATGCTAGTGGACATCTACCCAACCAAAACGCAGTGGGCTTTCACAGTTCACGTGGTCTAACTTTGGGAGAATACGAGTTTTGGAAACAATGACGATATTTAGAAAATGGTTTTCGTTGATAGAAAAGTATGTTACCGATATGAAGTTGTGTTTTAAGATGCCTTATGAAGATCTAATTGAGAGTTTGTCTACGGTTTAAAATATCATCTGCCAGCATGAAAAACACATGTTTTTGAATAACGATTTGTTTTTGAAGATGCTTGATGATATCTATAAAACTAGGAAACCATGTAAACCATGTAAAACTAGTAGACTGAACCATATTTTCTAATAATATGAAGTTGTGCTTGATGATATGTGTAAATATAAAACCATAAGAAATGGAGAACAAACAGTAAATATCATATAAAGTGATTGACATTTGAAAATGAAAGTGAAAAGCAAGTAGTTTTTACATGGTTTAGTCTACTTAGGAAACTAAAAAAAAAAAATCCAATCTAATCTATTTAGAAAAGCATGTAAAACAACTAGTAGACTAAACCATGTAGAAACTACTTGCTTTTCTATCGACATTTCAAAATGAACCTGCCTTGCATATAACACCAATCTAAAAATTAAACTATGAACCTGCCTAGCATATACCAATAATTTGAAATTTAAACTATCTCACAAATGGTAAATATGATAATGCAATAGTGGATAACATAAATAATACATGCAGTATCTTATTTACATTAAAACTATGTTGTGCTCGTGGATCATAATATATGTACACTAAACATAGTGTATTATTAATTAGAGCAGTGTAGAACACATATAGATAGCGTATGTAGTGTGTTAATTACATTTAGAATCAAATGTGATAAGTTGCAAAGAAATATGTTCATCCTATGTAGCATGTTAATAACAACAAAATAATCAAAACAGTATGCTAATATGAAGTTGTTTGAAGATGCCTAACGAAGATCTGATCCAGAGTTTGTCTGCGGTTTAAAATTTCAACTACCAACATATAAAAATTCTGTTTTCTAATACTATGAAGTTGTGTTTGAAGTTATGTAAAACTTAGTTTGTGTATGGTATAAAATATCAGCTACCAGCACGTTACTTGGTAATACTCCTTGTTAAGAAGAATTGAATAGAAAAACACAATATAACATGTAATATGTTTTGCAAGCGTGTCATACAAAGCAGGTTGTGTAATAGGAAACACTGATTTAGCATGTTTCTATAACAAGGGTACAAGAATTAGTGCTACCGTGAAACGGAATCTGATTAAGATATTAAAGCCTCTAATCCTTGAGGGGCTGCTATATGTTATGCGCCATTTATTCATTGGTCACAACAATACAAAATACAAGGCTATTAATCACATATAAAAGCTTAATTTTATGATGAAGACAGAGATCACTGATAAGTGTATTTTATACACTTATTGATATTTCAAAATTAGAATAATATATTGCCGTTTTAGAATAAAAGCTACCTAATTGCTTGTTATTTGTTTATATTTTAGAAAATATCTCAAGATTACATGAAGAAGCAAATAATGCACAATTGGATGACATTTGGGACTAAATTGGACAAACTGAAAGTTGATGAAGTCAACCGGGCAATAATTAAGAAGCAAAGTGAAAGAAATCAAGGAATCAAGGGCTTAATTGAAGTTGAAAGAGAAATAGAAGAAGATTTGAAAGAATAAGGACTATATTATTACAATTGAAAATGAAGGACTGAAGAGCAAATTAAACACGAGGGACCAAATTGCATATTGTTGCATGTGTTGATTTATTTTATTGTATTTAATGCATGAATAACTTGATCGCTTATTCATTGATATAATGTGTTGTTTTCATAATCCGAGATATGAGTTAATAACTTAGATTGTGGTTATAAATTCGGAAAATATCAACAAAAAGATAGAGATATAAATTTGTGGTTGCATGCGATCAATATTGAATTCTTATGTTTCATGCACTTAGTTAAGGAATAATTCTGACACTCTGTAGATATACATGGTTGACTTAATTAGATAGAATTGATTTAAACTTGATAGAAGAATTTCAATATATATTCATGAATTCAATCGAGTACATTAATAGGAATAAAACTTGAATATTGGAATTAAAAGTATTGACTAATGTGAAATCGGATGCCCCAACACTTTCAAACATCAATTTAGAAAATCCAAGTTTGTAATCTTTTCTTTTGCTTTTTTGGTTAGGATGTTCTAGGTTAAATAAATCATCAATATTTTACCTTTCAAATAAGGATATGAACTAATAATTTCGGTAATTAATTACAATCCTCGTGGGAACGATAACTCGAACTCTTTTGTCCGCTTTATTACTTGAGTGTTATATCGTACACTTGCGATTTATCACATCAAGTCTTTTGCTCCATTGCCGGGGATTGTCAATTAATATCGATACCAATTTGTTATTACTTTAGTTTGAACTTTTCCTTTATTTTTATTTCTTAGTTTTTGTATTGGAGAAATTTTAAAAGCTGTCAATTGATTTCTTTTGATTCAGGGATTGAACGGACTTTCAGACAGTTGGAGGCATCACAACAGATGATAAGATGACTGCAAACAATTACCAGTGGTACTTTAATCGAACAACACCTGAGATGGATGAGGTCATAGCACTGTATGCAAGACTTGATGCAAATCTAGATGCTTTGACAAAAAAAATTTGACAGTTGGGGTGATTAGTCAGTACATACAGTTCAAACTTATCTTATTTGTGACTTCTGCTTTGAAAATCATGCTTTACCTGATTGCCCTATTGCACCTAAGGGTGGTATATGGAAGGTTGATTGTGTGGAAAATTATTATCTAGTAGAGGAGATGTGTCCACAGAACAGTTTCCAGAGATTCAAGTGAAAAGATCAGAAGAGTCAGAACCTACAGTTCAAACTTATCTGATTTGTAATTTCTGTTTTGAAAATAATGCTTTACCCGATTTCCATATTGCATCCTTATATGGAAGGTTGATTGTGTGGGGGAATTAATATCTAGTAGAGCAGAGGTGTCCACCAAAACAGTTGCCAAAAAATCAGGTGAAAAGATCAGGAGAGTCAGAAAAATTGGTTGAAATAGCTGAAGAAAAAGAAGAGCAACCAGAAAATAGTAGATCGGCCAGAAGAAAATTGTTGTCATGAAAAAGTCATTGTTCCATTAACAACAATTCAAAGCCAAACATCGAGCTTGAGGAAAACTCACTTAAAATTGATTTCATTAGTGGCACCGACGAAGTGATTGAATTTTCCATATTGAAGTTCGAATCAAGTGGAGATGTTAACATAAATGACATGGGCAAGATGAAATTTTGGAACATATATGAAAATTGGAGCAAATTCAATCGATACAAATAAAGAAGGTCATCAAAAGCCTTATTTAGAGCCCCTTGATCGATCATGGTAAAAAGTTGGGCTTTAGATTATAAACGGAGTGCTTATTGGGAGGCAACCCAGTTTTCTATACCTTTTATTTATTTTTCTTTAATTATCGCTTTATATTTAGTTTTAAGATTTATTTGCATTTTTTAGCAAGGTTTATTTGCATGATTAAGTTATCAAGTTAGCATGAAAATTCCTTACACCACATGAATTGTTTGATAATTGCATAGTCCTTGTTGAGTTCACATTATCATGATTATTGCACCACATCAAAATCATGTCCCAAATCACATTTAGTTCTTGGATTAAGGTGAGTATTGCATACTTTATTGAATTTAGTAGTAAAACTCATTCTTGTGCTTTCTTATGAATTTTTGGGATTGTTAATTGATTGATACTGGGATTAGGCTAGAATAGGAGTATGTGAATTGTTGATTATAGGTTACAAAATTTTGGATTATTCCATATTCCCAAATCTATGATTCTCCTTGTTTTTCATCAATGCACACCAAGTGTTCGATGAAATGTCACAATGGATTTTTCTTTGAGTTTTTGCAAATCTTTTTGAATGATCACCTTAAATACATGTTATACATCATATGTGTATCATTCATTCATGGCTTACATTGATTTAATGAATAAAACTCAAATGGAACATTATAGTTATCACAATGCACTTTGTAGTGTCACTGCACCAAAAACAACTTCAAGTCCCTACTTTGTCATATCTTTTCACTACCTAAATGAACTCCAAATGCTCTAAATTTTTGATATGCTATGGACCATGTTATGTACATTCATATGCCTGAAGATGGCAAGGAAAGATTTCAGTTTTTCGACGTGATGTCAGGGGCTGAACATCAGTGGTCGACCATTTTTGAAAATTTTAGATTTTGCTATGTTTTAGTTTGGGGGTGTAGGCGTTAATATAATTCAGTTTGTTAATGGTGTTTATGCTTCAATTATTGTTTATCTCTTATTTGTGAGGAATATACCACTTGAAACACCTCTTACCAAGCTTGAAAACACAAGAAACAAGTCGAATCATCCAAGTGACATCAAAGAAAAGCTTCAAATGATTACATATCCTCTCCAAACCCGGGAAGCATTTGAACCCATCTCTTATGTTTTATGTTTAGTTGATATATCTATTTGACTTACATTGAGGGGAATATATATTTCTACTTTGGGGGTGGGAATCACATTCTTTTGCATTTATTCAATTCTTTGGGATACAAAATATATGTAAAAAAATTTTAAAATTCAAAAAACTAGGAAAAAAAATTGAAATTTTTTGTTACTTTGTTTATTACCTAGGACATTGGTCTTAGATCAATTTTATGCTCTAGTTAGAATAATGGACAACATGAAAATTTGATTTTTATTGACTATTTATCTATGTTAAATTTTCATATTCTTGAGCACAACCATTTTTAAATTATTACTTGTGTAGGAGTGTGCTAGACATACGTGGGGTGTATTTATGTAACTTGAACTTATGAGTGACTTTATAATCCCAAAACTTAAATATTTAGACATCCTGACCCTAAATTAGAATTAAACCGCTCAAGAAGCATTTTTGGGGGATGAAATGTTAGTATATGCATGTATTGATAGGTTGAGGGTTTGTGATTCTTGGTTTTGCACTGTTGATTGAAGGGATTTGGTCAACGGGCCAGCACTAGAATAAAAAAATAAAATAGGTCTTATTCTACTCTTCATAACCTTTTTGACTCGATCAAGTAGACTTGTAAGGATGTTAAAACTTGGTACCTTAAACTCAACTGAGTATCAGCTCAAAGCTCGTTACAGGGGTCAATTAAAAAGCTTAAGGGAGAGTAGACTTACATATAAGACAATCAAACATTTTTAACTTTTCTTTGTACCCTTTGTAACTCGGGTAATTAAGTCCGAATGGTTCTTTAATCTTGGTGTCCTAAAGTCGTCTGGCTTGGGAGTCATTGACCTAAAACTCGCTAAATGAGTCACATAGAAAGCAAATGAGAAAAATATTGCAGAAATATGATAATAGACAGGGACAATAAAAAGAAAAAGTCGTCCATAAAAAATGTTTGGTATAAACTTTGTTGACTGAAACCGTGGAGATAAAATGTGCAAAATTGGGGATTGCTTACCTTTGACTTGTTGTGCATGCATATTTATAATTTTGACTAACTTGTGTGAAAAAAGCAAAGAAAATGTTTAGAAACCACTATTGATAAAAACAAGGGATGTGAGAGAAAAGTTGTAAGTTGTGATCATTCATGAGTTGTGAAAGGAAATTCATTAAGTTGACCACATGGGATTCGAGTTTAAATTTTGCATAATAAGCTACACAGTGTTAAGCATATCTTTGCATAAGTATGCGTTTAACTTTGATTATTCACACTCACACTTGAGAAAGTGGCATGAGATAACTATAATTATTTTACTTTGTTATTCAAAACTCTATACTAAGATACGAACTGATTTTGATTATTTGAGGCATATGGTAAATACGTTGATATGACAAAAATATTTGGTACTCATTTGTTCAGTTTTACATTGTTCGATGACGAACAATAATTCTAATTAGGGGGTATTTGATAAGTGTATTTTATACACTTATTTATATGTTAAAATTAGAATATTATATTTTCGTTTTAGAATAAATGCTATTTAATTTGTGTTTATTTGTTTACATTTCAGAAAAATATCCAAAAAAGATGAAGAATGAAGAAATTGATGAAAATAATGCACAATTGGATCAGAATTGGAGCTAATTGGACAATGGAGGAGTCAATGACGTCAACGGAGAAAGATGCAAGGTGCTAAATGGAAGAAATCAAGAGTTGGAAGTCCCAATTGAAAAAATTGAGAGTTGAAATGAGCTAATTGAGGAGATTTTAAAGTATGAGGACTAAATTGCTTCAATTGAAAGTGGAGGACCGAAATTGCAATTAAAAGTCAGGGGCTTACTTATACGGATCTCAAAGTTGAAAATGCACAAAAGCCATAACCATGCAATCAGGTGCATTTACACTGTGCGATCGCACGACAACATTAAAATTTAACCTAAGACTAAAACGCTTAACCATGCGATCGCGTGTTATTGAACCACGTGATTGCGCACGGTTCTGATTGGGCTAATTTTAGGCTTTTTCTGTAATTTTCAACAAATTTTTTCCTTCTTTCACCTTGGGTTTTCCTATACCTATATAAGGAACATATGAGGAATGAAATCTGAGCATTTCCCTCACATAAGAACAAGCTACAATTGAGATTTTCACGTCAAATTCTCGGGAGATCAAGCATTGCAAATGGGCGAGAGTTGAAGATCATGTGGAGAATCAATACTTCGTGCAAGCTTTCCATTCTCTATTGTTATTTTTCAGTGAATGCTTTTATTTATCATTTTTGTTGTTTAAACATGATGTGTAACTAATTTTTTATATTGGGATGAGTGTTGTAACCTAGTTAATTATTTTAATTCCATATTCTATTGTTTTAATGATTCATTGTATGTATTGATTTATTATTGTGTTTAATGTATGAATTGATTGGCCACTAGTTCATTATTCATTGAGTTATTTCATAATCCGAGAGGTGAGTTAATAACTTAAATCAAGGTAATAAATCTGGTAATTGGGTAAGAGATAGATATATACTTTTGTTATTACCGCAGTCGTGTGTGAATTCTTGTGTTTATCGCATCTATATAAGTAATATTTGAACCATCTGTAAAGATACATGGTTGACTTATTTATCTAAAATTGATTTAAACTCGAGAGAGGAATTTTAATATACATTAGTGAATTTGACCAAGTGTATATTTAGGAAATTAAATTGGAATTGGAGTTAATTTAATTGACTAGGTAAAATTGTAAATCCCAACTACTTTACAATCATTTTTAAAATAAAACAAACTTGCAATTTCTTTCATTAGTTAATTTTCTTAGTTTTAGTTTAAATCATCAAAACAATTCGTCTGTTCAAATAGAGTCTAGAACTAAAACATTTTGGTATTTAATTAATAATCCTCGTGGGAACGGTAATCCGGACTCGTTTGTCCACTTTATTACTTTTCACGATATGTACAATTGCGAGTACATTTTGCATCGCAAAATGAGGTGAACAGTCATCGAAGTTGTAGATAACAATTTTCCATCCCAAGTTTATGAGCTCAGGCCATTAACTGACTTACTACTGGCATCTGAAACTGATGAGACCAAGTTGTTCGGTAATTTTTTTTATACTAATGTATTGGGTCCCAAATATTTATGTTAAGCTATTTTTATAACAACACTATTGATCAGATATAATTGGAGATGTGGTTGCCAAGGATATCGTACGATCAAAATAATTATTGGGGAGAACTACCATAATGGTTGATGTTGTATTACAAGATATGGAGTAAGTCTATCGATATTAATTTTTTTAACTAGCAACATATAGTTGATATAGTTTAATACATTTCGTTTCTTTTGAGGGAATGAGACTCACTAGTATGTGAGGTCAGGATAATTAACACATCATGTTACAAAAGTTAGTGTGAACGACCAAGTTGACGAAGTTGAATTTCATGACATGTATGTTTAGCATAATATGCTTGCCTACATCAGTTTATATTCACAGTTGAATATATGTCCATTAACAATGGGTTGAACTTTGTTGTAAGGTTGTTGATTGGAAATGAATGTGTCTCTCAAAGGACAAGTCAAAAATCCTCGGGTTCTATTTACACAATTTCAGATGACTTAGCAAGTGACGCTTGCGAGGTGAAGACTATGGACTAACTTTTTGAATCAATAGCGGTAATGTGCAGAAAATCTAAGTAATTACTACGCAATTGTGTTCAATAGGATTATCTCATTTTGTGCTTATGGTTTTTGCTACTATTGGGGCTATCGAGAGTGACCAGGACTTGTGGAATCTATCTTGTAAGAAGTGTCCGAAGAAGGTCAACCCTGAAGGTAAAATGTTCTATTGTGAAAAATGTGACCGTTTTGATAATGCTGGAATTTCAATGTGATTAATCATTAACTGTTTTGTCCTTCATTAATCGTTTTGTGGATAAATTGTAAGACATTGTATTAGTTGTTATAAGTTGATGAATTTTGGAAGGTTTAAGATTCAAGTGAGGGTTATTGATGGGACGGGCAGTGCTTCATTTCTACTGTGGGATCGTGAGTGCATACATACACATGTCGATACTGACATTTCATTTACTGATGATTTATTGATAAAATGGACAAATATTTAGTTGCCTCAGTAGTAGAGAGTATGTATCCAAATTTTCAGAAAGAGTTAACGACCTTTCATATTTGCAGGAAAGAGCCATTTTGGCCCCCAATGCTGGAGGTTTTTGAAACGATCAATGAATACATGGTGTCTCTCAGTGAAACGGAGGGAAATACATATCTAAGTTTTGATGCAGCTTTCATATCAGATTCGAACATTGATTTATTGGACGATCTACACACTTAGGCTTTCTTGAATGGTATAAGATGTTCGAGTGCATATAATCACGAGTTGAAGTTGAAGGTTGGTTATCCTGTTATGTTGTTAAGAAATATTGATCATTTTGCAGGATTGTGCAATGAGACTAGATTGGTCATAATAAAACTTGGACATCATATTTTGGAAGCTAAGGTCATTATATGAAATAATGCAAGACATAAAGTGTTCATTTCAATAATGACTTTAACTCCATCAGATTCAGGGCTACCTTTTAAGTTTCAAAGAAAGCAATATCGATTGATTGTGTCGTATGCTATGGCTGTTAACAAAAGTCAAGGTCAATCGCCATTGCATATAGTATTATATTTGAAAAAAGTTTGTTTTTAGTCATGAACAACTTGGACATCATATTTTGGAAGCTAAGGTCATTATATGAAACTAGTGAATCATCCCGTGCGATTCACGGGAAGAAACGTCTAAATAAAAATAATCCTATTCGAAATTAAATGAATCCTTAAACAAAATAAATAACATTCACAAATAAGAGATAAGTTCATCATTTATTAGTTTCATGTATAAACATCAATATTTTGATCATTGACAATGAAAAACATGTATAATAATAATAATAATAATAATAATAATAATTTCGAGTTTGACAAAAATATTACATCAAATTTATGATATTTTTGGTTTTCAAAATTTATACAACGTAATTATTTTCTGATTGAAATTATAATTTAGTATTGATCATCTCAATTTTTAGTTAAGTAAATTTGGAGACAATTTATATATTATTGTGAAAAAATATCATAAAATTTGAATTAAAATATAGCAAATAATATCTTGGTATGGTTAATTACTTTTTGAAATTTTAAAATTAACAGTTAGGACAAAAATCATTAATAATTATATCATTTCAAACAATATAGATAAATTTGTTAACCGTTAATGTTAAAAAATGTGATATGAGACTTTTTGGAATAAAAAATTAATTAAGAATTGAATGTAATTGTCATTGAAATAATTTTGATAAATAATGCAATATAGGAAAGAACTTTAATATGTATATGTAATAAATAACTTAAAAATAGGATTTAGTTATAAAAATTTCAATACAACGTGATTTATAAAAATACGAATGTGTATAAATTTTAGATATAATTTTAATTGAGAATTTGACATTGGATCTGTATGACTGAACCAAATATTTATCCATAAAATTAAGACCAATAAAATATCACATTTATTATAAGAAATTAATTACGTATTAAATGTAATTATCTATAAAAATATTTAATAATTTAATGATACGCTATAAAAAAGAGCTCCAATTTTTAGATGTACTAAATAACTAAAAATAAGATTATTTATAAAAAAAAACTATATGTATGATGTGATTTATAATTTAGTACTCCCTCCGTCCCATAAAGATAGTTCTCTACTCATTTTCACACAGATTAAGGACAAAATGGAATATAAAATATTAATTTCACTCTTAAAAAATAAAGTAAACTATCTTTGTAGGACATAGAGAGTGTTATCTAGTAATAAAATTTCTATATAATTTTTAACTGAAAATTTTACTTTAGATTTGTATAACTGAACACTAATATTTATTTGTAAGATTGAAAACTTTAGAAGAACACATTTTTTTTATGAAAAGAGAGGTTTTGACACAAAAAAGCCAAATATAAATAAGTAAAATCTAACAAATTATCGTTCTTATATCATAAAAAATAAAAAAAACTTCTCGGTAAAAGCAAATTTTTAAAAAATAAAAATTATAGTTTCTTGTTTTTATTATTTTTTATACAATGTGATATACAATTTCATCAAATATATATACTGACCGATGAATAATATGTTTTTTCTTCACTCAACGGCCAAAACCATTAACATATCTATCCAACCCAAAACTATTCTAAATAGCCCAACATTAGTTAACACATTGTGACCCAAACAGAGAAATTTAGAACATAATATAAATAGACTATTAACAAATCCTCTTATTAGTCCAAAATAATTTTGCATTCTATATTGTTTTCGAAACTTTCTTTACAATATTATTGTTTTAATATTTTTTTTTTCAGAAACCCAAATCTATGTTCAACGACTCAAAATATCACAGGTCTTGAAGAAAAGAGTAGTGCCAATCATTTTTACATTTTCAAAAATAATTTACGAATTTTTATTTTCAACTGATTTGTAATATTAATAACTAATAAGCATTACCACCACACCAGAAATTTTGAATCATAAAACGTGATAAATAAAAAGTGGAGTTGAGCGGTCATGTTAAACAATATACATTTTGTCAAAGAAATAACCCTTTAATTGAATCCTTTATTATTGTGTATATCTTCATAATAATTATATATAACAGAAATGAAAGAAGTTGTATATAGAGAAATGGAAAAAAAAAAGGATATAGAATAATTAGATTTTGAAAAAGGGGAAAAAAATGAAACAAATTCTGAAAAAGCGAAAAAGGAAAAAAAAAGAAAAAAAAGAAAATAATTGGCTTTCTAGTGTAATTAGGCGTCGAAAAATAGAAGTCATGTAAACACAATAAGTATTGAAGACTGTAAGTAGACGTCAGCGATTTTGAAAATAATAAATAAATATTGAAGGATCAACTATTTTTGAAGTGGGTTTTGAAGTTGATTATTTGATGGGGATATGAGTAGTGTGAACATGTTAAATATTGAAGTCCCCCAAAATTGGAAAAATAAATAAATAAAATCTGCACATAGTACAAGAGTTTTAGAGGGAAACAGTGAAGTTGACTGGGGTTGACCCAGCTACTTTTATATATCATATAGATTTAGATAATGCAGGACATAAAGTGTTCATTTCAATAATGACTTTAACTCTTTCAGATTCAGGACTACCTTTTAAGTTTCAAAGAAAGCAATATCCATTGATTGTGTCGTATGCTATGGCTGTTAACAAAAGTCAAGGTCAATCGATATGGCATATAGTATTTTATATTTGAAAAAGTTTGTTTTTAGTCATTGACAACTTTATGCTGTAGTGTCAATAGTTACAAATCGGTCAAGGTTCAAGATACTTACTTGCGATCGAGATGGGGTATCATCCAATTCAACTACAAATATTGTATTCAAAGAAGTTTTTCAAAACTTGAATTAGTTATGTGATGTAATACTTATATTTATGAAAACGAATTTGTAATTAAGTGCTTGTTTGGTGTAGAGTAGAAATTTTTGGATTAATTTTGAAAAAAATTGAATTTTTTAGAGATTGTGTAATTGAAAAGTGATGAATTTTATAAAAATATGTAATTAAAAATGAATTTGGGGTAAAGTTGGAAAATTTTAACACTATTAAACCGGTTCTAACATAGGTTAGAATTTATATGTTTTATATTTACATCGCACGCACGGCCGCACGGGTGAACAAAACTACAAGCAGAAAAAAATAAAAAGATCTGAAAAAACGAGGCAAGAGAAAACGAGATGTACCCTCGACGGCTCAAACCCAACAAAGCATACGCTCAGACGGCGAGCATAAACAACAGCGACGTGACGACGCCGCTTTATCAACAACATTGATCCTCGCGATTCATTTCTTAAACCCTAATTTCATTAATCATTTGAATCGCATTTGCATACTGTTCAAAAGTTGTCATTCGGTTCAATGTATTTCTGATACATGGGATTTTGAGATCTTGCATAACTGGAGCTGGGTTACCGGTGTAAATACTGAATGGAGTCGTTATTGGAGCTTTGCGATTTGATCGCGCAAAACCCCGCTCAATTCTCGGAAAAACTTGCCTGGATTTGTAACCGTTGCCCTTCGCCGGAGTCTTTACTGACCGGATCGCCGAGTGTTTCGAGGTCTCAGCTTAATGCCATACTTGGTGTTGCGCGATTCCTCTCCAAATGCCCTGACCACGCTTATGAAACCCCAAAATATCTTCTCCTCGCATTTTACCGCTCAATCCCCTCCGCTTTTAACCCTTCATTCTGGCCCCAATCGTTTCCCAAGGATTCCATTTCTACGTTTTTTAATGATTTCTTGAATTGTATCTCCAGAGCCGCGGACTTATCCACTGATTTTGCCACAGATGTCGCGATTTTCACTGGAGAAATTGTGATTTACACTATGAATAATTCGGATTCTGAAATTTCTAGGATTTTCTTGAACGCTCTGTGCTTGAATTTTCCTCCGATTCTACCCTCTGACGCAAATAATTTGGTTTCTACTCTTTTAGACCGGTTTGAAATCTCCGCCATACCGAGTTCTCCAAGGGAGGCGCTTTCTGACACGACTTCGGCCCAGAGCTCTCCTATAAGCGTGAACCACTATCAGTCTCCGGGTAATGACACCAGCATTGCCTCAGCTGGGTCAACGAGCAGCGTTGCTTCAAGGGATGAAGCGTCATCATCGAGAGGCATTGTGGTTAACGGAGGTAGTAGCATAACATGGAAGAGCAACATGGATACACTGGACGGGACCATGGGGTTGAATGATGCCTCTCTTTATAAGAAGGCCTTGGCATTCTTTGAGGAAGAGTCTGTAAAGAGCCTCGGAAAACAGGATATTGCTTTTAAATTGATTGGACACGTGGTGGATAAAGCAGCCATTGATCCGAAGCTTTTGGAGCACGTGAGAGGTGTAGCCAAGGAGCAACTTCAATCAGTTCTAACATTTTTAAAGGTAAGTAAATTTAATGACCACATTCTTTTCTATGGTTTTTATGGGAAATTTTTAGACAAGGATCAAAAAGTGATGGAACTAACGGTTGGTTTGGTTATGTGGGCAGATAAGGAAGAGTGATTGGGCGGAGCAAGGGCAATTGCTGAAAGTAAGGATTAATTTAAAGCTGTCGGTTTACCAAGCAGCAGCAAGGTTGCAAATGAAGGCTCTTCCATCTCTCGATGCAGAAGGAAAGTCATCAAAGAGATTGTTGCATGGTGCTCTTGCATTGTTGATTGAGGCTTCGGAGGCATGCTTGTTCTCAGTGTGGCGGAAATTAAGGGCATGTGAAGAGCTCTTTAGTTCATTACTTGCTGGGATTTCCCAAGCTGCCGTCACTCGTGGTGGTCAGCTGCTTCGTATTCTACTAATTCGATTTAAACCCCTTGTTCTGGCTACATGTACTCAGGTATATTATTGCTTTTGTTGAATTTATGTTGTTCTGGCTACATGTACTCAGGTATATTATTTGCTGATGTTCAACAATTTTTGTACTTTGTTTCTATTTTCATTAAACAGGCGGACACTCGGGGCAGCAGCCCAGGGGTCATGTTCGAGAGTGTCTTGAAAACATGCTGTGAGATAATTTACTTTGGATGGATGAAGGACCGATCTCCTGTGGACACTTTTATTATGGGCTTGGCTACTAGTGTTCGAGAAAGAAATGATTACGAGGAAGAGGTTTGTAACACTTACAGTTGCTTCATTTAGTAATTTTAGCGGTTATTATTATTGTGACTGTTGTACATTACATGGTTTTTATTATCACTGTTGCAGTTGTCACTGTCATCTTCTTCAGCCTCTCATTTTTTCTTTACCATCTTTTTGTATTGTTTGTTGTTACTATTTACTTGTAAACAACAGACTGACTAAGTGCTTTTGTCCTTTGTGATTAAGTCTAACAATAGTTACTAATTCTTTGAATTCATGATTTGATGAAATCAAGTTGCTCTTTATGCCATCCTCGACTGTTAGTTGCAATGTTGATTTTCACTACCTAGATACCATGCAAAGTTGGCCCGCAGAAAAGGAAGGCATTATTGTTGATACGAGTTTCCTTAAATACGGTTTATTATGAAAGGAACTTTCTTAAAACTGTTACCATGTGTAAATAAGATTGCTTTAGGATCTAATGTTGGAACGAATTAGATACTATTGTTATATGTTGCAAATGACAAAGGCCATTTGCAGTTTAGAGGAAAAGTTATCAGTTATGTATTTTAACTGATGATCGGGATTCTGAACAGAAGAAAACACGTGTTTTACGTCATTGAGACACAAATATGTTCAATTAAATGATTATGTTTCCAATACAGTAGCTATTTATGGTTGTGTGCAGATGATAAAGTACGAAGCTTGATATT
This sequence comes from Ligustrum vulgare, assembly GCA_963555705.1. NCBI lineage: Eukaryota > Viridiplantae > Streptophyta > Magnoliopsida > Lamiales > Oleaceae > Ligustrum > Ligustrum vulgare. Next base: position 23,905,596 of record OY743186.1, read on the forward strand.
ATCCTTCCCTTTATTTTAGCAATTAGCTTAAACAGTTGATGGGATTGAGTAAAATATTGATAATTATGGATTTTTTGAGTTGTTGCTGTGGATATAATAGTTTAAAGTACGAGATTTCCTGTTTTTATGCAATTTCTTCTAGCCAGAATAAGTGCTGGGCTAGAAAACAAGGTCTAAATGGCCATTCATTTTTCTGCTTCGTTTCTTTTATTTTTATAGCTAATATTGTAGTCTTTTGTATTCTTGTGTAACTTTATGATTAAGGATGGAAAAGAGAAGCAGCCAGTGCCAGCTCTGCAGCTGAATGTTATACGTTTGCTAGCCGAGTTGACAGTAGCTGTTAACAAGGCTGAACTGGTTGACTTGATATTGCCCTTATTTATTGAAAGTCTGGAAGAGGGCGATGCTTCAACTCCGGGCTTATTGAGAATTCGAGTATGAACCTATCTCTTGAATACCTAATATAATTGAATGTTTATTCTTTAAGCTTCTTTATTGGTCATTTATCAGTAGAACCCAACATAAGAGAAGAATATGCTTACCACGTGGTCTGTGTCTGGAGTCTATTCTATCATTCATTTAATACTGCTCAAATTGAATCTCCTGTATGGTTTCTCAACCTTCTTTTGTTGAGTTTCTGCAGCTTCTTGATGCTGTTTCTCGCATGGCGAGTTTAGGTTTCGAGAAGTCCTACCGTGAAGCTATTGTTCTCATTACTCGGAGCTACATGAGTAAACTCTCCAGTGTTGGATCTGCTGAAAGTAGAACCCAGGCACCCGAAGCCACAATGGAACGTGTTGAGGTATGTTTGGATTTTGAATTCTTGTTAATGATCATCAAGTTTGGGACAAGAATTTTCTTTTATTGTATGGATACTCACTGGTTCAATTACATTCTAGACTTTGCCTGCAGGATTTTTGTTGATTGCTAGAGGGATTACGAGTCCTAAATTGCGCTCAGAATATCGCCATCGTTTGCTGTCACTGTGCTCAGATGTAGGCTTGGCTGCTGAGTCCAAAAGTGGAAGGTAGAGTCCTGTAAAATTCGTTTCGTTGTAATCTTGTTGTTGGATTAAATTTTCCCATAAAATTCCTATTGACAAACATTATCAGGAGTGGAGCAGATTTCCTTGGGCCTCTACTACCTGCAGTGGCCGAAATATGTTCCGACTATGATCCCAGTGTAGGCGTAGAACCTTCACTCTTAAAGCTATTTCGAAATTTGTGGTTCTACATAGCTCTTTTTGGGTTAGCACCTCCAATACAGAAAATACCAACTGGGACAAAGTCAGTTTCCACTACACTTAATAGTGTGGGTAGCATGGGTGCTATTGCACTACAAGCAGTTGGTGGACCATATATGTGGAGTGAACAGTGGTTATATGCTGTTCAGCGCACCTCTCATGGGACCCCACCTCTTGTAAGTTCAGTTGAAAAAATTCTTATAATTCTAGCATTTCAAGAATTTGCGGAGTATATTTGGAAAAAGGCTGGCTCTCATGACAGAATTTGCAGCATTTCCGCCTCTTCACAAAAATGAATTGCTATCCTTTAGTTTAATTAACATTTAATTTGTGTTCCTAGTTATGTGCCTGCTGATTTGATATAGTACATTCAAGGAGCTAGTCTTGTTGTCCTTATGGATTAGAATTAACTTGACCTAATATTAATTCCAACCAAAAATATTACAAGTAAACGAGCAACATGAGATGCCATCAAAATTATTTGTCTTTAAGACCTTGTTGATGAATATTTCGAATCAATATAACAATCTGGCACTGTTACTTGACGTATCATGCAAATGTTTCTTTTTCTTGGGGATTTTAAAAGTGGCAAATGATCTTTAATACTTTTCTGGATTTAAGGATTTGTTGGGGAACAAAAATAGATGTGTGAAAACAGGGGACAAAGTCTGTATTTGTCCATTGCATGTCATCAAAAATTAAACAGTTACATGTTCTCGTGGACATTTTGAGGTATTACTTTTCTTTCCAGTTCAGCTTGTGGCAGCTTATCTTGTTTGTGCACTCCCTTATTATGCATTCAGTTTCCTCATTTCCATCATGTTAGAGAATTAATTCATCATAGTACAAGTTTTTGCTCAAGCTGAAGACATATTTCACAACCAAGTACCCAACTTGTATTTATGGATATGTAGTATTGCCTTCACGATATTGCTCATGTTACTGGTACCATACTTAAATTTCTTAATGTTACCAGAATGAGGAAGAATGTATCAGATTTTTTTGAAAAAAATTATTTTTTCTCTGAATCAAACACGACTACTGTGAAACTGTCATACATTTAGTTTATGGTAGCATGATGATTATTCATTTCTGATGTTTACATTGCTTAATCCGTATGTTATCATTCATGATTTCTAACTATGATTGTTCAAGACAATAAGTACCATTTTGTATTTCATTAAATATTACTTTTTTGCTCTGAGAACATTTTGTATTGGTTCAGGTGGTGAGCTCTGTGAAATGGCTTGAAGATGAGTTGGAACTTAATGCACTTCATAACCCAGGTAGTCGGCGGGGAAATGGAAATGAGAAAGCTGCTGTGAGTCAAAGAACTGCTCTTTCTGCTGCTCTAGGTGGGCGAGTGGAGGTCTCAGCAATGAGCGCAATTTCAGGTCAAGTTTAATTTCTCAGTAAATCATAATAAGAATCTTTGGTTTGGCATCAAATGAAGTGTAGAGTTTTTATACTTTTTCACTTTTTTTTGGGAAGCCTGGTAGGACCTTTTGATTGTCAGAATTATCTATGTTGTGTCTACTGCAGGTGTTAAAGCAAACTATCTCTTAGCTGTTGCATTTCTGGAGATAATACGATTTAGCAGCAACGGCGGCATCCTCAATGGTGGTCCTAGTTCTACAGTGTCTCGAAGTGCCTTCAGCTGTGTCTTTGAATACTTGAAAAGCCCCAATCTAATGCCGGCTGTCTCCCAGTGCTTGACTGCTATTGTCCATCAGGCTTTTGAAGCAGCAATTGTGTGGCTGGTATTCTTCTTCTTGTAACTTCTATTGTTCAGCATATTTGGTTAAGCTTTCTTATCCATCATTTTCTATTCATGACCCTTCACTTCTTAACTTGGTGATTGAATCTTTATTGATACCGCAGCTGCCTATACAATTATCCATCCTCCAAGACATAGACCACCCAAGCAACTAATATATATATATATATATATATATAGCAGAAGTACTGGATTATGGCATTACTATGCCCATATATAATTTCACGAACATGTGGACGTAATGAGATTTGTTGGTATCACTGATCTCTTATTTGTATTAATTGTTGAAAGAATCTTGTGATCTTGTAGCCCAATTGCTTATTAGCATTCTAGCCAAGCAACCTATTGAGATAGGTAAAAGATGAATACTGGAATAAAATGTTAGTGTGTGGGAATAATTTCATGAATGCATTTGTATGGTGGGGTTTTGTGGTTCTGCTGACAATTAACAAGATGTTTTATCCTCGATGTCTTTCTGTTGCTTGCTCTCTTACATAAACCAACCGAAGTACCAAACTATAATTTTTACAGGAAACTGCTCTTTGATGGAGATGCAATCCCATTTTTTCTTTCTAGATTTACTTTTTGAAAAATGATATAGGTCCTTGTAACTTGGTACAGGAGGCTCGAGCATCTGAGACTGGACAAGAAGCCGAGATTAGAGAATCTACTCTCTCTGTTCATACCTGTTTTCTTATAAAAAATTTGTCTTCAAGAGATGAACATATTCGAGATATTTCACTTAATTTATTAACTCGACTCAGAGATAGGTTTCCTCAGGTAAAAGTGCATTGCTCTCTGGATTGTATTATCTTTCAACTTCATTTTGTTGCTGCACATGCTAAAATAATTATTCATGGCTCCTGCCATGCAGATATTGTGGAATCCTTCTTGTCTAGATGCTTTGTTGCTTTCAGTGCATAGTGATCCACCGACAGCTCTTGTGAATGATCCTGCTTATGTTGCTAGTGTTCGCTCTTTATACCAGAGGATTGTTCGGGAATGGATCATTGTATCACTGTCGCATGCGCCGTGCACTAGTCAGGGTCTTCTTCAGGTTCATTTTATTTCCTTAGTTGGAAGTCATCCTATGCCATTCAGTTGCTTCTTCTCTATTGCAAATTTCATTTTCCTCATTGTAGCTTATGATTTTATTCCTTGAGGATGTGCTTTTTTTAATTTGTTCTATCAGATTTTTTTCTGCACCATTATATTATGAATGTAAATGAGTTTCCTCAGTTCCTGATAATGCATATTCTTGATGTTTTCCTATGGACTATCATACCATGATTCTACTTGTAATGGACACATCTTCGAGACAGCCGAGATTTATCTTTTGGGTAAACATTGTACAAAAAACTAAACCTTATGCCCATTAATTTTTGGTCGGCTACATGGATCCTTTTAATCTTATATTAAATCTTATATTAAATACCCAAACAGTAAATTTTTGCACAACATGATGCTCTACAGTAATTTCAATACTATTCAATCTTCATTGTAGTATGGCTCATGAACTTAATGCCAAAGGAAGGGCACAAAAAGTCCTCGATTAAAGTTTTGCCAGTTCGGAAAGATGAGTAAAGATTGTTAAAGCAGACTGAAGGATATTAAACTTCCCACCTTACCAGATTTGTGATAAAAGGAAAGGCTCGACAGACCCCTACTGGACAGCCTTAGGTACTATTTTAAGTCCGTATAAGGCGGAGGGCATGAACATAACTACTAATTCTTTGTTTCTAGTTAGTAAGAGGGATCTTGAACTAAGAAATAGACCCCTATGGTTACGATTCTAGCATATATGTCTTTTTCATTCCGTCGAAAATCGATTTTGCGGTAGATTTAGAAGATATAATTGGAGGACATGTATGGTTAGGTTCCATTTGTATATTTGGTGAAAAATTCTGATTCATTCTGATTGAGCTTCCTTCTGATTAATCTGATCTAGTTCATGGCCTATTAGAAGTAGAAGGCGCTTTGGTGGGATCTTCACGAGGGGGCATACTATTTGTAATGATTCCATCGTTCACGATAAATAATAAATAAAAAGAAAAGGCTGAGGAAGCTGAAAAGCCATAGTGCGCTAGCGCGTTAGTGCAACAACTTAGTGCCTTTTTTTTTTTTTTTACTTTCCCCATAAGATTAAACATAAGTGATTTCTAATGCTTGTAGCTTGCTTGTAATCAGTAGAATCTTCAACTTCTCCTTCAGTCTTTGTATACCGGCTCCACAACAAGTCTTCCTCCATTAATCCAACATTGTTACTCTAGAAAATCCAAAAGTTAAATTTCGAATATATGGATCTCTTTTTCAGCTTAGATGATAATTTATTAGTTACCAACAGAAATACAGAAAATTTAGTGGGGCTAGGCCTGAATTCCAGTTAATGAAAAATACATACAGTTCATCATCAAACATACATGGTGTACATTAGTTACTAGGATATTACCTATATACTAATCTATGCATGAATTGTTCCGTCAACTTAACGCAATCAGATCTGGTATCACTATCAAAATGGTTCAACAACGATTCTCCTTTTTTTTTTCTTTTGGATAGAATTTGTAGGGTTTTCTTGGTATACCTTTTGATTACAACATTTGCTGTCTTTTCTCTGAAATTTTGGTTTTTATTGACCGTTATTTTATGTGAAAGCAGCCTTGAATCTTTTTATGGCTTGAATCTACATTAAGGTCAACAATGTTGCTATCCAAAAAATGTGTGTGATCCCCAAGCACAAACAAATTGACATGATTATTTTACTGTGTGTAATTGTCACCAGCTGATCTGCCTTTTTGTGCAGTATATCCTAGTAAGGTGACAAGATGCTTATTCACCAATAGATTCTCTGAAACCTCGATCACCAACCCACACACGTGCAAAATCAAATAATTAAAATAAAATAAAAATATAAATGTAAGACCAAAGGAAAGAAACAAATTTAGAAGTTGATGCAGTAAAAAATGCTTTATTACCCTATCTTATTTTTGAATCCCTGTTCCTAACATCAAAGCTTTTTACATTCAGGAAAGGCTCTGCAAAGCTGATACATGGCAAAGAACACAGCCTACAGCTGATGTGGTATCTCTTTTATCGGAAATAAGGATTGGTACAGGTAAAAATGATTGTTGGAGTGGTATAAAAACTGCAAATATTCCTGCTGTCATGGCTGCAGCTGCTGCAGCGTCCGGAGGTAACTTGAAATTAACTGATGCCTTCAATTTGGAGGTGCTCAGTACTGGTATGGTTAGTGCAACAGTAAAATGTAACCATGCTGGAGAAATTGCTGGCATGAGAAGGTTATACGAGAGCATTGGTGGCCTTGATAAGCCTCCATTAGTTGGTTCTGGTCTTAATACTGACCTTCCAGAGTTGGGTTTGGTAGCATCACTGCAACATCCACAATCTAAAACTGAATCCTTCAATGAGATGTTACTTTCGAGGTTTGTGAGTCTGCTCCAGAAGTTTGTCAACAATGCGGAGAAAGGTGTTGAAGTGGACAAATCATCATTTCGTGAAACTTGTTCTCAAGCAACTGCATTGCTTCTTTCAAATATGGTGAAGGACTCCTCTTTCTTCCACTTTCAGTATGGTAAAATATATTTCAATTTCAATCCTCAGTTATGTTGAACATGATGAAAATATTCTTCTCAGGTTTCAGATTCGGAATCAAAAGTTGAGAGCTTTTCACAACTCCTACGTCTTCTTTGCTGGTGTCCAGCTTACATAACCACGCCAGACGCGATGGAGACTGGTGTGTACATCTGGACATGGTTAGTTTCAGCTGCGCCTCAATGGGGCTCACTAGTCCTTGCTGAACTTGTGGATGCATGGTTGTGGACAATTGATACAAAGAGGGGTCTTTTTGCATCTGATGTAATGTATTATGGACCTGCTGCAAAGTTAAGGCCTCACCTTGCTCCTGGTGAGCCTGAGCGACTTCCCGAGAAGGATCCTGTTGAACAGATAATGGCTCATAGACTGTGGCTTGGTTTTTTTATTGATCGGTTTGAGGTGAGACATGATAGAATAAGGATGTATGCTTTATTATGCTCTCCTCCTGTAACAAAATTTACTCTGGTCCTGAAATTTATGCAGATGCTATAATATGAAACATTTCGTTTAGGTAGATGTGTAGACCTGGGAGGGGCTAGTAAGGCTGGCATGTAGTGCCCTTGCTGGCCTTTGTTTATTTTTATTTATTTATTTATATTGTTTCTTTTTCAGAATGACCGAAAAAATTTATAACTTCTAGGCCCATTCATGGTTTAAAAAAATGCTTTGCCTCTGAGGCATTGAAAAAAATGCCTCAGTACTCTTATTTTTTAAGGGCGGATTGAGACTTACGCCTCAAGGCACATGCCTCGTTAATTACGAGGCGTGTTCCTCACAAATGCCCCCCCCCCTCCCCCCCCAAATTTTAAAACCCAAAAATCACATTATTTAACACATTTTGAAAATTTATTGTACACTTAATCTGCATGGAAAATTTAATCGGATCTTTAAGACTAAAACCTAAATTAATTCTTTGATTTGCTATAAATAAAATTAAACAATTCAAACTAATTCTAAAACAAAGTGGAAAATAAAAATTTATAGATATTTTGTTTGTTTTGAGTTGCTACTTGTCTTTGTTGATTTATCTTATGTTTAGTTGCATTGATACTTTAAGTAATTTGTTGTTTTGGAGACTTGTACATTTTGTTTATGTTATTGCATGTTTACTTTTATATATTTTTATATTTTGGTTCACCGTGAGGCTTACAACTTAAAGCGCCTTGAGACTTATGAAAAACTCCTCAGTATTCGTTTCTGCCTTTTTAAACCATGGCCCTGTTCACCTTCTGTGGACAGGATGGCCTTATCAACTTTACACTTCTACCTGTCTATGTACTGATAATATTCCTCCAACTGTTGATTTATATTATTTACTACATGTTTGTACCTTCGCTAATTGTCCTGGTCTTTTTTTCCTTATGTCCAATGACCCTGCATGAAATGTAGTAGCAAAAGATGCCTAACAGGTTATATTGTTTTCGATACCTTGGATTTATTAAAAATAAACACTGAACTTGGATCCACTGAAGATGTAATATCAACTGAATTAGAAATTTAGGCCTTAGGTATATCTTATAATTACCAGGTTGACTTTTTGCCTTTCAATGATAATTGAATCACTACATGATTTTATAGAAGAAGAATCAATGTATGTATTCTTGTTATCTTGGCTTTATATTTATACATATTATAATTTCTGTTGATACTTAATATACATTTTACTTAAACTATGATGCGTCCTTTCTTTATGTGAAATATTTCATCTTTTCAGGTAGTTCGACATAACAGTGTTGAGCAGCTCTTGTTACTTGGTCGGATGCTACAAGGGACAACAAAACTCCCCTGGAATTTTTCACGCCATCCGGCTGTTACGGGAACCTTTTTCTCACTCATGCTTTTTGGCCTAAAATTTTGCTCTTGCCAGTCACAGGGGAATCTTCAAAACTTCAGAACAGGGCTACAGTTGCTGGAAGATAGGATTTATAGGTAGACTTAAAAAACTATTCGATATTATCTAAGTAATGCTCAAATTCCATGCTTTTTATTGCTACCAAAATGCTTTTGCTCAATATTTTTCTGAACAATCTTTCAATGTACTATCATGTATCTGAGGGAACTGAAGATTGTGCTCATATTACATGGATATTTGAGTGGAATTCCTGTACAGTTAAGCTAACGCGTTACCCTATTTCCCTTATGTATATGTTGAATTTAATTGTTAGCAACTATGATGAAGAAGATAACTTGTGCTCACAAGCTATTCTCTTTGTTTTTTTTTTCCCCTGTCGCATAAGATGCTTCTAATAGGCACAAACTACATACAAAGCCTTGAGAAAACATTAATAAAAGATCTATTAGTATCAAAAGTTCAAACCATGTGAATATAAGCATCTAAGTTCGATGACCTCGATGAATTTTTAAATGATGTCTCGTAACAATCACTTTATTTTTTGTGATTAATGGACGATTAGCAATTTCTTTTTTATTGATATGCATTGAAACGTTTAGTACCAAGTTTCTTGTTTATATATGTGGCATGAAACTCTTGAAATGTTGGTAAATTTTTTTATTTAGGTAAATAACTGACTGTATTTTCTCAACATGTTTCATTACCCAAAAAGTTGTGCAAGTTGGAGTTAATATACCTGCAGCTCTATAGCGTTGTCTTATAAATAACTTTTTGTATGTCCACGGTTATCATCGAAGTTATTAATTTGACTTCTAAGTTACTATTTGTTTAAATCTTTATTATCTTTCTTATTTATTCTCTCTTCCCTACTTACTGTTGCATTTAGATAAGACAACTATTTTTTTTTTTTTATCTTTTTCCATCAAATGTTGAAGTTCCTGCAAGTTCTGAAAAAAAAATTAATTATATTTCTTCTGCAAGTACAGGGCCTCATTGGGGTGGTTTGCTCATGAACCTGAATGGTATGATTTGAATAACTACAATTTTGCTCAGAGTGAAGTTCAATCACTTTCTGTGTTTGTCCATCAACTTTTAAGTGAGCGGTTGGACACTTCCCAGCATGATTCCAAAGGACGGGGGCTCGAAAATGGTAGCTCCTTTAATGGTGTGGTGAGAATATTTCACTTGAATTCAGCTTCTACTTTCCAAAACTTTTTCTTTTCTGCCAGTAGAATGACATTAAATTCCCTTGAATCGTATTTTTGTGTACACAATATGCTGTTTGTGAAGATATTGAACACAAGTTGTTTTATTCCCTTTGCAGAAGGATCAGTGTCACCCTATCTGGGGTCAGATGGAGAATTATACTGTTGGACGAGAAAAGCGACGGCAGTTGCTTCTGATGCTATGCCAGCATGAGGCTGATAGGCTTGATGTTTGGGCTCAACCTATTGGTCCCAAGTAATTCTCAATTGATGTTTGGTTTTTTTAATGAATCTGGAAACACTATTGAAATTCCTAATCTTCCTGAGTAATTACGAAATTTTCAGGGAAAGTATTTTTCGGCTCAAAATCAGCTCTGAGAAGTGGATTGATTATGCAAGGACTGCCTTCTCCGTTGATCCTCGAATTGCTCTATCTTTGGCAGCAAGATTTCCAACAAATTCTACTCTGAAGTCTGAACTCACTCAGCTGGTTCAAGTATGTTGATAGAATTTGCTATGGTTCGAAATCCAAATATTTTGGCTCCCTTGGCACAAGTACTGCAATGTTTTGCTTGTTAACTTAAAGTTTTATAAATCTTAAAAATGTAGAGTAGAATATTTAACATACTGAAAGTTCAGATTAGATGGTCAGAATCCTGCTTATTAATGTGATAAATTTGAAAAACTCTTCTGCAATCCACATACTTTCCATGTAAGTGTAAATCTTCTATAGACTTGCCTATTTGTTATTTAATCCCTTGTTTGATTTTGCTATTTCCGAAAGCTCTTTTCTTCAAACTCATTTTTAACTACACATCCTCCCTATAAATTTGTTTTTGCACATGGACCCATAAATTTTCCTACTTTTAAATGCACATTCTCCAATAAAATCACTCTTCACAAAATAACTTCTGAAAAAATCAAAATATAGAAGGGCTGAATGAAAGACTAGCAAACTGGTGCTAACATCTGTATCTGCACTGTGATGAAGCTATTTCTTTATATTGGTTTGAAAGGATGGAATGACTAAATCATTATATTTCTGGAAGGAAGGTTTTATAATGTCATCATCTCGTAGAAATATAGTGTTTATGTTTTTGCTTTTCATATAATTTTCTGGTGTGGTCTATCCATTTGACTTATCAGTATTTAATTATGATGAAGGAAAGCTACTTTTGATAGAAAATAAGAACTTCACCGATTATTTTTCTTTCAAATAAAACAGTTAAATTAAAATCAGGATTAAATAATAGTTGTGTTCATAGATTAATGCTTTTTAGTCATGGATTTTGGAGAATTGTCATGAAATTTATAATGCATACCTCTTTTGATACTGTTCAATGTTCATCAACTTGAGTATTACGTAGGCCCTGTTTGAGCCCCATTTTCTAGAAAATCATTTTTTCCCAAACTCATATTTAACTACACATTCTCCCAATAAAATAATTTTGCACGTAAATCCAAAACTTTTCCATACTTTTTAACAATGCATTCTCCAAAAAAATCACTATTACAAAACTCATTTCTCACAAAAATTTGGGCTCAAACAGGGGCATACTAGATTTTATTTGTGGTAATAATTATTTGTTCTCAAGAACTGATTAAATTTAGCTGCATATAAAGTCTTGAAGTTATATCTTAAATTGACGTTCTTAATTTAATTTATTTTTGAATGTTATATATAAGATTTTTGTTCTGTTGAAGTTTCAGTATTTCAATGTCTGTATGCTCACGTGTTAAATGTTTGTGTATGCAGTCATGTGCTTGTAACATACTGGACACATAAGCAAGTAGTTTGTAGCTTGTATTCAGATAAAATCTGTCATGACATTTATGCTCTTTAATAAACCTTTCTTCGTTTGGTTTGTTCACACTGGAAGACTAACTTCGCTTCATGCGTTTGTTTTCATGCCAGTCACATATATTGGAGATCCGGAACATTCCTGAAGCTTTGCCATATTTTGTTACCCCTAAGGCGGTTGATGAAAATTCTTCACTTCTGCAACAATTGCCACACTGGGCAGCTTGTTCAATCACTCAGGCTTTGGAGTTTCTTACTCCGTCTTATAAAGGTCATCCCCGAGTCATGGCTTATGTTCTCAGGGTGTTGGAATCTTATCCCCCTGAGCGAGTAACATTCTTCATGCCTCAGCTTGTGCAGGCTCTAAGATACGATGACGAAGTAGGTTCTTGACTCAATGTGGCTACTATTTAAATATATATATTTTTTGGAATATAATCAAACAACCCCAGTAGAAATGATAGTTTTATTATCATTAGATAATTTTGAACAAGGATTTTATTCTTGTACAACTATCATTAGATAATTTTGAACAAGGATTTTATTCTTGTACAGTTGATGCCATCATTACTGCAAGAAATACATTTCTCAGCAAATCAGGATTTCAGATAATGTATTACTTCTTCATGCCCATAAAAGAAAGAGAAAATGATTGATAGGAAGTAAAATCTAATTTTATGTGTTGCAGTTTGTAGTTTCTCCTTCTGACCCCCACCCATCACTAAAGTGACAGCCATATGTTCTGCAAAAACCTCATGTACTGCTTTGTGGATCTGCATTTAACATCAAAACAAACTCTTTTTTAACATACCGAAAAATTCTGATTTTCAGAGGTTAGTTGAGGGATACTTGCTCAGAGCTACACAAAGGAGCGATATTTTTGCCCATATTTTGATATGGCATTTACAGGTGGGAAAGTTGGCAGTATTTTATTATCTGAATTGGTAATTGAGTTAGTAATATTGTCCCTTGGACAATGTGAGCATGCTCTAGCCTAGGTTTGACATATGTGAAATAAATTGCAGGGCGAGACTTGTGTTCCAGAGTCGGGGAAAGATGCAGACTCCGCAAAGGTATTTCTTCATCTATTAACTGATTGTACGGAAGAGGATTGCATATTCTCTATTTATATGGATTGTATTTTAGCTGATCTGTACATGGGTTGCACCAGTTTTCGCCTAAATATCCACATAATCCTTGTAAAAATGAAATTACAGCATATTGATTGCTTTCCTATTATTCAAATATGTAGTAATAATTTTGCTTTATATGTTTTAGTTGCTATTTTATTGGTCCATGGAAAGTAATGTGTGTGAATTTTCTTTTGAATGTACTCAGGACAACATATTCCCAAGCATGCTGTTAATTAAATATTAGTCCTGAATCTCTCCCTCCCTCCCCCTCCCTCCCTCCCTCCCCTCTAGGTTTTTTAGCATTTGCATGCTTATATTTATGAAGGGATATTTTAACGTTTTCAAGTATGTCATTAAAATGTGAATTTTACTCCATCCACAGCGCATGACTATCAATTTTTTCACCTCTTTTTAATTTTGATGAAATGTTTTTACTATAACAAAATTAGTTGTTTTGCACATTGGCTTACATCAGTAGTGTTGGTGCGTTTTATTTTATTTTTTGCAGAATAGCTCATTCCAAGCACTATTGCCAGTTGTTAGGCAACATATAATTGATGGTTTCAATCCTAAAGCCCTTGATTTGTTTCAAAGAGAATTTGATTTCTTTGACAAGGTCACATCCATATCTGGCGTTCTCTTTCCACTTCCGAAGGAGGAAAGGAGAGCGGGTATACGGAGGTGTTTTTCCCCCCTTATTAACATGCCGCTAATTACTTTTTAACATTATGTGTGTGTTCAAATGCCTAAATTTTAGTCAAAGTGGAAACCAAACGTACAATTTTTATAATGTTGAAATAGGGAGTTGGAGAAAATTCAAATGCAAGGAGATGATCTCTATCTGCCTACTGCTCCTAATAAACTTGTAAGAGGTATTAAGGTCGACAGTGGAATTCCTTTACAATCAGCAGCTAAAGTTCCTATAATGATCACATTTAATGTGGTGGATAGAGATGGAGACGGTAGTGATGTAAAGCCCCAAGCCTGCATTTTCAAGGTAATTTGAGTATTATTTTTTTGTTGATCCTTGGTTCTTCTGTAAAGCTAAATAGAGTTGTTGTACAAAAGTGATAATGGACTCGAGCAATAAGGAAATCGAGTACGAGCAGATATATTGTGAGAAATAAAAGTACAGCTGTAAACAACCTATTTATTTTTCTTACAATAACTTTCTAATTGCTCGTAGTGTTCCCCACCCATGTCGAAGGAAAACTAATACACGTGTTATAGCCTCGTGAACTCTGTAAATTTATATTTTTCTGAGATTTGGTCAAAAGCATACTTGTTGAAAACTAGTACGTGTTTAATCAACCTCATATAAGTAATTTGCGGGGTTGAACAGCTTTTCTTGAGAGAAACTTAATCGAGGAGATAATCATAATTTTTTTTTTTTTGTAGAGTATCTTAGATGCGTTTTCAAGGGAATTATGACTTCACCAAATAATTGTTCCTATACTTAGCATATAACAATTCATTATTTCTTGAACCATTGCCAAAACTCATTGGGGTTGGATTTTTCAATATGGCACATGGAAGTTTGATAATGAAGTGATAGTCAGAATGGAGTAAGGCCTAATCTTTTTGCTGCTGTTACAGTTGAGACGTCTTTATTCTGTTTGATTGCTTTGTGAAATCACTGTCTCATTTTAAAAGTTCATAATATAAATGGAGTATTGAATAAATTTGGAGAAAATTGCATAAATCGTATTTTGCAATCATTATGGCAGTTGATTCAGTTAGGCATTGATTAAAGTGTAATACAAAGTCTTGGATAACGAATTTAGTTTTATATGCAAGGAAGACCAACTATGTAAGACATTTGCCTACTTTAACAATTGATGTAAAACTATAGAGTCAATCGAAATGCTATTTTAGGTACTCAAGAAAAGTAATACATGTATAAGAAATATTGATTTTATTTATGTGTCTAGTTCCCAACCATTTCTTGTCGTCACACTTTTTCCCTCAGCCTTTTTTGGTAATTTTTTTAAGCTCAACCATTCATTATTCATTTTTATTTTTTTCACGTAAAAAACTTATGTTAGTATGCCATAAAATGATAAGATTTCCCTTACCTTAATAAACAATAAGAGGGTAGTTCAAATACATGTACAAAAAAAATAAAAATTAAAAGAAAAAGGAAATCACTTCATCCCTCCCATCCCATCTCTACCCCATCCTGACACTCAACCACCTACCCATCCGGTATGACCTGTCCTGCCTGAGGGTTTTCCATCCCCTGATTTGCGAATCATGAGGAAAGATCACTCAATCCAAGAAACAACGCCACCCCAATTCCACCATTTGCCAAGATATTAATCCCCAAATCTGGAAAGGTAGGAACCAATAAGTCTTATTTACCATTAATTCGAAAGGGGATTTGCAAATAATAAAGAAAGCCCTGTCATCCATGAGTTGCTATAACCACTCGAGGTTCTCCAGTTATCAACCTGAAAAAAATAAAAAAAAATAAAAAAGGAATTCTCTGTTGTTTTAGGAAAATGAAAAAAAGAAGCCTAGAAGAAACTAAGCGATGCTGAGAGGTCAGGGAAGTTGGTGACATGATGACAGAGGAGCCTTGGTACACAACTAGAACTAAAAATTTACCGGCAAAAATATTATCAAAGTTAGCAGTGGAAAAGTTATGGATGATGTCTGGTTGTTCCGTAAAAACTACAGGTGGATTAATGGCTGCTAATCTTACTTCAGTTTAGTTTGAAAGTTGAAGATAGTATACCTTGGGCAATATATAAAAATGAGTGATAGTTAAATGAGTAGTATTTGTGGATCTCTCGAAAAAATCATCAGAGAATGGTCTGTGTTAAAGTTCTAGACTTCCAGTCATACTCAGCCTGCCAGAGCAACAGATCGAAGGCAGAAGCACAAGCATAGATCAGATCATCTAGCTTTTACAGTGTGTAATTACAGTCTCATCCTAAATTTCTTTCTTAAGGCCACCACAATTCATTTTATTGTAACTTCAAGAATTTTCAATAGAAAATAAACCATATGTGATACACTGATTTTCGTTGTAAAACTTAGTGGTATTTGTGATACTTAATCTGTGTTAATTTCCTAAAGTTTTGTAGCTTTTCTGAGGGAAGGACATGAAAAGAAGTAAAAGAAAATTGACAAATATCCATATCTGGAACTAGATTTTTGAAAATAATGCATTACACTTTACTACTATTGTACATAACTGAATTGAGCTTCCTTCAAATATATAGGTTGGAGATGACTGTCGACAAGATGTTCTTGCTTTACAAGTTATTTCTCTTTTGAAGGACATATTTGAAGCCGTTCGGCTTAATCTATATTTGTTTCCTTATGGAGTTCTCCCAACTGGCCCAGAGAGAGGAATTATTGAGGTAAATACATGTTACAGTTCACCTTGCGTGCATGTTTTTTGATGTATTTACATGTTTGCAAGTTCTTATAATCTGATATTTGTCTTTGCAAAAAGCTACCTTATGACGTTACATGTAGTAGTCTAGTAGATATTGATCAATATATGCAGAGAGCCATTTTTCTAGTTAACTGGAACCCCCCCCCCCCCCCCCAACCCAACAAATACCACATATTTATACATTCAGATTCAATTAGCAGAAGTTTGGAGAGCTGATTGTCGTTGTCTTCTTTCCCACATTTTCAGTTTTTTCTTGTAGGATATTTCCATTTATGCCTGACTATTATCTTCTTATGCCTATGAACTATTCAGAGACTGCCATGGAGACTTGTGCAATTTTTCCGTTCATTGTTGTGGAAAATTAGGGCTTAAAATTTGCAGAGGAATTGGAGCTTACAAGAGCATGTTGATGCCATTTCTTGAAATTACTTTAGAAATTTGTTTGGTTCTAGGCTTACCTGGCTTTAGTTGATGAATTCATGCATTGCATGGTACTAAAATATGAATGTGCGAAAAGATATATGTATACACATACAACAGATAAGTAGGAAGGTTTATTTTTTTGGTTCATATAGATTATGATTAACACAGGTACCTTATTGGAGATTTTGATGCTTTGCTGCATAACCTACTGTATTAGTGTAGAATTTTCAATGTGCACAGAGCTTTGAAGATTAGTTCTTGTGCTGGATAGTGGCTAATGTTATGATGTAGAGAGCCAAATACTGCCTCCCCCTTTTCCAATTTTTTTCTTCCAGCAAAGAACTGAAAATTGTACTCTTTCCGTCCCATAAAGATAGACTTATTTCTATTTTCACACAAATTAAGAAAACATAATTAATATACGTTAGAATTAGAAATTTACTTACATTTTACCTATTATACCCCTATATTGAATAATGAGTAGTTCATATTTGTTGATAACAATACATATACTAGGGGTATGTCAGAAAATTAGGACATTAGTATACTCTCAACAAAGAAATTGATCTATAATTTGGGATAAACAGAAAGGAAAAATGAGTCTATCTTAATGGGACGAAGGGAGTAATATGTTTTCCTTTTGAAACTCGAGCTTTGATTACTTGAGATGGAATTGGATTAGTGGCTGTTGGTGTGGCATCTATTAGATTTTGTGTATGTGTTTATATGAGTTTCCTCATTTTAGCACTTTTATCAGAGAAATAAATGTGCCTTACGAATCTAAGATGCTAGGGTGATTGATAAAAAGACAGATGGGTTGGTGGTTCTAATTGTGGAAATTCTTTCAAGCTGTCTGATGTTATCGGACAATTCCATTTGGACGCACTAATTCTTACACATGGGCTTACACATCACTCACATGAAGTGGGACCCAAAACCTCATGTGAGTGGTGTGTAAGCCAAATAGTAACCCAAAGAGTACATATAGCATTGTTCTTATTATCAATTGGGTCTGGAGGGAAGTTGCAAATACGTTTTCTTGTACAATACTCTGAAGAACATCAAAAGGTCATTGGATTCTTAACCAAGAACACAACAGTATTTTGTAATCTTATCCCTATTCTTCATAGTCTGTCAAAACGAATAAAACAAAAAAGAAAGAAAATCTAGATGCTGCAATATTGGGATTCATGAACTCTTTGCTTAATGCACTTGTTATCTTGTGAATTAACATAGAGAATCTTAACTTCATTCTCCTTTCACCTAAGAAATGTGCAACTTCAAGGATGCTATCGTCAATTTCTGTAACCTGAAATAAGTTTTTATTTCCATGGGTGGTTTTTTTGAACTTCTTTATTTGAATTTTTAGGAATGTTTTCGAGGCTAATGTTATGAGATCTTCTTGATGGGATTTTTCGAGTCTATAGTACACAGATCGTAAACTTCAGTCTTCATATTATTTTAGCATTTTGGTTCTGAAGTTCGTATCCATGTCGTATTATCCCTATGGTTCTCTAGGTTCAGTCTACAGTAAAACAGTCATTTGACTTCATATTATATATCTTTTTGGTCTTCAGGTCGTGCCCAATACACGTAGCAGAAGTCAGATGGGTGAAACCACTGACGGTGGGTTATATGAGATTTTTCAACAAGACTTTGGGCCTGTTGGTTCTCCCAGCTTTGAAGCTGCCCGTGAGAACTTCCTCATTAGTAGTGCTGGTTATGCAGTTGCCAGCCTATTGCTTCAACCGAAGGATAGACATAATGGAAATCTATTGTTTGACAGGTAAGCAATTTCTTTATGCCTTAACTAATAGATCGATAAGCTTGACCAATTTTGATATGTTTGAAATATTCAAATCCATAGTTTGTTTGGTTCATTTGGGAGCCGGGCTTTAGACCTATTCGGCCTGATAACATGCATGATTTTCATAGGCTTGTGCCATTTTGAGGAGGCAAACAGAATGCTACATTATCTCAAGATGATGGTGATGCAGGAGCATATAATTTCGTTAACGAACAAGAAAGGAGGCCCAAGAAGAAAAGAAATTAAGGCATTAAAGATATTGAGCAACTGCACTAAAATTAAAAGGACTTCTAATATTCTAAACCATTATTGAAAAACTTGAACCAATCTAATCAAACCTAAATAGATGTATTTAAATCAAACCCTACTTTAAAATAATATTCTAATTCTAACTCTATCCTTTTCTCTATCTCCATTAGATGGTTTTACTAAATAAGTGCCATCGAGCTACTCCCTAGACATCCTCAGTACTACCCACCATTACAGCTCTTAACTACCTGGTCAATTGTTTTCCTGCTACCATCATCTGCTATTCATAACTGATACCATTACAGCTCTTAACTACCTGGTCAATTGTTTTCCTGCTACTATCATCTGCTATTCATAACTGATATTGTTCCTATTTAGAGTAATATACTTTATTACCTTGATCCATTTCAGTAATCTGATAATGTAACAAGAATCTGTCTGCTTAACTACAGTCTAAATTAATGTCCAAATCTGCTCTGCTGTCCACTGGAGAAATTGCTAGGTGAATGATTATTGGATTACACATTGAATACATAATCGGAGGATTATATGTACTATTCATCATCCAGTACTTGTTCTGATTTGAGTATTAGCCTTTTACTGGAGCATAAAAGATAGTCATTGTACTTGCATTATCCCCTTGTTTGGTAGAGATTCTTTAAAACACATTTTTTCTCATACTCATTTTCACCACACATTTTTCCCAATAAAATAAAATTGCAAGTGGATTCATAACTTTCCCTGTGCTTTCTAATCACACATTCTCCAAAAAAATCACTTCACAATAAATTCTCTCAGAAAATCTACATTGAATAGGCCCTTTAGTGTTCAACTTTATTTTTATATAAAATTTATTCAAGACAACTCATATTTGAACTCATAGAACTAGGCAGAGTTTAATCACAACCATTTTTTTGTTTTTTTCAATTGCAGTGTGGGTAGGCTTGTTCATATTGATTTTGGTTTTATTCTGGAAACTTCACCTGGTGGAAATATGCGATTCGAAAGTGCCCACTTCAAGCTGAGTCACGAGATGACTCAATTACTTGATCCGTCCGGAGTGATGAAAAGCGACACCTGGCATCTATTTGTAAGGTGAGTATTAAAGGTTTCTCACCTAGAAATAAACCATTTTTTAAGTTTCCATTTGACACATTTTGTTGTGACATGTGGAGGAAAATGGATCAACTTAATATTCCTACTAAATAATGATTTTGTTATGCGAGAGGTGTGGAGAATTCTCCATTATAGGGAATCTGCAGTGGACAATACATAGCCCTTGCATTCTGAGTGAAACTGTAAATCTTTGTGTTTTAGTTGTTTTCTTATTGTTGTTTTTCCCTTTTTTTTTGCAGTTTGTGTGTGAAGGGTTACCTTGCTGCCCGTCGCCATATGGATGGGATCATCAATACAGTCCGGTTAATGATAGATAGCGGATTGCCTTGCTTCAGCAGGGGCGATCCTATTGGAAATCTTCGCAAAAGATTTCATCCTGAAATGAGTGAGCGCGAGGCAGCTAATTTCATGATCCGCATATGTACCGATGCCTATAATAAATGGACGACTGCGGGTTATGATCTGATTCAATATTTGCAGCAAGGAATCGAAAAATGAGGAAAATTGTCATTGGATGTATCTTTTTAGTTTTTACATGTAGCTTTTCAATTGTTTCTACATTCTGTTTGTGTAGGGAAAAAAAAAATGAAAAAATGAAAAAAAAAAAAAAAAAAAAGTATCTGTAGAGTTGCAATGTTTTTGTAGTGTTTATTTATCTGAGACATTAGACATATCGAAATGAGGTATTTATGATATGTTTGTATAGGTTGTTACTCATTTATTAAAATGAAAACTTGAAGCTTTGTGTTTGTATAGGTTGTAACTCATTTATTTATTAAAATGAAAACTTGAAGCTTTCCTGTAATGACATGATTAACCACTCGATTTTCTTGAAATTTCATCACTTTTTAGGTGATTCGAACTTCGAAGTGATTTATGGATGAAGCCACAGTAAGTATCAAATATTTTCCAGTATTTAGGTCATTTGGTAGTTGAAGAAGTAGTGCATTTGTAATTTGGTGAAGCCTTCACGTCGTTAGATGCCAGATGGTCCACAAATGTTGCTGGAGAATGAATCATTTATTTATTTATTTTTTGGAGGTAAAATGTGGTTAAAAATTGGAGGGAATTTGTGTGGTTAAAAATAATTTGAAAAATTGTGTAGTTTAAAAATTGGTTTAAAAACCATTAACCAATCTCCGAACGCAGCGTAAGAGTTGAAAGCCAAAGCTAAGATCGAATAAATTCTAACTGAGGTAACCGGATCTCAAGTGATACCTAAGGCTATATATAGCTAGTTTAACCTCGGAGTAACATTTGATGAATTAAAGTATTGTAATTTAGCTCATATATTATCACTTCAAATTTTAGTTATTAAAGCAAAACTAAAATTCATTTTCAATAAATACACCACAACAAATTTACAATTAAAATCTTAATTCAATAAAAATAAAAATGTAGTATTATGTTGTATCCATTCTACCGGTCACTATTAACCCTATTTCTTTTAACCCCCAGTCCGACTCTTGTTGGGTTTCACCACCTCCTTCCTCCACCACAATTTACGCTTCCACCTAACATAAAGGTCCAAAAATGAGAAACTCATGTGTGAAGAATAGGACGAATGTCAAGAAACTTACTCGTACAAATGAAAGCTTAGGACGTTTGAGTGAGTAGAGTAGTATTTAGGCGATTAGAGTGTCGGGCAATGTGCAATTGAGGAGGCAGTTTTCCCACTTCTCCATGATTTGAAATAACGGTAATTGTTCACTTTACTTTGCGACGCAAAATATACACGCAGATGTACTAGTTGTGAGAAGTAATAAAGTGAACAAACGGGTCTGGATTATCGTTCACACAAGACTATTATTAAGTACCGAAATATTTTAGTTCCTATCATTATTTGAGCAAACGAATTTGTTTTGATGTTTTGAACTAAAACCAAGAAAATTAGCACAAGAAATAAATTGAGAGATTGTTTTGTTTTTAAAAACAATTGTAAAGTAGTTGAGATTCACGATTTCACCTAACCTATTAAGTTAACTCCAATTCCATTTTTATTTGCTAAATATGCATTCGGTCGAATTCACTAATATCCATTGAAAGTAATAACAAAAGTATATTCACTAATAATAACAAAAGTATATTTCTATCTTTTGTCCAATTACTGAATTTATTACCTAGATCTAAGTTATTAACTCACCTATCAGATTATGAAAATAACTTATTAAATCATGAATTAGTGGTCAATTAATTCACGCATTAAACATAATAATAAATCAATACATGCAACGAATCATTAAAACAACGAAATATGAAATTAAAATAATAAAGTTAGGCAACATCGTTTATCCCAACATGGAATTTAGTTACACATTATAATTAAACAACAAAAACAATAAATAATAGCGTTTATTGAAAATAACATAAGAGAATGGAAAGCTTACACCAAGTATCATTTCTCCACGTGATCTTCAAGTCTCGCCCATTTACTATGCGTTGATCTCCCAAGAATTTAACGTGAAAATCTCAATTGTATGATGTTCTTAAAGGAGGCAAAGGTCCCGATTTTCGTGTCAAGAGGTTGTATTTATAGTTAGAGAAGAGACATAATCGAAAAAGGAAAGCAAATTGTCAAACCCATGCATGAGTCTTTTTTGGTATCTGCACAATGTTCAATGTTTCGATCATATCTTTTTATTCTATTATCCTATATCGAGATGATTCAAAGTGCATTAGAAAGATAACTTAAATGACTACAATTATTCCTAAAATAGGATTTTTTTCAATTCGAACGTTTACCACCCTAAAATTAGGTCTCAAAGTTCGACTAAAAATTTGTCCAAAATCTTGTACGAATGGAATGAATTTTATGATAATAATCTTATCATATTCTATTCCTTTTTGACTTCTACTTGTATCCAATTGACTCATAAAAATACTCAAAGTGTCATCTTGTGATCCAAATCAATCATTGGATATTTTCAAGTTGGTCCCTCGTGTTTAATTTGCATTTCAATCCTTCAACTTCCAATTGCAACAATATAGTCCCCATACTTTCAAATCTTCTTCTATTTCTCTTCCAATTTCAATTCATCTTCTTCTCCAATTAGGTCTTCCACACCTTGATTTCTTCACTTTAGAAACATGCATCTTTCCCGGTTGACGTTATTAACTTTTCAACTTGTTCAATTTAGCTCCGAATGTCATCCAATTGTGCATAATTTCTATCAATTGCTTCATTATCAAGATTTTGGGATATTTTTTGAAATGTAAACAAATAAATACGAATTAAATGGTATTTATTCTGAACCCACAATAAAATATTCTAATTTTGACATAAATAAGAGTATAAAATACACTTATCATTAGCCAACTAGCCATTATTGACAGTTACTAAAAACGTGAGCAGTTAAAAGTGGCATTATGAGAAGTTATTGAAAGGAATTATTGATATAAGGTAATAGGCTGTTACAGACGGCTAGGAAACAAGAATCATGCAAGTATAAAAGACATGAAATAACATGAAGACAAAGATGACAAAATCAACTCTCAAACAAAGAATATGTAATTTTCTTATCTTAGATTTAATAGACAAGTTTTGAATTGAATCTTTCTAAATCAAACACGCATTGTTGAGTCTTTGTTTTAAGATGTTTGTACCTTATATATCTTCAGAATCTTATTTAATTAGCACGAGCTAACCCGTCAAACACAATTTGGCATGCTTAATGGGACAACTTGGTGTAAGAAAGGTTTGAAGCACCATGTCTCTCAAAAATTCTGAAAATGAACTAGCAACTCAGTAGTATGTTCCTTCTATAATTGAGCAATTTGAGGGTAAGCAAAATACCCAAGAAATAGAAGGATTGGATCGCAGTCGTTATGAACCAATGATAGAGTTAAGTTCACGTACCATGCTTACACTATTAGGAGAACTCACTCAAGATATCATTGATCATGTAAATTTACAAAATATTCATATTGTGAGAACTTGTTCAAAATGAAAAATGCACTATGGCAATATTGTCAAACAATGGGTACATTAAATGATCTCGTGAAAAAATTGGTAGGCCAAATATGTCATTCAAATCCTATGGAAGGGAATACTTATTTTCAAACTAGGAGTTTAATAGGCAGTGGCTCACCAACCGTAAATACAAACAATGGTTCACCAACCATAAACATGAGACAAGGATTAGAAACACTACATATTGGACCATCCAACATGGGGTCTTGGACCTTCTAATGTGGGAAGTGTTGAAACATACAATATGTGAGGTATCCCTAATATAAGGGAAAATGTCCAAAAATGTAGGAACCAAATGTCACGTACTAATGAAGGAGTAAATTCACCTTTTAATGATAACAATGAGCTAAATAATTATGTATTCATGGCTAATGTGGGAGGTT
The DNA here is from genome assembly GCA_963555705.1 of Ligustrum vulgare. Taxonomy (NCBI): domain Eukaryota; kingdom Viridiplantae; phylum Streptophyta; class Magnoliopsida; order Lamiales; family Oleaceae; genus Ligustrum; species Ligustrum vulgare. Next base: position 23,929,576 of record OY743186.1, read on the forward strand.
AATCATGTTAGGCATCCAACGACACCTTACATACCATATCCACTAGGAGTTTCTTATGACCAAAATGTTATTTTGAGGAAACAAATAACAAAAATCCTACAAGATCAGTTGGCATTTGGAATTCTACTAGTAATTCGTCCAACATAAAAAAACCCTTATCCAGATTTGGGAAGGGATAAGTGTGATTTACACACTTATTTTGGTCTTAACTTGACATTTTAATTGACCAATTGAGCGAATCTCTCCTTATAAATTGTGTTTATCTTGAAAAATTAGGTACAATTTCAATTGGAAAGAAAATGGACAAGATTGAAGAGAAATTAACTAAAAGAAGAACAAATTTGATTTTCAAGGATCTAATTGAAAGAAATCAAAAGTTTAAGGACTTAATTGCAACATCCCGAAAAGGATGGAGGACCTATGGTGTAAATATTTCAGTTTTTTTTTATTTATTAAAAGTCAAAATTCGAGGACTAAATTGATGAAGATCAGAAGATGAGGGACTTAAATGCAAAAAATGAAAGTTGTTAGCGTGGCTAATAATAATCAAGCTGTCACACGACACTGCCCAGAATGGGAAATGTCATTTTCCTACACCACGAGACCGCAGATAGTAAGCCACGTGGCTGTGTGGGTCAACTCTGGCCTAATCCAATTTTCAATTTTTTTTTTTTTTTTTTCACAAAAGAGCATGTTTGGCTCAGCTTGTTGGCGTTTTTGACCTTTTAAAGTCTAATTTTTGGGGGGAAAAAACACCTCCACTTCTCATTTTTCAAAGAACTCAATCCCCCTTCCACATCTCTAACCCTAACCCTAACCCTAGCTCTTTCTTTCTTTGTTTTTTCTTTTTCTTTTTCTTGATCCTTTTCCTTTTCCTTTTAGTTTGTAGTTTAGTTTTTTATTTCAAGCATCTAACATCTATTGAAGCAAGGAAGCAAGAAGTGAGGTAAAAATACAAAGTAAAGTTCACGGATTTTTTGAGCAAAAACTCAAGGGAAGAATTTATTTCTTTATCTTGTATTTTAATCTTTAATTTCTATACTTTGTGATGTATTTTCCTAAACCTTATATTTTGTGCAATATTTATGTAATGGACTAGTTGTTTATATTGGGATGATTGATGCAGCTTAACTTAGTTTAAGTGATCTCAATATTTGCTTATTAATTTTGATCTTGTTATTTCATGTATGTTTGTTATTGGGGTTATTCTGTGTGTTTGATTAATCACCAAATATGTGATTTGTGGAGTATACGATGATCGAGAGATATTGTACATTTTAGAGCAAATAACAAATGCTCTAGGTATTAATTTAGGAGATAGAGATATAATCATATTTTAACAAAGATTTAATGTTTTTTATTGTGTTTTTTGTACATAGAGATATAGTAGGTTAAACCATCAATTAGGGTTAATTTTGCTGGAGACTAAAATTGGAAGATCAGGTCTAGCATTGTAAATGAATAATTTGTTAATTTGCATGTTAAGAATTAATTTAACAAAGGTTAAGTGAAATCATGAATTCCAACTATTTAATCTTTCATTTTCCTTATTTTAATTTAGTTTAAAGTTAGTTCCTTTAGTTTTGAATTTACAAAAATCCAACTTTTTATTGTGCGTCTTCTTTGTTAAGATTAAATTAACTAGAGTATGAGTATACATTCCTCGTGGGATAGACAATCCTGACTCAAAAGTCCACTTTATTACTTGTACGCGACTCGTGCGCTTATTGTACACAATTTTAGCGAACAGTCAGATCAAGCATGTCCTTGACCTAGAAGATATAGAGCATCTGAACTTTATTTGTTCATTGGTCTAGGGGAGATGTCTAGTTTAGAACACATAGGGTGTTTTAATTTACAGTGTGGCGAAGTTACTTATTACCATAAAATGAGATTGTTCCCAAATTTACTCATTGGGGTTGCTTTCTTATGGTTCATTAATTTGTTAACAAATTATATCCAAACTTTGCAACAATTGGAGCAATTGTTCCATGCCTAATTTTACAAAACTGAATCAGAAGTCACTTTGATAGATTTAGCAAATCTACATCAATTTCCAAATAGATGGGTGGAGTCTTTTCTTCAAATATTGAAAACGGCTAGAGCAAGTATTCTGATCCCTTGTCTGAAAAAGAATTTGTTAAAATCGTCCAAAGTTGCTTCCGTTTTGAATTAAAAAAGAAGTTATAGGACAGAGAATTTCCTGATCTCTTTCAATTGAGCGTGAATATCATTAGATATGAGCGATTGTTAAGAGAAGGAAACAAATGAAGAATTCTTGTGAAGTGATTTATTATAAATACCCTAATTTTGACATTCATGTCATTGACACTAGTCAAGATGAGACTGAAATATGTCTAGTTGGGTTGGTCAAATAGGACACTTATGAATGCCCTGTTGACCATATTGGAAGTTCCAATTAAGAATGAGCCAACGAAAGAAGAAAACAAATTTGATGTAACAAAGGCCAATGTAATATTTGACCCGACTATATAAAGATCCATGTATCGTTACCACAAGGATTGAGATAAATTATTATGTAAATTACTAACCTTAATCGAAACAAAAAATAAATCAAGTCGATGTTGTGAGTTAAAATCCAAATTACAATTAAAATTATTATAATAGAAGACTCGATTAAAAGCAATTTGACATAGTGGTTTTGTTGTATGTATGAGAATGCAATGCTAGGATCTAGAATTCAATTTTTTTATTTATTTATTACATCTTGATTATCTTGGTTTCAATGTTTAACAAAAATTTATCGATTATGAAGATTAATATTCTTAAATTGTTTAAAACCTTCTTTTGAATGTGAATTAAAATCTATCCCTATATGTGATCTGTCTATATTTCTATAACGAATATGGAAAGATAAAAAAGCATTAACGATTTATGAACAATTAAAGATCACATAAAGTATAACAATATATTTTTATCCCCTGTCGGATTTTATGACCATTAAAAAATGTCTAACGAATTCCTAGTCTTTCAACTCTAAGAACACATCACGAAAATCATAGTCATTGGCCAAATAATTATATAGTCATAAGAAATAGAAATAATTGCTCAAAACCATAAATTGTTTTAAATTAAACAAAAACCAAAATAATAAATCCGGAAATAAAAAGCTTCATCATGATCTTAACATAAATTAAATTAGCCTAGATACATAATTGAGAATTGATAACAAGCTTTAAAATAATTCATCACCCGGATGTAGGAATTGATCTTGTTAGAGGAGAAATCTTTATCTTTAATTTGATCTTCAATTGAACGTTGTTTCTCTTTCTAGAGCTTTATCTCTCAATTATTTTATAGAATATGGTATCCCTCTGAATTCGTTCAGTCCTCTATATATAACGTAGGGTAGAATCCTTGTTCAACCAAAAAAATCTAACAAAATCAGTGTGCAAAAGGAAAATCTTGGTCCTTTTCTTAATTGCACACGGAGTCTTCTCTTTTAGTGTGTCCAGTTCAGTCTTTCATCTCTTGATTTGTACAATTAAGCCCTTGAAGTTCAGGATTTCTCCAGTTAAGCTCATATTTGATTCTAAATTCTCCTTGTCTACTTCCAATTTGCACAACTTAGTCCGAATGTCCTTCAATTGATCATGATTTATCTAGATTGATCATTTTCTCGACTTTTGGGGAAAAATTGAAACAAACACAAATTGCACAATTAAGTAAAATTTATTCTAAAATGACGATTTAATTTCATAGTTTTGGCATCTAAATAAGTGTATAAAATACACTTATCGAACACCCTCAAACTATATATTTGTTCGTTCTCGAACAAAATAAAACTAAAACATAACTTTAAAAACTAGACTCAAATGCAGGAATGACTCAATGTTGTCTTGTTCACTTTATGCCTCAAGTTTAAGTAAAAAAAAATTACACTTTACGATGAGATCCGAGAAATTCAAACATCGATGCACTTTCCAATGGGACCCATGACGAGATCCAATGCCAAATAGTTCAAGATTCAAAGATAAACAAAGTGATTAAGTCAAAAGAAGAGTCAAGAATCAATTTGGGGGATGTTTTGGCTAATGATGGGGATGGTGAACAAAATGGGAGCAAAGGTAGGAAAAGAAGAGAGTGATAGTAAGGTAGGAGAGATGAAATTGATGAGAATATTGATATTGTGAAAATGAAAAGTCCATCATTCCATGGGGAGAGTGATAGTAAGGAAGGAGAGGTGGAGATAGTTGTGAGTCCACCAAATTCTTCGATAAAGGCTAGTGTGGTGGAAAAACATGGAGAAAATAATTTTTACACTAGGTGCTTTGTGAATGATCAAGCATGTAGCCTCATTATAGATGGGGAGAGTTGCGCTAATTTGGTGAGTGCTAGTAGGGTGGAGAAATTGGGATTACCGGTAATGATGCATCATAATCCTTATATATTGCAAATGTTGGGTGACTATGTGGAAGTGAGAGTAAGTGATAAGTTCTTCTTACTTTCAACATTGGAACCTATAGTGACCAAGTGTTATGTGATGTAGTTCTCATGCACACTACTCACATAATTTTGGGGAGACCTTGGCAAAGTGATAGGAATATGAAACATGATACAAAGAAGAACCAGTATAATTTCCAATTTAATGGGAAAAAGGTTGTGCTCCTATCTTTCAGTCCGGAAGAGGTATGCGAGGACCAAATAAAGCTCAAGAAGGAGTTTGAGGAAGAAAAAGAGAAGGAGAAAGAAAAAGAAAAAGAAAATTTGATTGAGAAAATTGAGGAAGAAAAAATTGTGAGGAAAAATGAGATCATGAGAGTTGGGGCAACGACCCCAGAAAAAGATGAGGAAGTGACGAGTGTCACAAAAGAACTTGAGAGAAGATATTACACAAAAATGTTCTTTGCACTTGATTATTCTAACAATGTTCTCCCTAATTTGGATACTCCTTTGTTGCAGGAAATTGTGAGACCGACTTATCAAAGTAACAAGGAACTTCAAAAGCATGCCGAGTGAAAGAAGTTCATGGAAACATTTTCCTACAACAAGTACAATCGAGGTAAAGAAAATGTGATAACCGATGCAATATCTAGGAGGTATGCTCCTAACAATTCTTTGAATGCGAGGTTATAGTGTTTTGAATATATTAGAGGATTGTATGACATTGATGTAGACTTGGCAAGTATATTGTTGGCTTGTGAAAATGTTATACTTGATAAATTTCATAGGCATAATGACTTCCTATTTTGTGAAAACAAGATCGATGTACCTATTTGTCCTATAGGGGAATTGCTAGTTTGGGAAGTCCATAAGGGAGGTCTAATAAAATATTTTCATGTGAAAATATTTTTTCTTCTAACCTCCTTAGCCAACTCATTTTGTCTTAAATATACTAAGGGCATGCATGCTAATAACCCAAAGTTGTTTAACATTTATAAATCATGTGGTGAGTGAGATTTTGATAAATTCTATGAGTATGATGATTATTTGTTTGGAAAAATTAGATTGTTTGTTCCTAAATGTACCATGCGAGAGTTGCAAGTTAAAGAGGCACATGTGGGGTGATTGATGGGGCAAATTGGGATTAAGGACACCTTAACATTATTAGGTGAACATTCTCACTGTCCTAAAATAGAAGTTGATGTTGCACTTGATTGTAATTGCAGTGAACACATCACTTGCACAAGGGCGAAATCTAAATCTTTTCCTCAAGTTTTATGTGCACCATTGCCCATCTCTAGGAATCCATGGATTGATATTGCTATGAACTTTGTATTTGGCTTACCTAGGTCTAAACAGGAAAATGATGCTAATTTTGTGGTTGTTGGTAGGGGTATTAAAATTTCACATTCTATTACATATCATGAATACAACAATGCTACCAACATAACAAATCTTTTCATAAGGGAAGAGATGCATGAGAGTGACCTAAGAAGTTGGGGAGAATGTCTACCTTTTTCTAAAGTTGCTTGCAATAAAGTTGTTCATTCTATTAGCAAATTTTCCTTGCTTAAGGTTGCTAATGACTTTGACCTATTAACTCTTCTGAATTTAATGCATTTGTTTATTGATAAAAGAGTTAGTTTTGATGGGAATAAACAAGCAATGAAGATCAAGCTTCCATCCGGGGAGCGTGGTGAACAATATATTTTCAACCCAATCCAAACCAAGGTCGAACACGAATCGTATTTGATCTGGGTGGTTGGATATGGTTCCTTTTAAGGAAAGAATGGGTTTCCGATCAATCAAAATCCAAATTGCTACCCTGCCATTATGATTCGTTTCAAACTCTTGGCAAGACCAAAGACAACGTCTACCAATTGATCTTACCTGGCGAGTATAAAATCTCAGTTACATTTATTGTGCCTGATTTTTCTTTTTTTATTGTAGGTATTGATTTGAGGTTGAATCCTTCTCAAGAGGGAGGTGATGATGAGAATCGAGAAAGTCCAACTTCATTGTATGAACCCATGATCCACAATGCAAGATCAAAGGTTAAGGAATCTCACGACAATGCATTCAAGCAAGATTCGAGATCTAAACCTTTTCAAGAGGGAGGGGATGATGAGATCCGAGAAATTCAAACATCGAAGATTCGAGATTAAAGAAAGTGATTAAGTCAAAAGAGGAGCCAAGAATTAAGCCAGAGGTCAAAAAACACGAAGGTTGGAATTTCAACTGGGAGGCCACACATATGAATCCTGGAGTGGCCGCGCGTTGCTATAACGGATAGGCAGAATGAGAAACTGCTTGCCCGCGTGGCCGCGTAGGAAAACTGAAAGTCAGATTTGCAAGTTTTTGTTTTAAATCCGATTTATTTTTCAAATATCTTGTACTATACATAAAACCCAGCACTCAAACCCTAGTTCATTTGCTATCTTCATGTGTGAAGACATTTGTGAGGTAAATCCTCATTTCATTAAGCCTCTTTGAGATAATGTTCTCGACTTCACTCGGAGTATTTTATTTCTTGTGATTGTTGGAAGAAATCTATGAACTTGTTTATTTCTCTCCATTGGGTTAATGTTTATTCCTTAGAATTTTGGTTAGATTAAACTTGGGTTAGGTTTATTTTCACCATTTTAGCTTTCTTGGGTTGATATTAAATTGTTATGAGAATTTTAGGTTCAAACACCAAAGGGGTTCGCATCACTTTAGAAAAGGATTCCAAACAACAAAATAAAATTTTCTTACTTATCCAATGCTTGACTTTTCATATGTGTATGTGGATAACCACTACCAAATGTATACTCATATAAAAATATACCCAACATAGTGTTACTTATAATTTGTAAAACTTGAATCTCATGTGATCAAACAATGAATTTATTTTTTCTTTTTCTTGCATCTCTTATAGATGATCACATCCTCATACTTTTCCCTCCAATCCCGGGGTTCCTTCTACTTATATGATTTCTAAATATTAATAAATTGCATTTTTTCGCACAAGGAAGTAAAAGTTATATAAATGTCTGCATAAAAGATTGATGGTAATCAGTTCCCAATTTCACACCTTTAGTCTCCACAGTTGTAGCCTCAAAGTGTATACCAAACACTTTTTTAATCTGATTTTTTTTAATCATCTTTTGTGTAGAAATTTTCTCATTAAGCTTTATAAGTTATCCCTGTAGCGAGTTTTAGGCCGATGACTTTAGGGAACTAGATTCTGAGAACCCCTAAAGGCTTACTTAACCGAGTCACCAAGGCTACAAAGAAAAGTAAAGAAGCTATTATTTCTTATGTCTAAGTCCTCTCTCCCTTAGGCTTTCTAAGTGGCCACTGTAACGAGTTTTGGGTTGATAACTTCCAATTCAGATAAATTTAGGGTACCAAGTTCCAAAAACCCTTGAAAGCTTAGTTGCTCGAGTAACTAAGACTACGAAGAGAAGAATAAGACTATTATTTAGTAGCTAGGCTACGAGGAGATTTTTCACAATTCAAGAGGCAATTCAAGACTACGAAGAAAAGAATAAAACTATTATTTAGTAGCTAGGCTACGAAGAGATTTGTTACAATTCAAGGGGCAATTTAAGGTTTTTTCAAATTTCAAGCAAGCAGATCAATTCTTGGTATAAGATCTACATCTGCTTCTTAGATTTCCATTAAAATCAGGTTATGTCCTACTTTATATCATTAGGTTTATCCTCTTTTAGTATGTGTAACTAAATATTTAGTTGGAACGATTGATGTAAACTAGTTTAATTATTTTAATTTCAATTCCTACGTTTTATGTTTTAATCTTATGTATAGAATTTATTTTTATACTTAATACATGAATTGCTTGATCACAAATTTGATGATTTTTGGGTCATAACGAGTTGAGAGGCAAGTTAATACTTAGACCACATAATAAATTTCGAAAATTTAACAAAATGATATAGATACATAGTTGTGGTTGTTTTGATTGTTTGTAAATTCTTGTTATTTAATACATTTAATTTAGGGGGGGGGGGGGGTACTTACACAAATATCCTTATTTTTGGACCATTTACAAAAATACTCTTTTGAAATTTTTAGGAAGTAAAAATACTTTGAAAATCTTAGGTGCCACTTTTTAATGTTTTTGTCACTTTTTTAATAACTTTGTCACTTTTTTATAAAAAGGAATACAATGTCACTTATTTTTTTAAAAAAATTATGTATGTTACTTTCTTAGTCAAACATAAATTAAAATCCTAAAATAAATTCATGACTTATTATTTTTATTCAAAATATTAAAATAATTGTACCATTTTTTAAAAAAGTGACACAATGTCACTTTTTATCACCTTTTCTTTTAACTAAAAAATGATAATTTGTTTTTTTTTTTTTTTTTTTTTTTTTCTACTTGAAGATCAGTTCATTCTTTGCAATATTCATCATTGACTGACAAATTAAGCAAGTCCACTAACACTAGTAGATACATTACACATTCTTTGTACACAAACACAATGTCATCTTTGAATGTAATTTTTTTTTCAGTATTCATCATTGACTAGCAAGTTACACAAGTTCAAAAGTACTAATAAATACATTACACAACGCCACTTTTTTTTTTTTTTTTAAAAAAGACAAAATGTCACTTCTTATCACATTTTGTTTTAACTCACCTCCTTTAATTAAAAAGTGACGTTTTATCACTTTTTGATACTTGAATGTCACTTTTTCAATTTTTACAATATCCATTACTGATTACATACGTCATAAATTAACAACTTACACAAGTCTACAAACCCTAATAGATACATTACACATTCCCCATATACAAACACACCGTAATTTTGTCACTTTTTTAACAACTATTTCACCTTTTTTTTAAAAAAAAAAGAAAGAAAGAAAGAAAGAAAGTGACACAATGCCACTTATTTTTAAAAAAAGTGACATGTATGTGACTCTCTCAATCAAACACAAATTAAGACTTTATAATAAATTGATGACTTTTTAATTTTATTGTATATGTAGTCTCTATGAGATTATGTTGCTCTTCTATTACCTAAACATAGTAAACAATTTCATTTTAGGAACATAGTATCCAATAAATTGAAAGTGATAAAAGTTCAAAAATGTTACAAAGCTCAATAGAGTAACAACGCTATTTTTTTTTTTTTTTAAAGTGACAATATCAATTTTTTTTTTTAAAGTCACATAACGCAACGCCACTTTTTTTTTTTTTTAAAAAGTGACACAATGTCACTTTTTATCACTTTTCTTTTAATTAAAAAGTAACACTTTGTCAATTTTGTTTGAAAAAAATGTGAAATTTTGGCATTTTCTTTTAACCAAAGTCAGCTTGCAGTGAAACCGACCAAGACTTCACTTTTTTTTCCCTATTCTCCAACCCCACAACCAGCCAACAATCAGAGCCTGTTTGGTAATATGATTTTTTTTTGATGAATGTGTGTTTTAAAAATGTTTAAAATATCAAAAATTATGATTTGACTAAAAATTAATGATTGAGATTGAGTTTGAAAAGTTGAGGTGAAAAATCTTCGTTACCAAATAGACTCTCTCTCAACAGCAGCCTTCCCAACACACTAGTTGTGTCACTCTCCATCTCTCACGGGCAGCCACACATTTCTTCTTCCCTCAAGACCTCACAGCTGCAACCACCTCTAAAACCTCACGCAACCTTCACTCAACAAAGCAACCACACATTTCTCTATACCCACAAGCACCTCACGGAAAGCCTCACACCTTTCCTATAACACCGGCCTCCAACATCCTCTCACAACAACCCACCAGCAGCATCTTCACACAAACCACACAACACTTCCAGCCGCACCTCTCTCTCATAGCCGTAACCAACACTTCAGTCTCTCCTTCTCTCACACACAGCAACATCCCTCTCTCAGTAGTCCTCGCCACAGAGAACCAACACTCCAGCAGTCTTCATGCATCAGTAGATTGAGGAGAATAGAGAGTAGTTTCTTGCTTCGAATATAGAGGTTGCAAAGTGGCGGTTCGGGTGACCCGTTTTCATATTTGGCTTAGATTTTGAATTGTTTCAATTACTAGTTTTCACAATTAAGACTATAAACTATGGCATAGAGGAGGTGGAGTGGCGAAGAATCAATCAATGGATAGTGGATGAGATGTGGTGGGGTCGGCCGAATGAGAGATGAGATCGATCGAAGGAGATGTGGTGAAGATGACCTGATTTTGATCGAATGAGAGGTGGAATTTATTGAAGGACACGGAGAATGATGAATTTGGTTGAGCTTCCCTCTGTGGCTAAGGAATTTTCAGTGAAGTTTTCTGTTGGGAGGTTTTGAGATTTGACACAGTATTTTTACCTATTAAAAATAGTTTAAAGGTATTTTTGAAAACATGTGAAAAAACAAGGTAAAACGTGTAATTTCCTCTTTAATTGTCATGACCAAGATCAAGGTTGAAAAGTCAAAAGTGTCATACTATATAATATAAAAAAAAGACAAAGTTATCAAGCCAGGCGGTGGAATCTTACACATATATGTCACTTCTTCTTTTCATTAAACAATACACACACAAACACAAGTACATACATACCAAATAGAGAGGATACGGGACAGAGAGAAAATCGGGAGAGAAAGAGAGGAAAAAAAAGAAAAAGAAAAAAAGAAAGAGGTGTTGTCGACAACGTGGTTTATACTATTAAACTTTTATTAGTTTATTTTGAAAGGTATGTGATATTTATTTATTTCAAAATTATATCAATTTTAGGTGGTAACGAATCGGTTGAGACAGCTTACCAGCCGAATTAGTTCGCACGTACATAGACTGTGAGTGGAAAAATCTAAATTGTTTTCAATATTGATAAATTGCTTATATAATTACGTCAAACGTGGTTATGTGACTTATATGTCCAATTATGTGATTATTGTGAAATATTATGAGAATATGAGATTTATTTGGAATTGGAAAGATTTTGAAATGATTATATGTTGAAATAAATGTAAGACTTCTTATGAAAATCAATAAAATGTGAGATGGATATGTGAAATTGAAATCGTCCAGAAAAGTACCCGTGATTATATGCTTATTCTAGTTCACTGAGGCGGCCTTGGCCGTGTTCTATACTGCACCTGAGTGGTCTTAACCGGGTGTGATATTACCCTGAGGTGGTCGACCGTGTATGATATAGTTCACTGAGGCGGTCTTGGTCGTGTTCTAGAATTGATTATCAGAGGTCTTTGAGACTAGCCTGAGAGACAGTCTATACATGTATGACCAGATTAATCAGAGGGTACATTTTTGGTTGATTTGTTATGGTATGGCCATACCTAGAGATTACAGACTGTGATGATACTATCTTATTGATATGATGATTACTATGCCATTGTTTTGACTAGAGATTGATAATTATCAGCATTAAGAGAATGTCTTACATTTTGACCTTGATTATATGGTATTACACTGTGAAGTATTATATGATGTAAAGTTGATTTTCGATAAAAATGTATAAATGAGAAAGTATAATTATTTTCGAAATTCTCCACTCACTGAGCTATCAACTCATATATTTTTCCACAATTTTCTTATCAGGTAGCAGTTGAGTTCCTGGGCAACTTTTGGAGTGGGCCTTTGATTTTGGAGTCGAAGCCACAGGACAGCGTTAGCTAGTATGACTCATTTCATAGAGCATGTAGTCATTGTTTTGGGACGCATGTTCATTTTTGGATTGCACATGTGCATCACATGTAAATAGTTATGGGGCTCACTTTGCATTTTGCGTCCGTATGTGCAGTTTTTTTGGTTTCATAATGAAAGTTTGAGAAGTTGGCTTATCTCTATTGTGATGAAAATTATAATGAGATTGTTGGGATTTTGTGTATTGATTACAGGTTGGTTAGTCCATATTATAGAGGAGATAATGCCAAATTTTTTCTTAAATATAAGTTAACGAAGTTACAGTTTTTAGTAGCCTTGATGATTGTTCCCACTTTTAGTTGGTATACATCATCGGCGCATGTCACGTTTCGGGTCCACTAGTATTACTCGGGGCGGGGCATGTCAGTTTGGTATCAGAGCATGGTTTTGAGTCCATATGCGTGCATGGTACACACATTCTGATGTTTTGCATAACATGCATATAGGTAAGTCATGGTTCGTGGTGGTAGAACTCGAAGGCTCCAAGATATATTGTCCAGACTCACAATTCTCCTGATAGAGGTAATATTGGAGAGGCTGAGGGAATAGAAGAGTCAGTTCATCAGCCATCAGAACATCCATCCCCTGTTTATCCAAGACAGAATGTAGTTGAAAATCATCCTGTTGCTGTTGAACGGGTAGAAGAATGTATTCATCAGCCAAGAGATGATCGTAGAGAGCCTGAAAGGATAGACAAATCTATTCATCAGCCATTTGAACATTTGGGACAAGTAAATGTATCGGGAAATGATCCTATTGATGTTGAAAGGATTGCTACTGCTGTTGTCACAACTATGAGGGGTACAGGCAAAAATTTTTGTATTGAGAGAGCAACAAAATTAGGGGCTAAAGTGTTTATGACCACAGCTGATCTTGCAGTTGCTCAGGCATGGATGATCAAAGTGGAAAGAGTTTTTGATGTTATGGGCTGTCCAGATGATCGAAAATTGTGCGTCGCTACTTTCTTGTTAGAAGAGGGGGCTTATGATTGGTGGCAGTCAGTACGCAACACATATCGGGATCCTTCTATTATTACTTGGGGAGATTTCAAAGGTGTCTTCTACGATGCTTATTATCCCTGTGCCTTTAAAGATGCAAAGCAAGAAGAATTCTTGAAGTTAGTACAGGGGCACATGACTGTTGCTGAATATCAGGTGAAATTTATTGAACTCTCAAAGTACGTAAAAGTTTTGATTAGCAATGAAATCGACAAATGCAGAAGATTTGAAAATGGTCTAAAAGAAGAGATCGGATCAGCAGTGACAGCTTCTGGCTGGAATGAATTTGGGAAATTAGTAGAACCAGCCTTGAGAGTAGAGAAGAGCATTTCAGAGAGATCAACTGGAAAAGAGTAGAGACATTTCAGAACGAGTGGTAGACGACAGACATGGCCAGGAACTTCTAGCTATAGACCACCTCAGAGGGATAGCAGAGGATTTTTACCAGGTGTGTCCACTTCAGGCCAATTCAAACCCAAATCAAGAGGAAGTCAGGGTTCCAGATTCAGTCACAGTACTGTACAATAACCTATCTCCAATCGTCCTCATACTCAGGGTTTTTCCCAGAGGCCATTTACTTTCAGACAAGATGAGAGTCCCGGCAATGCTAGATTTCGACAATGCCAACTATGTGGTAGATCCCATCTTGGCGAGTGTTTAAAATTCCAGGGATTTGGTGTCTGTTATCATTGTGGTCAAGGAGGACACATTAAGAAGAATTTTCCAATCTTATTACGTGAGAGTGGCATGTCTCAGAGGATGTTTCCACAACAAAGTGTTGGTGGCACAAGACAGAGTCAAGTCCAAAGAAATACTTTTGACAATAAAGCAGACACAAATAGCGGAGTCCAGTCCAATGTAGTGGGTAGTAGCGGTGCTAAACCAAAAGGCCAGGCAGGAAGACCGAAGACCCATGGAAAAGTTTTTGCTATGACTCAGCAGGCAGCAGAGGAGTCACCAGATGTTATTATGGGTATGTTATCTATCTTTTATAAAGATGCTCGTTTATTGATTGATCCTAGATCTACTCATTCTTTTATTTCATTTTCACTTGCTATATATGCGAACCAAAAGCCAGAACTTTTAAATAGTTGGTTGGTAGTTGCTACACTAGTAGGAGAATCACTTTTGACTGATAGTGTATATCGAGACTGTGGGATTAAAGTGAATGAACATGAGTTGAAGGCAAATTTGATACCTCTTGGCATACATGATTTTGATATTATTCTGGGTATGGACTTTTTATCGGCAAATCTTGCTTCAATTGATTGCTTCCGAAAAGAAGTCGTGTTTATACAACCAGGACAACTTGAAGTTATATTTAGTGGACAACGCAGAGTTTTACCATCTTGTGTCATTTCTGCTATTGCCGCTAGAAGATTGCTCAACAAAGGTTGTTATGTTATTGATACAAGTGTTAGCAAAGTAAAACTTGAAGACATTCCAGTGGTTCAAGAATTTCCGGTGTATTTCCCGAAGAATTGTCAGGTTTACCACCACACAGGGATATTGAATTTACTATGGATATGATTCCTGGAACTACACCTATTTCACGGGCACCATACAGAATGGCTCTGATAAGTGTGCTTTACACACTTATTTAGTTCCTAAATTAGCAATTTAATTGACAAATTGAGCAAATATCTACTTATAAATTGTGTTTATCATGTACAATTAGGTACAAACTCAATTGGAAAGAAAATAGACAATATTGGAGAGCAATTGAGCTAAAGAGGAGCAAATTTGACGTTCAAGGACCAAATTGAAAGAAACCAAAAGTTTGGGGATTAAATTGCAACATCCCAAAAATTTGAGGACCAAGGTTTACTACTCAAATTCAAGGAGAAAATCACAATAGAAAGCAAAATGATTGCTTAATTGATAAATTTGAGTGAAAATGGATCAATCGCACACAAAAAGTAAAGTTGGGGACCAAAGTGCACAAGTGTCAAAAGTTGAGGACTTGGGCTGCAAAATCGAAGTTGAGGGACTTGGAAGCAGTTTAAAATCTGATTTCATCTTTTTCCACATAATTATTGAGCTGGGCATGTGGATCAAGAGAGAAATAGAGTTGGGGGACCTTTTTGCACACCTTCCAAAGTTTTGGGGACTAAGGTTGCAATTTCCTAGGTTTTAAGGTTAAAACCTGATTTTGGACAGATTCTGGGCAGTTTCTTCTTCCTGTTTCCAGCAGCTGCTGTGTATTTCTTCCTCTTCTCTTCTCTTCTTTTTTTTTATTTTCTTTCCTTTTACTTTGTTTCTCTTTTCAATTAGTTGATAAATCTTGGGGAACAAATCAAGAGCAAGGAGAATCCATCTAAAGTGGTGAAATATTTGGGGAAATCTTAGCCAAGCTTCAAAAAAAAGGGTTTTATCTATAACTTTGTATTTTCTCCATTATTTTGTCAAAATTGCAATGTATTGTTATAAATATTCTCATTTGTATCATTTATATAATATGAGCTAATTAATTGTGTTGGGATTTATGGTAGTAATTTAACCTAGCTTTGATTAATTTTAATATTTGTGTTTTGATGATTAAATGCTTATTTCATATGTATTTGTTATTGAGATTATTCCATGTGTTTGATTGATCACCAAATATATGTTATGTGAAGTGTATGATAATCGAGAGATATTGTGCATTTTAGACCAAATAATAAATGCTCTAGGTTCTTGTTAAGGATATAGATATACCTTAAACCCTAGATGATCCATTGAGCTATTTTCACAAAGAGTTAATGCAATTGATTGAGTTTTAATCGACATAGAGATATAGTAGGTTAAACCAATTGATTATGGTTAATTTCACTCGAGAGAGATAATTAGCTAAACTTGGAAAATCGGGTCTAACATTGTAAATGAGTAATTTGTTAATTTCCATGTTGAGAAATTAATTAGGCGACGGTTAAATGAAACCATGAATCCCAACCACGTTTTCCTCAAAGATTTTCAAGTGTTTTTTTTTTATATTTCCATCTTTAGTAGATTTTTAGTTATTTTCCAAAATTCATCTTTAATTGTGTGTTTCTCTTTGTTGTTAGAATTAAATTAATTAAAGTTGTATAATTTAAAGTAAACATTCCTCGTGGGATCGACAACCCGGACTCAAAAAGTCCACTTTATTACTTGTACGCGACCCGTGCGCTTGCGGTGTGTTTCTAGCGAACAAGTTTTTGGCGCCGTTGCCGGGGAATGTTTTTACTTTGATTATTACTTTAGTTAATTTTAGTTTTAACAATTTGTAATTATTTTTGTTTTATGTTTTATTTTGTTATCTTTGGTTAACCACCACAATTCTAATCTTTCTCGTGTTTGGTTTTCTTTCTATGTGTATTTGATTCTAACATTGGCAAAATAGGAAAGCATTTGCAATGAACAATCTCAACATGGGTGATGAATACATGCTTGAAGAATATTCAAGTTGTGAAATTTGCTACAAGATGCATTGTAATGGACAATGTTTTCGGGGAATGATTTGATTACGTCGAAGCTTATTGGGTTTAGACAATATTTGAAATGCCGAAAACAAGCAATTGATACATTGGATGTGAGTTACATGCTCTTGGGAGATTGTGTACCGGATGATTGGGATGAGGACATCACTCTCGTGGGAGATGGTCCTCCACTAGTGAATGAGAAGGTACGTGCAAAGTATTACAATGAACTTGCCAATTTGGATGAAGAGGATATGCTTATGGGAGATGTCATGTATTGGGAAGAATTTCGAATGTGGGGGTATAATCCACTCTTGGGAATTAATAGGAAAAACTTGCCATTGCCCATTGATTCAAATCTTGGATCGATCATTCAATCTAAGGAGACATCAATTAATGGAGATGAGCTTGAAGAGAATGATAATTTAATCACAAAAGAATCACTTGGAGAAGTGGAAATTAATGAGGAAGAGATCAAATCAAATTCTCTCAACTTCATTGATTGCCCAATAATAGAATTTGTGATTAAGCCACTTGAAGAGGAGTAAGTCTACATTGTTGAGTTTGAATTGGATAGAATAGGCAAGTCCCATGACATTGGAAGGGGCAAGGTGCAAGTATTTCGAATCAATGAAGAGTGAGGCAAAGCCAAAAGAAGCAAAATGGGGAAGGCATCAAAAGCTATATTTAGAGTGCCATGAAGTGCTTATGCGGAGAGTCGAGCTAATGACTTTAAAATAAGCGCTTAATGGGAGGCAACCCATTCTCTATCCTTTACTTGCTTTATTTTTATTTTTTGCATATTATTTACTTTCTTGCATTTTATTTACTTTCTTGCAAATAAGTTGGTTGGGCCAGGTCTCTATCTTCTACATTTATTTTCCTCAAGTTGGGTAGTGTGAAATAGCTCCAATGCACTCTCATGTAATTCTAACATATACTCATATCAAACTTTCAAAGTCAAAATTTGCTTAAAACTCATTTTTAAATCACTTCGTGCATGTTGTGTTTTATCTTCAAGTGTGATTTAATATTGATGTAGATGGGCAAATTATATTGGATTTATGAGTTAGAATTGAGATGTTGAATGTAATTTTAATTTTTGGGTCATTCACCACTTATTATCTACTCTTTTCTTGTGTTTTCATAGGATGCTCACAAGGTATTCGGTGAAATGCCTCATTGGAGAAAATTATGCTCAATTGATTGGAGGCTTCAACACAAGTTTGGGAGTGGATTAGTGGTGCTTGCAATGAGATTTTCACATGCCCAAGACTACTTACGAGTACCCCACCACTTCTTGGGATGTCTAGTAACTTCTTTCCTCTTACTTTGATTTTATTTTACACATTGAGGACAATGTGCATGTCAAGTTTGGGGGTGATTTCATATTGTGTATTGACATTTTAGATAGCCTTGTCGGCCAGGATTACTTAGATGTTTAAAATTGTTATTGATTCATGATTTATGACTAATATGCTACTTGTGTCTACTTTTACAAAATACTTATCCATGCAAAATCATATTTATCTTGAGCACAATAGTCATGATTGATTGTTGGTGAAGTTTGAGAATTGTTGAAGATTGAAGAGGTTAATGGAGTAGAAGAATTAGGTTGTGAGCTTGTACTTTTAATTTTTATCAACCTATCAAATGTTTCCCAAAACTCTAAATCTCTTGATCCTATTGTAAGACAAGTTTGGGGGTGATCGACCCGGTGAAGGAGACGGTCTAGACGTGTGGTGATTCCATGCATGTTGGAAAATAAATTTTGTGTGGAGTGTATTTCGCCAAGTATAAGCTAAGTAATGACCTATGCTAAGTTCTAAACCCATTTTAATTTTTGCATTGCATTGCCCTATCTCGAAGCCTTTTTGACTCGAGTAATTAAGCCCGTAGGAGTATCTTGAAACTTGGGAGTCATCGGCCGAAAGCTCGCTACATGGGTCAATTAGAAAGCTTAATGAGTAGGGTACTCACACACACACTTGAAAAAAAAAACACATTATCATTGCATTCGCTTAATAAGTCTACCCCACTTCGTAGCCTTTTTGACTCGAGTAAATAAGTCCGTAGGGGTATTTTGAAACCTGGTACCCTTTGATCTAAAAAATCGGGGAGCTGCTGACCTAAAGCTTGCTACATGGGTCAATTAGAAAGCTTAAGGGAGTGTGGAAGTCACGAGCAAAGATCATGTTAGTTGTTAGAAATCATGTATTTGTACTTGCATAAGGGCTTAGATGAATAGTGTGTTTGAATTGCTTAGTATAAACTTGAATGTCGAAGCACTCATTAGTGGAGAGTCACTGCATTTCTAGGTTGTCGAGATTGTCGGTAAAACACACCTATACTAGAGTGGAAAAAGAAAAGAGTGATTTGAGAGTACCCTCTAGAATTGCATCCCGGGAGAGGAAAGAAAAATATTTATTGGGGGATGAATGTCACGAGTGGGAAAGAAAAAGAATTGACCACTAACGGTGGGTAGTTTTGACTTGAAACCTCTTTACCCATCAATATTCTCGAAACTTAATTGACAATTGAAAGTGACTATGCACACATACACCGATCGAATATCGGATAAGCTAAACTTATTTTTGGTAGCATTATTTGGAATCATACTTTTGAATTGATATTACGATTTTGCACTCATGAGTAATTTGCAAATTATCTAACATTGTTGATCTATATTCCATGTTACTTGAGTGCACTAGTAGATAATTTTGCTCGAGACGAGCAAAAGCTCAAGTTTGGGGGTGTGATAAGTGTGCTTTACACACTTATTTAGTTCCTAAATTAGCAATTTAATTGACAAATTGAGCAAATATCTACTTATAAATTGTGTTTATCTTGTATAATTAGGTACAAACTCAATTGGAAAGAAAATAGAAAAGATTGGAGAGCAATTGAGCTAAAGAGGAGCAAATTTGACGTTCAAGGACCAAATTGAAAGAAACCAAAAGTTTGGGGATTAAATTGCAACATCCCAAAAAGTTGAGGACCAAGGTTTACTACTCAAATTCAAGGAGAAAATCACAATAGAAAGCAAAATGATTGCTTAATTGATGAATTTGAGTGAAAATGGATCAATCGCACACAAAAAGTAAAGTTGGGGACCAAAGTGCACAAGTGTCAAAAGTTGAGGACTTGGGATGCAAAATTGAAGTTGAGGGACTTGGAAGCAGTTTAAAATCTGATTTCATCTTTTTCCACATAATTATTGAGCTGGGCATGTGGATCAAGAGAGAAATAGAGTTGGGGGACCTTTTTGCACACCTTCCAAAGTTTTGGGGACTAAGGTTGCAATTTCCTAGGTTTTAAGGTTAAAACCTGATTTTGGACAGATTCTGGGCAGTTTCTTCTTCCTGTTTCCAGCAGCTGCTGTGTATTTCTTCCTCTTCTCTTCTTTTCTTTTTTTTTTATTTTCTTTCCTTTTACTTTGTTTCTCTTTTCAACTATTTGATAAATCTTGGGGAACAAATCAAGAGCAAGGAGAATCCATCTAAAGTGGTGAAATATTTGGGGAAATCTTAGCCAAGCTTCAAAAAAAAGGGTTTTATCTATAACTTTGTATTTTCTCCATTATTTTGTCAAAATTACAATGTATTGTTATAAATATTCTCATTTGTATCATTTATATAATATGGGCTAATTGATTGTGTTGGGATTTATGGTAGTAATTTAACCTAGCTTTGATTAATTTTAATATTTGTGTTTTGATGATTAAATGCTTATTTCATGTGTATTTGTTATTGAGATTATTACATGTGTTTGATTGATCACCAAATATATGTTATGTGAAGTGTATGATAATCGAGAGATATTGTGCATTTTAGACCAAATAATAAATGCTCTAGGTTCTTGTTAAGGATATAGATATACCTTAAACCCTAGATGATCCATTGAGCTATTTTCACAAAGAGTTAATGCAATTGGTATGTTTTTAATCGACATAGAGATATAGTAGGTTAATGCCACTAATTAGGGTTAATTTCACTCGAGAGAGGTAATTGGCTAAACTTGAAAAATCGGGTCTAACATGATTAATGAATTGCATTTCTATTTGCTTGTTGATAATTCAATTAGGTAGTGGTCAAGTGGAATCAAGAATCCCAACACTCCTTCATCATCTATTCATCACCATTTTTCTAGTTATTTATTTACAATTGCAACTTTAATTCTAGTACGAGAACATTCCCAAACAAATCTTTATTGTGTGTGTTTCTTGTTAAAATTAATTATACTAGAGTGTAGTTGAATTAGACAATCCTTGTGGGATCGATAAACCAGACTCAATTAGTCCACTATCACTTGTATGCGACTCGTGCACTTGCGGTGTATTTCTAGCGAACAGGCTCCATCAGAACTAAAAGAATTGAAAGTCCAATTATAGGAATTGGTCGACAAAGGTTTTATCAGACCTAGTGTATCTCTGTGGGGAGCACAAGTTTTATCCGTGAAGAAGAAAGATGGTACTATGCGGTTATGTTTTGATTATAGACAGTTGAACAAGGTGAAAATCCGCAATAAATATCCTTTGCCACGTATTGATGACCTATTTGATCAGCTTTGGGTGCTACAAAATTTTCAAAGATTGATTTGCGTTTTGGATATCACCAACTGAAAATCAGAGATAGTGATGTACCAAAGACTGCTTTCAGAACAAGATATGGCCATTCTGAATTTCTTGTGATGTCGTTTGGGTTGACCAATGCTCCAGCTGCATTCATGGATATGATGAATAGAGTGTTTCACCCGTACTTAGACAGGTTTGTGATTGTATTCATTGATGACATATTGGTGTATTCTCGAGATCATGATGAGCACATAGAACATCTCAAAGTCATTTTGCAAACCTTGCGGGACAAGAAGTTATATGCTAAATTCAGTAAATGTGAATTTTGGCTAGACAGAGTGGTATTTTTGGGACATGTCATATCAGCTAAGGGAATATATGTAGACCCACAGAAAATAGAAGCAGTAGTGAAATGGGAAAGACCTACCAGTGTGACAGAAATACGGAGTTTTCTCGAATTAGCAGGTTATTACCGTCGTTTTGTGGAGGGATTTTCTAAACTTGATCTTCCTTTGACTAGTTTGACTAGAAAGAATGCTAAACTTGTGTGGACAAAAGAATGTGAAAAGAGTTTTCTAGAATTGAAGAATCGACTAGTTTCAGCTCCAATTCTCACTCTTCCATCTCCAGGACAAGAATTTGTAATATATAGTGATGCTTCACGTCAGGGCCTTGGTTGTGTTTTGATGCAAAATGGTAAGGTTATAGCTTATGCTGCTAGACAGTTGAAGAAGCATGAATTGAATTATCCTACACATGACTTAGAGTTTTCCGCAGTTGTTTTAGCATTGAAGATTTGGAGGCATTACTTGTATGGAGAGAGATGTCATATATTTACAGATCATAAGAGCTTGAAATACATTTTCGATCAGAAGGAATTGAATTTAAGGAAAAGAAGATGGTTAGAGTTGATAAAAGACTATGACTGCAAGATTGATTATCATCCAGGGAAAGCCAATGTAGTTGTTAATGCTCTCAGTAGAAAGACATCTAGTTCTATGACACAGACCAATGCAATTTGTTCTTCCTTGTTTAGTGAGTTCAGAAATCCACATGTTCAGTTGTCAGTGACCAGGTTGGGAGCATTTTGCTAATTTCCAGGTAAGACCTTCCTTGATTGACACAGTTATCGAAGCTCAGACTCAAGATTCAGTATTGAGTAAATTGAAGGAGGGAGTTAGTAATGGTAAGCACATAGATTATACCATTCGAGGTGATGGAGCTTTGGTTATTGGAAACAGATTATGTGTTCTTGATGATTCAAAGTTGAGAAGAGAGATCCTAGAAGGAGCACACAGTTCAGCTTATGCAATGCATCCTGATAGTACTAAAATGTATCGTGTACTCAAAGAACATTATTGGTGGTATGAAATGAAAAGAGAAATAGTTGAATTTGTATCCAGATGTCTTATTTGTCAACAGGTAAAGCCAGATCGTCAGAAAACGGTTGGGTTATTACAGACCTTTCCTACTTCTGAATGGAAATAGGAACATATTACTATGAATTTCTTATTTGGACTTCCTCGTACACAGAGTGGTCATAATGGTATTTGGATCATTGTTGACAGATTAACGAAGACTGGTAGATTTTTGCCTATCAAAGTTACTTACAACCTAGACAGATTGGCAAAAATATATGTTGATGAGATTGTCAGCTTATATGGAGCACCAGTATCTATTGTTTCAGATAGAGATTCTCGTTTTACTTCTAAATTCTGGTCATGTTTGCAGAAAGCTATAGGTACTAAGCTACATTTCAGTACATCTTTTCATCCTCAGACAGATGGTCAATCAGAAAGAACTACACAGACTTTGGAAGATATGTTGCGAGCTTGTGTGCTACAGTTTAAAGGGAACTGGGATGCTAATTTATCTTTAATGGAGTTTTCTTATAATAACAGTTATCACTCGAGTATAGAAATGGCTCCTTTTGAAGCACTGTATGGTAGAAGATGCAGAACTCCAGTTTGTTGGGATGAAGTTCGCGAGAGAAAATTGTTGGGTCCAGAATTTATTCAGATTACTTCTGAGAAAGTAAAGATAATCAAAGCAAAGCTGAAGACAGCTCAAGACAGACATAAGAACTATGCTGATAGACGAAGAAGAAATCTTGAATTTGAAGTTGGGGATAGAGTGTTCTTGCGATTATCGCCCTGGAAGGGTGTTATCAGATTTGGTAGGCGAGGGAAGTTGAGTCCTCAATATATTGGCCCTTATGAGATCGTTGAGCGTATTGGTCCAGTTGCTTATCGATTAGCTTTTCCTATCGAGTTATCCAGAATTCATGACGTGTTTCACGTTTCTATGCTTCGTAAGTATATTCCGGATCCATCTCATGTTTCGGAATCACAACCAGTGGAATTAAAAGAGAATCTTACTTATGAAGAGAGAACCAGTTCAGATATTGGACAGAAAGGAACAAGTGTTGCGCAGTAAGACTATCTCATTAGTTAAAGTTCTTTGGAGGAATCATGCGATAGAAGAGGCAACATGCAAAAGTGAAGATCAGATGCGTTCTTAGTATCCTTGACTCTTTGGTACTTAGCAGATCTAATTTCGAGGACGAAATTCTTTGAAGGAGGTGAGTTTTGTCTTGACCAAGATCAAGGTTAAAAAGTCAAGAGTGTCATACTATATAATATAAAAATAAAAATAAAAAAGACAAAGTTATCAAGTCAGGCGGTAGAATCTTACACATATATGTCACTTCGTCTTTTCATTACACAATACACACACAAACACAATTACATAGATACACAAATAGAGAGGATACGTGATAGAGAGAAAATCGGGAGAGAAAGAGAGAAAAAAAAAGAGAAGAAAAAAAGAAAGAGGTGTTGTCGACAACGTGGTTTATACTATCAAACTTTTGTTAGTTTATTTTGAAAGGTAAGTGATATTTATTTATTTCAAAATTTTGTCAAATTTATGTTTGTTAGATTATTAGTTTAATTTTTTTTATTTTTTTATTTTTTATCAAAATGGAATTTTCCTAAAAATGAAAAGATTATATTTTATTATTTCTTTTTCAATTATTGAGGTAGTTGATATGGTTAGTCATTGATTTAGATATTATATCAATTTTAGGTGGTAACGAATCGGCTGAGACAACTTACCAGTCGAATTAGTTCGCACGTACATAGACTGTGAGTGGAAAAATCTAAATTGTTTTCAATATTGATAAATTGCTTATATAATTACGTCAAACGTGATTATGTGACTTATATGTCCAATTATGTGATTATTTTGAAATATTATGAGAATATGAGATTTATTTGGAATTGGAAAGATTTTGAAATGATTATATGTTGAAAGAAATGTAAGACTTATGATGAAAATCAATGAAATGTGAGATGGATATGTGAAATTGAAATCGGCCAGAAAAGTACCCGTGATTATATGCTTATTCTAGTTCACTGAGGCGGCCTTGGCCGTGTTCTATACTGCACCTGAGTGGTCTTAACCGGGTGTGATATTACCCTGAGGTGGTCGACCGTGTATGATATAGTTCACTGAGGCGGTCTTGGCCGTGTTCTAGAATTGATTATCAGAGGTCTTTGAGACTAGCCTGAGAGACAGTCTATACATGTATGACCAGATTAATCAGAGGGTACATTTTTGGTTGATTTTTTATGGTATGGCCATACCTAGAGATTACAGACTGTGATGATACTATCTTATTGATATGATGATTACTATGCCATTGTTTTGACTAGAGATTGATAATTATCAGCATTAAGAGAATGTCTTACATTCTGACCATGATTATATGGTATTACACTGTGAAGTATTATATGATGTAAAGTTGATTTTCGATAAAAATGTATAAATAAGAAAGTATAATTATTTTTGAAATTTTCCACTCACTGAGCTATCAACTCATATATTTTCCCACGATTTTCTTATCAGGTAGCAGTTGAGTTCCTGGGCAACTTTTGGTGTGAGCCTTTGATTTTGGAGTTGGAGCCACACGACAGTGTTAGCTAGTATGACTCATTTCATAGAGCATGTAGTCATTATTTTGGGACGCATGTTCATTTTTGGATTGCACATGTGCATCACATGTAAATAGTTATGGGGCTCACTTTGCATTTTGCTTCTGTATGTACAGTTTTTGTGGTTTCATAATGAAAGTTTGAGAAATTGGCTTATCTCTATTGTGATGAAAATTATAATGAGATTGTTGGGATTTTTTGTATTGATTACAGGTTGGTTAGTCCATATTATAGAGGAGATAATGCCAAAATGTTTCTTAAATATAAGTTAATAAAGTTACAGTTTTTAGTAGCCTTGATGGTGGGTCCCACTTTTAGTTGGTATCCATCATCGACGCATGTCACGTTTCGGGTCCACTAGTGTTACTCGGGGTGGGGCGTGTCATTAATTAGGCCTTATTTTGATCCAGTATAAAGATATGTGGTAGGCCTAATTAGATAGAGCTAATTTAAACTCGAGAGGGGAATCATAGATATTACTGTGAATTCGATCAAATACTACTATAGAAAGAGAACTTGAGATGATAAACTGAATATTAGAACTAGGATACAATCGTTTGTCTCAACACTTTCTGTAGCTTCCTGAATTTTAAAATGCAAATTTTTTAACTTAAGTTGTGTCACTACGACATTCCTATCAAATTTTAGAATTTATTTTACGTCCGTCGAGTTGTCTGGAAAAACATTTAATATAAGAATTCAAAACGATTTTTAATCTTAAAAATTCAAATCTTATATGGTCGAAATTTTACACCTTTCATTTCATTCAAATTATTTTTTGCCCAATTATCGAACTTAGTCTGTTGTTTCAAGAACTTATATTTGGATCTATCAATTTAAAAAGGGAAAAATACATAAATAAGATATTTTAAAATACAAATTTCAAAAATAAGATCAAACTTCTATAATTTCAAAATTCAGGTTGTAATTAGTATTAATTAATTTAATTAAAGAAATAAAAATATTTTAATAATAACGTATATTAAGGTCAGAATATTATATATTTTAGGTCACAAAGAACAAATATTTTACGTCATAAATTTATTTCAGGTCACAAGTCAAATTTCTAAAGTCACTGGCTTATTTTTAGATCACAATCTTTTAAGTGTCAATTACCAAATTTTAGATGACAATTATTTAATTTATAGGTCACAGCTTATCGAAATCACATTTATCAAATTATAAGATCAAAACATCATACATTCACCACCTCCAGCCACCATAATCACCAGCAACCGCCATTTGCCGCTAGCACCAACACCAACACCATAACGACATAACCGCCCCCAACCAAAGACAAAAATAAGAATGCTGATGAGGTCACAATTGTCATCTCCCACTACCGTCGTCTCATATCAAACGAAACACCAACAAACCACCACCATGAACCGTACTCAAGACCTGCAACATAGCCGCACCCCTCAGATTTGTCAAGGTCACAGCATCTTGCACAATCAACAATTGCAGTTACAGACGCCCCTACCGCCGCTAGCATCTCAAAACCACCACCACGACTATCACCGCCACCTCTGTCACCGTTGCCTCCATCACTATCACCAGTAAACTGCACACCATGTCAAAATCTCAAAACCAAAATTAAAATCCCTCCCTCACCATCGTCACCATCGCTACCACATCATGTCGGCTACACCACCACCAACAAAAAAAAGAGGCAAACAACGTCGTTGCAAACCACTGCACAGGCAGATCACATCTAAATTCATCTTCAAGCAGGCGGAAGAACTCAAGGATGACAGCAACCATGGACAGTGTACAGGAAGATCACAGCTAGCGCTAAGCCCAACCGCTATCGCGTGTGTAATCGTCGTAGCACCCAGGCGCTGTCGTGCTAGGCGCTGCCACGCACGACGTTCCCTGTAGTGCATGACGTTGCCACTGCTAGCGGCGCTGTGCGCGATAACGCTGTGGCAGCGCCGATAAAGCTTCTAGAGTGCCGATCTTATGGTATATGGACTCCTGATAATCGGAAGTGATACAATGAGAATGAAACGAGAGAGAGAGAGAGAGAGAGAGAGAGAGAGAGAGAGAGAGAGAGAGAGAGAGAGAGAGAGAGAGAGAGAGAGAGAGAGAGAGAGAGAGAGAGAGAGAGAGAGAGAGAGAGATTTGGCATGGGGGTGTGAAATGTAAATGAGGTTGAAATTAGGGTTAAATTTGGGGGTGGGTGTAGTTAATTTAATTTAAGAAAATAACAATAATAATATTTTAATATTTTGTATTTATAAATTGAATTAAGACCTGATTTTTTAAGTTTATAGGTTTAATCTTACTTATGAAATTGGATCTTTAAAAGTAGGGGTATGTGTAATTTTCACATTTAAAAATTTTCTTGATCCAATAATTTCCTTAATCCCAAAGTATAGTCCATTGTTGACAAAAAATAAACCCAATTTTTGTTAAAAATTTGAACATTAGGGTTCAACAGGGTCGTACTTGAGCAGAGGCCCAAGAGACCTCTGTCTTCGGACCCATAATTAAGGGAGCCCATTTTCTGGGCTTTTTTTTAGGGAACAATACATAACTACAAAGGTAAAACTATCACTTTTTAAAATTAACAAACTTGTGTAATTTTTCTAAAAATCAGGTGGTAAATACAATTAATATAATTAATAATATATAAAATATATTAGCTGTTAATAAACAGACAATC
Source organism: Ligustrum vulgare (assembly GCA_963555705.1). Classification (NCBI taxonomy): domain Eukaryota; kingdom Viridiplantae; phylum Streptophyta; class Magnoliopsida; order Lamiales; family Oleaceae; genus Ligustrum; species Ligustrum vulgare. Next base: position 23,957,316 of record OY743186.1, read on the forward strand.
TCGTTAATAAAAGAAACTTACCAACAAAAGAAGAACTCTCCATGCTCATCCCTATAATATCTCCCTAAAATCTGCAAAATCAATTGAAGCTACAGAATCGATTGTATCTTCACGAAATTAAAGATTCTAGGCAACAATCAACAATTGAGGTAGCATTACTCTCATATTCCATGAAACACCATCATTGTTTATTAGGTAATCGGAAGCTACTGTTCGTTAAATTGATTCTGAAGCTAGGGGTCCTTGAATCAGAAGCTACGGATCCTTGAATCAGAAGTTACGGTTCTTTGAATTGATTCTGAAGGTAAGCATATTGGCTACCATTCTGTTTTCCAGATGAAGTTTTCTTCAAAACTCGAAATATGAAATCTAGATTTACGAGGTGTTTCATGTTTAATTAGAATGTTGCTACGTAAATACCAATACCACATCAATAAAAATTTCCTTGACGTGTCTGATTTCATTGCACTAAATATGATTTCATGAATAACATGTGCATTCGAATGTATAGAATTGCAATAAATACTGTGATCAAATTTGTCAACTAACTGTGACTTGTTTTGAACTAAATGTGACAAAAAAATTTGTGTTTTCATGTAATTTTTATGTGTAAACTGTGACATGAAAACAATAGGGTAGCTCTACACATTCCTTTGTTGTACTAAATATGATTCCATGAAAGCATTGGAATATATAGAATCACAAGAAAACACTGTGACCAATTTGTGAAGTAGCTGTGACTTATTTTGAACTAGCTGTGACCAGATGTCTTGTGTTTCATGTCATTTTTCTTTGTCAGCGACATGAAAACAGGATGGTAGTTGTATGCATTTGTTTGTTGTGCTAAATATGATTTCATGAAATTACACGTGCATTGGAGTGTATAGAATCACAAATAAAACACGGTGATCAAATTGTCTAGAAGCTGTGACTTATTCTGAACTAAATGTGACAATATGTTTCGTGTGTGACCTTAATTTTATGTGTAACTGTGACATGAAAACAGGACAGAATCTTTTCACGTTGTGTGAAAAGGTGTTTTAAACTAAATGTGACTTGTTATTTTGTGTATGAACATGATGGTTGATTTACACGTTTGTTTGTTGTACGATGGTCAACCATCCCTTATTCTAGTGGAGGAGACTTGTAATTACACTGAACTTGTTGAGATTATAGTTTCAGAGTTGGGATTTCAACATACAAAAGTATCGGTTAAATTGACATATTTGTTGAATACTTCTTTGCCTCCCGTTCGTATATTGAATAACAATAATGTCTACACATATTTGAGGCTAAAGTCTAAGAATGGAGACGTTTCAAGTTATCCCATAAATGTAGATGTTGAAAGTGCACTCACTTTGCATTCAAGTGGTCTTTTACAGTCTTCAGAATCCTCAACAGGAAATGAGGGATCATCTTCCAACATGCTCTCTTTGCAACAGATAGCGTCAGAAATTTGAAAATATGTTATGATTGTTGATGAAGGAAACACTAAAGAAGATTTCACATTAGTCTCCCATGCAGATACAACAGAAATTGTGGAAGGAAGGGTATTCCGCAATAAGGAAATACTAAAAATGAGCATGGCATTTTACACAATCCAAAATAAGTTTGAATATAAGGTGAAGAGATCTGACAAAAAAGAGTATGTACTCAAATGTTCACAGAGTGATTGTATTTGGACATTCAGATCTTCGCGGTTGGGAGAAACCAATATGTTCAAGATTCGGGAAATGGATATTGGTCACACATGCTCAACAAACATTGTTTTGGGGTCACATCGACAAGTATCTAGCTCCATTGTGTCAAATTGCATCAAGTATAAGTATACCTCTTCTAGAACCATATACACTCCTAATGATATATCTAACGATATTTTTCATACATATGGAGTTTCAATTAACTATGCAAAGGCTTGGAGATCACGTGAGTAGACATTGAAGTTGATAAGAGGTGACCCGACCACATCTTTTCAAAGACTGCCATTTTATTTTTATATGTTGCAACAAGTGAACAATGGAACAATCACAAGCATATTAACAGATCATCAAAACAGGTTTAAGTATTGCTTTATGGCTTTGGGTGCATCTATAGTTGGGTGGCAATTTTGGAGACCAGTGATTGTAGTTGATGGTACATATTTGAATGAGCATTATGGCGGGACACTATTTACTGCATGTACACAAGATGCAAATAACATCTTTATACTTGCATTCGGGGTTGGGGACAATGAAAATGATAGGTCTTAGACGTGGTTTTTTCAAATGTTGAAAAGGGCTTATGGATCAAGAGAACATTTATGTATAGTGTCGGATAGACATAATAGTATAAAGAACGCCATTGAAGTAGTATATCCTGAGGCAATGCATGGGATATGTTCTTACAACTTGCTTCAAAACTTGAGGACTCAATTTGGGAGGTCAAATGAAAACATCACACATGCCTTCAACTGTGCAGTCTGAGCATATACCTTCAATGAGTTTGAGTATCACATGCAACAATTGTACGCAATGCATCCATGAATCAAGAAATATATGGTATTTCCCATATAATTCTGTCAACTTGTACTGTGTTTTACCAATTATGTGTTAGCTGTGACTGTTTGTGACAATTTATAAATTATGTTTTTTATTAACTCTGTGTGACCAGACTTTAGTAAATGTGATCTACTGTAATTTGATCTGTTTTATGTATGATATAATCAGTAGTATGTGTGACATTATGTATTAACTGTGACTAGTTGTGACTTTTTATAAATTATATTTTTTATTAACAATGTGACCTACTGTGACTAGATCTATTTCACGTGTGACTAGTTTTTTGTGTGAAAGATACTCAACTGTTTTTGAGAACCTAAAGTATATCAATTGTGATATTTTATTTCTTTGTAGGATGGTGTAGGCAATGAAAAATGGTCAGGGTGCACATGCCAACGAACAAATATTCCACCATGACATCAAATATTGTAGAATCCGTGAATGCAGTCACAAGAGCTTCAAAAAATACTACCCAATTCAAGCACTTCTAGAGTCATTGAGGCAAACGATCCAATCTTGGTTTTGCAAGAACAGAGACAATGCACATTGCACATTCACAAAACTTTCAACCAAGTATGAGAAACAATTGAGGAAAATGAGCCGTGATTTGAGAAATTTAAAGGTAAGTTCATTATTTATATTCTATAGATCATGTATAAAAATGTGCTTTTTTTTACTCTTCTATTCAATTTCATAATTCATTCATTATTATAGGTTTCTCCAGCTAGTCACACATTGTACGAAGTTAGGGATGATTCTTTGTTGTTCATGATTGACATACATGAACGTACATGTAGTTGTAGGATGTTTTAGGTTGATCTACTCCCATGTCCACATGCATTAGCAGTTATAGCTACGTTGAAGTTGGACATGTATGATTTTTGCTCAAATTATTACACAAAAGATGCATATATGAACACCTATAGATCAACGGTGTTTCTCATTGGAAATATAATAGAGTGAAATATACCAGAAGAAGTTACCAGTAGAGTTGTACTAGCTCCTATTCAAAAGAGATCTTCTGGACGTCCAACTGAGAAGTGTAAGAAGACAGCGTGAGAGGTCGCATGTTGTTAAATGTGGAAGGTGTGTTGGACTTGGTCACAATCACCGAACATGCAACAACATGGTACCACTTAACCATGAAGAAGGGAATTGAGGGCAACCAAAAAGTGAAAACAAGGCAGATATATCATTCTATTATGAATTTGAAGATATTCATTGTATTGCCTTATTATTACATTTTTTCATATAAACTGTGTTCTAAGATATATTGAATAAAATACTATTCATTTTTCATCCTGCACAATGTGAATGATTATAACCAATATTTGTGCACACCATAACTGATTGTGACCAATGATTAAACAAATTGTGACTAATTGTTACCGATTTTTTATCACACTGTGACTGCTTGGTATTAATGATGATTCAACCGTGTAATCAATTCAGAATTTTTTTTTATTAACTGTGGCCTTTTGTGACCAAGTTCAGGCACCCTGGTTGCTTATTTTGCACACAATAACTGACTGTGACCAATGTTTAAGCAAACTGTGACTGATTATTACCATTTTTTAGCACACTGTGACTGCTTGACATGAACAATGACTCAACTCTGTAATCCCGTGTAATCAATTCAGACAGAATATTTATTAACTGTGACTTTTTGTAACCAAATTTCGGCACCCTTGTTGCTTATTGTGCACACTATAACCGATTGTGACCAATGTTTAAGCAAAATGTGACTGATTGTTACCAGTTTCTGAACACACTGTGACTGCTCGAGATGAAAAATGTGACCGTTTGTGACCAATTTTGTGGACACTGTGACTGAATGTGAGCAAAACTGATATAGCTTGAATATAGATAATTCAAGTGACCTGTCACTCCAAAAACATATTTACAAAATCAACAAAAGTAGTGAAACTAATTATGAAACTACTTACTGAAAAGCAAAATGTGAAACTAGTGAATATCCCATGCGTCAGTTACAACGTTACACCAAAAATAAGAAACTAATCATTATCTAGCATAGAAAAATATGAATAATATTAATCAAACATCCATCTATGCTTCCCCTTTCTTCCCAATCGGCCTGATATGCTTGTACTTGAACAACAAAGATGCAATTTCCATCCGTGCTATTGTTGTATCAAATGTCATTGGCATATTTGCAAGATCATTGTGGAGCAAGTATTGAGCATATTTTACCACAAAAATGCAACAATTATTCATGTACAAATTTGAAACAAAATGCATTACAGAAAGTACATAAGATGTTTCCTAATTGTCATACGGGTGTCCTAATTGTCATACGGTTGTAATATACAATTAGAATACATACCCATTTTGTTGATGCGGTAAACCACTTACAATGGTAGTTTACAACTCACTTGTACTATCATCTCCACCATCTGTGCTTGAGACCCACAATCCTGCCATTTTCATCAACTGTGTAAGAATCTTGATGTGAGGCACAATACTCAACCTCTCTCCAAGGAGTATTAAACATTGAACGTTCTCCATTTATAGTTTTCATAAGGCCTTCCTGGTTATTTATGATGCTTGGATCTTGGACGTACTTTGAGTACATTGTGGGGATTGTGGAGTCAAATAGAAAATCTGTGGTTGTCGCCTTCATCTTCACCTTATCTCCAAACTTGGCAAGTTGTCGCACATAATAAAAGCATGCATCGATATGCTATCAACAATTAATTAAGAATAAATAACATGTTATTATGCGATATACTATTTAAAATTTCCTAAACATATAAACAAATTTACCGTGCTGTTTAGTGATGATCCAGTATCAATTAAAACATGCCACCAAGTTTTGGAATGCACGGGGACAATGCCGCAGACATAGGCTGGACTAATCGGTCATCAATTGAATTGAACTTAGTCCTGTAGAAACATTAACATATCAGTCTTTTGTTTGCCCACACTGTGACCTTATATACATAAATGTGACCTGATATCATATGCATAATGTGACCTGATATTCTAGACTGTGACCTGTTTGAGATATTTCAATAAAAAAAATACTTGTTCCTTGGCTTGTAGCCTCTGTTAAACCAATTGTGAAATTTTGTCAAGTCTGCATTATCCACACCATCCAAACATCCATCAAATACAATATTTTGTGTATCGTAGTTTGTTCTAACAGCAGCTTGGCACCCTTCCACAATAACAAATGGAGACTGTAAAGTCTTCGATGGCTTAGGTGCCCTTTTCACAGGAAGACCGGATGAATTATGAGTAGGATTAGATTCCTAAGTCACACAATAAAAGTATATAACCACGGTCAGATCTAGAAACATTATTCTGTTGAGACAAATCTTTATCCACATTAACCTTGAGTCACACACTGTCTATATTCATACAAGGTTTTGAAAAAACATAAAAATCCACCTCACCTCAGATAAATCACCTTCAGTCATAACTTGGAGATCACTCGACTTCAGAACAGATGTTATGACCTCATCAACCTGCTCCTGTACTTGATCAACCTTCAACTTTACATCATCACTCCTTCCAGGTGTGGGAGTGCAAACACCAATATCAAATGAAGGTGTTGGTATTATGTAGAAATCTTCGTCGTCATTTGAAGGATCAGATCTCATGGGAGCCTTCCTTTTGTTGTCCACATCTTCATCCACCCTAGTCTCGTCATTCTATAACAAAAGAATTGAAACATATCTGGTCACATTTTGTGATTCTAGTCACAATTGCCCAAATTCGTAAAAAAAATTGTAAATCACATTCAGTCAAAAAATCACCTTAGTTTGTTCGACTTCAGATGATTTCAGGTCGTTTGAGGGATCTGGTTGCATAGATGCCTTCTCATTTCTGTCTAGATTTTCATCAACATTTGTCCCTTCATTCTAAAATAAAAACAAATGTGGTCAAATTTTGTCAGTCCAATCAATGAAGATACAAATGTCACGTTAGAACATATAATTTCACCTCATCAGCGTGCTGCTTTGCTTCATCGGCCTTCTCTTGTACATTAACCCCTTGATTCTGCAGTGACAATATTAAGACAAATGTGGTCACATTTTGTCACTTCAATCAAAGCCAAATGCAAAGTCACATTCATATGTTTTTAGTCACTCACATCTTCATTGGATACATGTTCTGTTTTCAACATTGTTTTAACCTCATCGGCAAAAGAAGATATCAAACCAGCCACCGATTCTTCAAGAATCTTCATGTTTGACCTTAAATCACTAATTCCAACTTTCAATAACTCTTGGTTATTAATGACATCATTCAACTTCATAGCGCGGTTGGAATTCCTCAAATCATCATTTATTTCAGCCATTCGTGACACAAGTTGTGCAATCTCTGTTTTCAAACCTCTATTCTCACTTCGAAGATCAGAAATTTCATCATGAAATCTCTTCTTTAGCGGTCACATTCCTGATGAAATAAATATTAAAATGTTAGGAATCAAATAAATAAATTACTTACTTCAATACATGAACATTGAGGATCATGTGTTGTGCAATGTTGTGCAGGCGTGCTGGGACTGTCATCCTTTTGTCCTTGTAATGGTGGGTCGACAAAAATATCATCATCGTGTTGTTTATCAACCTTCGAACGTGGCACATTAGTATCAACAGGAGGAGTAGCCTCGCTTGTGCCAACTTGTGCTGTTGATCTTTGCACGGTCTCACAAGGCTGTCTTGGTTTCGAGTATTGGACCCCTATCATACAAAATATGTACAAAGACAAACAATTGCTCACAAATAGCATTAACTTGGTACCACGTCATGTATTCATGTCACAGTTTATCTATAGAATCCAAACATATACTATCATGAATATTGAGAATGTCTGTATAGTCACAGATAGATATATAATATTCGTCACAGTATAAATATATAAAGTCACAGATACCCATGAACATTTGTCCCAATTTTGTATATTCAGGTCACAGTTTATACAATATAAAGTCATAGATAGACATGAATATTGGTCCCAGATCATGAATTCATGTAACAGTTTATTTACAATTACAAACCACATACTAGCATGACTATGGAAAAATACTTATATAGTCACATATAGACATAAAATATTGGTCACAGTTTTTCAATCAGGTTACAGACTGTTTTCAAGGTATATAAATCTCATAAAAATAAATCCCAACCTCTCATATACGGCATACCAAGCTCTGCAATGGAGGGTTCAATATCATTTATCTCAACTTGTTACACATAGAAATGTAAACCTTATTATGTTAAAACAAATATAATTATTTGTTACCTCCACATAAAACATGCTTTAATCTTTACCTCATTCTTAAATACTTTTCCATCCAACAATGGGACGGATGGATGCTTGTGCGCTGTCCAATTTACAATCCTAGGATAATTCATAGCAGTTATTGTTGCAACATTTCCCTCCATACTAGGTATGCACTCGTACAACCACACTTGAAAAGCAATGAGAAATCCATTCAATCTATAATGTGAGATCTGCTTATCTAATCCTTTCTTCAAGGATGATAAGGTGATATCAAATAGAATCTTCCCCTAAGGAAACACTTTCATCCAATCGAAATCTTCTACCAATACAAACATGTAGTGGTCCACCACCTTAGTGTATGAGGTAGAAAACAAATAGCATGAAAGCAGGTACAAAATTCCAATTCTAACAAGATCGTGTTCATTATCCACTTTATCCCCAAGGAACACATTTCCTATATCATCACTAGTTACTACTCTTAGATCACCAAAATATTTCTCCCTAAGCTCGGATGGTTTATCCTCAAGCCTCTCCCGTTCATCAACCCCCTCGTATCTTAAACCAGTCACAAGACAAAATTCAGCCATAGAAAATCGAATATATCTGTCATGAATTTTGAACCACATCTCTTGCCTGTTGTGTTGTTTTACCTGACGCAAAAGTACATAGTGTAACAGTTGAGGCTGCACAACAATCTCTCTGCACTGTAGGAAGTGTGAGAAACAAGTCTCTTCAATCATCCGTTTCTGTTCAGCAGTGAATTTCATGAAATTCACGATCACATTTTTTATGCAACTGGTAGTGATTTTACCAGTAAACCACTTGCTTGGTTTTATTAAAAATTTCCATTCCTACAAGTAATACTGTGAGATTATTGACCGTTTGCTTCAAACATTGTTTATGTCACTTTTACCACAAATAATGCTAATTGTGAACCCAAAAGATAAAGTCACATCTATACATAATTGGTCACATTTAGGGGGAAAAAACAAAATAAACGTCACACATAGTTGAAGTCAGGTCACACAAATAGATCAATTATAGACAAACCAAAAATACATATGCAGGTCTCATTATCCCCAAAATAGGTCACAGTTAGAAAAAAGACATGTCCCATTTAAACGACATAAGGTCCCACAATCCATCAAATTCATACACACGAACTAACTACTTGATAGGTTACATTTGAAGGCAACCCAAGTAACAGGTAATAGGAATCAGGGCGCGCAAATCAATCTACTAAGTAATAGGAAATTATCCTTCCTCAATGATCTCCCTTCATTCAATAAAAGATTTGAAATGAACTTATTTGCACATGAAATGAAAAAAATCAAGATATTTTTTTAACCTTCACCGTCGACCTCCCTCCGGTAGTAGACATCTTAACCCTCTTCCGCGAGATGACTCTCCGGCGCTAAACTTCCTCTTTCCTTTGTCTTCTTCTTCTTCTACGTTCTTAACATTAATGCCACAAGACCTCTTTCCTTTGTCTTCTTCTTTATTCTTAGCCTCTGCACTACGGGTTGTAGTCATTTTGACAGAAATATGGGTTGTTGAAGAAACGAAAATGGCGATGGTGAAGAAAATGTACTCGGTTAAACGAGTATTAAAGAAAATGAGAAGAGTAGCGGCGAGGATAGTGGGCAATGGGGATCGTGGAGAAGATGGAGAGCGTGGGTTCTATGGCAAACAAGGAACTAATACAGAAGAAGAGAGATAGTGACACATTCAATTTTGATGGTCAGTTAAATCACGTTTTGCAATTAATAATTATGTTTAATTAATTAAAAAAAATCTTAATTAGCACCTGAAATTTGAAAAACTTTTCAGCGACCCCATAGATTTGAATTGTAACTTTAAAGTACATGATTCTATGTAATTTTCCTTTTTTTTATTTAACCCCTTTCTTTTAAGGGGCATTTGCAAAAATACCCAACTTTTGATATCATATTTGAAACTTACTTCATTTGAAATAATAACTGAAAAATACTTCATTGTTTTTGGAAGAATACTGTTTTATCTAAGTATCATATTTTGATACTCTAAAAGTATCTTATGATACTTTTAAAGTGTCACAACATGATACTTCAAATTTTTGGTATCATAACCTGAAACTTCATCAAATGTTTATGATACTTTGGACGAAATTGCAGTATCACAGTTTGAAACTTTACACTTTTTTTATGATACTTTGTCTCAAAGACATAACCATTGACCACCACCCGCCATCGAACCGCCCCCACCCGCCATCGAACACTGAACCACCGCCACCATATCACAACCACCACGACCACGACCACACTCCACCACTATAGATTCACAGAAACTGCAACATCACCATTACCACCACCACGCACCAGCAACACCGCACCACCACTTACCTCACATCCATCGCAGAACCTTCAAATCACCTGCCCCACCACCAAACACCAGCAACCCTGCACTGCAACAACCATTGCCTCACGTCCACCGCACCACCTTCAAATAATCAGCACCACCGCCGCACACTCAACGCACATAGATTTGATTCAACCATCGATGTGGCGGAGGACAAAAATGAGTATGAGGAAGAGTCAAGATCCACTTCCACCCGTCGCTGCACATGACGGAGAACCCAGCAACAATTCGACAACGCAAGAGAAGAATACAAATCTAGTTGTGGTTGCTTTGGTGGTTCGGTCAATGTTGTGGTGGTGGTGGTGGTGGTGGTGGTGGTGCACTGGAGGTGGTGTGGTCATGGTCGGGGTTACGGTGGTCGGAGGTGGCGGCAACTGTGATGTGCCACTTTGGAGTCAGGAAGAAGACGGAGGAAGAAGAGTACCGTATATTTCAATTTTTCTTTCTTGAATAGTAATTGTGCATTTAGTCCTAAAAATGTAGTATATGGTGCAATTAACCCTTCTTTTAAGGCCCACCACCTTTAATTGCTATATCCAATTACCCACATGGAAAACAAAATCAAGCCCAAACCTTTAATTATTTTCATTAATCATTACCTTTAACCTTTGTCGAAATTTCTCTTCTTTACAATTCAAGCGGCGACTTCAGGTCCAAGCCCAAACCTTTACTTACTTCCATTAGCCATTACATATGAATGTTTAGAACATTTTGTTTTTTGAATATAAGTATTTTGAGTTTTTCAGTTGTTGAATTTAAATTAACAAATTTAATTTCGTAAACCTCTTAAAAATAAAAAAATAAAAATTATTACTTGTTATAATTTAGGAGCCCAAATTCTGAAACTCCCTTGGCCCACCAAACTAGTGTACATCGCTGGGGTTCAACTGTAACCAAATTCATGATTTTTACACCTTCATTATTCTCCAGGCTGAGAAGCTTCACAGATATTCAACTTCTGCAAACTTGGTAAAAAAAATTATCGAATTTTGAATCATTCATTTCCATAAATTTTCATCATGATCATCTAACTCATGTTTAAAACTGTAAATCAGCTCTTCCCATGGCCAAACCTTGCAAGTTCAAGTTTCGATAATCCTTCATTGACAAAATCCCAGGAGGTAATTTCTTCAAACAACTTTCGAATTTCATTGTGAGTTCAATAATCTCGTTCTTTTCAATAAATAAAAAAAAAAACATGGATTTTCGACAACGTGTTTACCGAGCAGCTACATTACCATCGGATTTTATGCCCAAAAATTACTACCCAACCTTTATTCCTTCCTCTCTCGCCTGGGACACTGCCTCGCGACTGCCATAAACCTTCTGCCGACCCCAATTTTTGATTTTTGATGGAAATAATTTAAACGTATGACCCACTTTTGATTTCGCACCCAGCTCCTCTTTTCTGTAAATGCCGATTTGTGTGTAATGGGAGAGAGAGAAGGGCTTGGGTATTAAAGGTTAAATTTTCATTTTAAATCCTAAAGCTTTGCCAACGATTTAAGTTAGTCCCTAGTTTTATTTTAACTCCCTCTTTAGCCTTAAAGTTTTTGTATTCTATCAATTGAGTTCAACATACTTCCTGATTCTATTCAACTCGTCCCTCAACTTCCTGATCTTATTATTTAGACTCTAAAAATTTAAAGATTTATCAAATTACTCATTTCCTTTACTTTTAAAAGTTCAATTAAGTCCCAAAAAGTTTTAAAGTATTAATTCAAATTTAGTATTCTAAGTTATGCTTATTTAAATTGTTATTGTTAGACGACGTCGTGGGAAAAGTTTAAAGCTCGGTAACTTCACATCCGTTCGATTTCAAGAAAATTTCAAAATTTTGAGGTGGGTTTACTTTAAAGCAATTGTGGTTATTTGTCCATGTTATTTCTTGATGTGTAATTTTAATTGTGATACAATGCTTCTATGTTTAGAAAAAGGTTGTCAGGGACCGTAAATGGGTCCGAGAGGACCGTAAATAGGTCCGGGATCGAAATTGGGTCATTGGGGGATGTCCCACAGTACATTTTCAAAAGGAAATTTTTTATTGGTATTATATTCATAATTTGATTTCATGTTTGAAATTAACTTGGACTGATTGTTGTATTTCCACCGAGTATAATTCGTTAAGCTCACCTCGCTATTTCCACCCTTTTAGGATAAGGAGCTCGACAAGGCAAGACAATGAGCTGGAAAATATTGATTAAATGATAGAGCATTTAATTTTTAAAATTTTGAAACAAGTATTTTTTATAGTTGGTTTTCATTTTCAATTAAATCTTGAATTTTTATTTTTATTTTTCCTCCCAATTTTGGCACTTTGCTTATTATACTTGTTTTTGACAATTGGTTGTAAACAAATTATTTAAAGAATATTTTCGCATTTTGTTTCTAATTTGCTGTAGTTGTAAAAAAATATATATATTTACGCATTTTGACGTTTATTGAAAACACTTATTTACAGAATTTTTGGACTTTAGTAGCGTTCCAGGTTACCAGATTTTGGAGCGTTACACTTTCACTTCATAAAAAGAAAAATTCAATCTTTTTTTTCTTTTATTTATTTGGATTTCATAAATTGCCTTCAAAACTTTATTTGTGTTTTCTTGTTAGTTTAGGGTCTGGTTAATAAAAGCAAGTAATAAATAAAATAGTCTTCATGGGATCAGAAAATCAGATTCAAAAAATTCGCTTTATAACTTGTTTGGAATATTGTGCACTTGTGATATTTTTCACAATTAGTTTTTGACGTTGTTGTTGGGGATTATTCTTATTTAATATTAGTTTGGATTATTTTTATTTTAGTGGCATTCAAAGAACGTGGAATTAGCATGCAAACCTCAAACTTCATTGATTTTGTGACAGGGTCCCGAAGAAGAGATTGAAATCTACGTAGTTGAGTTAGAGTTGAATGGTAAAACTTTATTTGATTTTGAACAGGGTATCAACAAAATTTAGAGCAAAAGTATGAATGGGTGCAAAGGCAACTTCAACAAATATAGTAGATTATCAAAACCTTATTCAGAGTACTTTAAAGCACTATTCAAAAGTCAAGCTTGAGACTATGAATCAAGAACTAAATGGCGTTAACTCGATTATTAAAATCTAACTTTTATTTTTCAATTTATACTCATATAGATTGCATTAGGATCTGCATTAGATCTTAGGACACGTTTTCCATATTTTAGTGAAGTTTTTTATTAATTAAAAAAGAAATTATCATCTTCGCCTCGTAACTAGTCGATTTTTACACATGCAACTTTTGGGAAAAAGTAAGTTATGGATTAGGAAAAAAATGGTTTGACTGGGGGTCAAACACGAGTTTACGATTGCAAGCCCGTTGTTGACTTACGGTGGAAAATTCATCCTGTTTGTCACGGGTGTAAATGCGGGTTGCAAACTGCGGTCGACTAGCAAATCCCAGATCCCGAGCCCTATAACATGTTTATGTCACCCCAACATCCTAGCCCATATAAAAAAAATACACGATTTAGCCTTACTCGACTTAAGCCCTACCGTCTCCACTGTCTCAAGCTTCCCATTCACTACCTAGCCTGCACTTATCAATACACTGAATCAGGCACGGAGCCAGCCTTGGCCCAGTGGGGACCAAGGCCCCCACTGGAAAAAAAAATTTTGAGTCCAAAAAAAAAAAAAAGAAAACAAGAAGAAGAAGAGTTGGCAACTTAAATTTATTTCATTTGATTTTAATTCTCTCTCTGCAATCATTATATTTATGCAAGAAGTAGATATAATGCTCATTACTAGTATCACTCACCTTGAAAGTTATCATTATATTTATATAAGAAGTAGATACAATGCTCATTACTAGTATCACCCACCTTGAAAGTTTACATTTACTTTTCAGTTATATGTCTTTTCTTTTGTGAATTACTACTTTACACTGGTTAGTTGTTACTTATTAGTTAACTTAGTTTAGTTTTTGATTTATTACTTCGTCGTTTCAATCATTTTGGTTCAAAAAAATTTCGGGGACCCCCTGGAGGAGGCCTCCGCCTCCCTCTCCTACCATTTGAAAATTTTGGTCCCCACTCACTCGAAATTCTAGCTCCGTCCCTGCACTGAATCACAGACAGCAATATAACAAATTCATGTTTTGCACCAGTGTCCTCTTATTGCAAGTGACAGGTATGTCGACCCTACTTTGAATTTTTAAAATTTTGGATTATAGGTTGAATTTCTTTTAATTACCGAATCTGACATGAAGTCACAGAGCTTACGTTGTTGGGTTTTGAGTGTTTAGTGGAAGGTGTAGCCCACACCCTGAGGGCCCGAACCGACCACGCCCAAGGCCATTGGTTCGGGAAGGTAAATCCAGGTTATGCCTCCAAGGAGCCAGGGTGGAAGGGCTTATGGTAAGCATGAGAAACGCTCAATAACTCTCGCTTGCCACAAGGCCAATTCCACCTTGCGGGGAATCGAACCAAGCACACAGTTGCGTTGAGCACTTACCACCCATCCCCTTTGCCACTTGGAGATGTGCCCTGGGGGCGGTTTTGAGTGTTTAGTTGGTAGTTGAATGGTTGGACTTTGATAGAGCAAAGTCATTTTGAAGGTGAGGTAAAAATTTTGATGCAAAAAAGGTGTACTGATAAGTGTGCTTTACACACTTATTTTGTCTTTAAATTAGCAATTTAATTGACAAATTGAGCAAATATCTATTTATTTATTTCGTCTATAGTGTGAAATTAGGTAAAAATGCATTTTGAAATAAATTGCAACTAATTGATAAAATGTGTGATATATATATATGTACATATGTGTATATATATATATATAAAACAGGAGAGAATGGGAAAGTGAAAAAGAAAAGACAAGGCATGATGGAGAGGTGGAACCAAGCTGGAAAGGAAAGAACCTACATGCTGGCTCATGTGATGGCTAAAAAAAGGCTGAAGAAAGCAGAGAAAAATGATGGGAACAGGCTGGAAAAACAAGCTGGAAAACACATGGAGCACGTGGACGTGAATGCAAGGACTGGCTGCAGAGAATATGTTGCTGGTGCTGAGAGATTCATACAGATATATATACACAAACCAGAGCAGAGAGTGAGGAGGGGAGTCTTGGACTGCAGGTGACAGCTGCAGTTGGGGCTGCCATTTTTATCAAGAGAGATAGATAGATAGGCAGGGGGAGGTGAGACCGGTGGATGCTTACTGCTGGTGACAGCAGCAGTGAAGAACCTGGAAGGAGACCAGACGGGGTTGGTTGCAGCTGGTGACAGCAGCTGCTCTTGCTGCTAGCCTGCGAGGTAGACTAGGAAACCGGGAGGAGTTGCTGATAACTGAAGGAATTTGCTGCTGCTAACTGGAAGCAACCAACTGAAACAGAACGTGCAGAGGAGTTACTGGTTCAAGGCTGAAGAGTTGCTGTCAATAAGGTGTTGCTGGAGCAGGGCAGCCGTAGAGGAGCAGCTGACTGCTGCTGCAAACCAGACTGCCTGAGAATGATGCTGAATTCAAGAAACTTGCTGGAAAGCTGGTGCTGTTGCTGAAGAGGAGTAGCCTGCTGGTTGCCTGTTCTGGACTGCTGAAAAGGAGGTGATCAATTTGCTGTGACGCTGCTACTGGACAGTGGACATTGCTGGTGCAGCTGGAAGAAGACTGCTGCTGTTACCAGAGGAAGGAGCTGACTGCTGGACAGGCTGCCTGTTGCTGGTTCTATTAATTGGCTGCGGGTTTTGCTGATTTCAGATAACAAAGAAGGTAGCAGCTGAAACTGAATTAGGTAGCTGGATGTTGCAATAAGCTGGAGATGCAGGGAAGAAGGCAGGGACTGAAATGCACTTGTCATGAAAGTTGGAGGATTATTATGCAAATTTCAACAATCTTCAAACTCCGGGTTTTTAATTTTAATGCTATTTTTATTTTCATTTCTCAACTGCATGTTTAGCTAAATTTTGCATGTTGGGATGATTGATGTAGCTTAACTAGTTTAAGTAATTTTAATGTTTGTTAATTAATGTTGAGCTTATTTCATGTGTGTTTGTTATTGAGATTATTACATGTGTTTGATTGATCACCAAATATGTGTTTTGTGAAATGTAGGATAATCGAGAGATATTATGCATTTTAGACCAAATAACAGATGCTTTAGGTTCTTGTTAAGGATAGAGATATACCTTAAACCCTAGATGATCCATTGAGTTATTTTCACAAAGAGTTAATGCAATTGATTGAGCCTTAATCGACATAGAGATATAGTAGGTTAGACCAATTGATTAGGGTTGATTTCACTCGAGAGAGGTAATTGGCTAAGCTTGAAAAATCGGGTCTAACATTGTAAATGAGTAATTTATTAATTTGCATGTGTTGAGAAATTACTTAAGCAAGAGTTAAGTGAAATCATGAATCCCAACTATTTTATCTTCCATTTTCCTTATTTTAATTCGTTTTAAAATTAGTTTAGTTAATTTAGAATTGTCAAAAATCCATATTTTTAATTGTGTGCTTCTCTTTGTTGTTAGAATTAAATTAATTAAAGTTGTATAATCTAAAGTAAACATTCCTTGTGAGATCGAAAATCCGGACTCAAAAAGTCCACTTTATTACTTGTATGCGATCCGTGCGCTTGCGGTACACTATTTTGAGCGAACATGTACGATTAAATGCTAAAGTGAAATTTTGGTCGAGATTTGTGGAATCGACCATGGGTACTTTGAATATAATTGGGACATCATACAGGAATAATTTCTCATTGGTGTCATGTAGAAATTCTTCAAGAATATTGATGACATAGGCTATAAGCTCACTACATGCCATGTCTAAGCCACTGCATGCCATGTATAAGCCATTGTAGGCCATGGCTAGGTCATTGCTAGCTATTACCTAGCCACCTACTTCGATGTGCACTTTTGTCTCCCCTTCATTATGTCTAATTCAAGTCCAAATGATGTAAAATCTGAGTATATGGTAGATTACACTTTGCACTTTCAATTGACCTTGTTAGGTTTCCATTTTGACATATTTATCATAGAGTTTCCTAACTCCAAACATGTCCACTCGATCACATTTTTCCATGCCTATGTATTTGTGTTTTCATGATTATATCAAGCTAGGGAGGTACTCTTGTGATATACATTCCTAAGGTGGCACCTAGATTTTCAATCTTCCAAACAATTTGTAAAACTTATATTTTCCTAGTCATAGGAACTTTTGCAGGGATGTACACTCTATTAAGACAATAATGCTATACTCCCCCCGAACCTCACCGCACAACTCACCTCAATGAAGGAAAATGACAAACATGCCCTCATATTACAAACTCACATCTATTATTGTTTCTTCTCGCTGGCTCCCCCAAACTCACCGCACATTCTCTCTGGAAATTGGGTCCAATATTGTTTCTTCTCCGTACCGAGGTTCGTCGTCCTTCAACCTCGTTGTCTCCCCCAAACACGTTCCACATTATCTCTGAGTACGAAGGTCGCTCAGTCCATTTCCCCCAGCCTCGGAGGTGAGCAATTTTGACGACGGACACACTCTGGGCGCAACCCATTTACCCCAGCCCCGGTGGTGAGAAATTTTGACGACGGACACGCTCTGGGTACGAAGATCACGCAGCCCATTTCCCCCAGCCCCGGCCCTGAGAAGTTTTGACCGTAACCACCTCTGTTGCACATTTTGTGGCGACTTCGTTCCACAATTTGCGGCGAATTCGTTCCAAATCCGTATTCCATTTCGCATTGGGTATTTTTGTTTGAAGATTTTGTCCAATGTTAATTTTTTGCTTTCAAACTCTCAATTTGTGTAAAAAAATTGTTTTCCTATTTGATTGAGTTTTGTGTTTTTATTTGGAATTTAATATGATTGTTTTCCTTAAAATTCTTTGTTTCCAATATTTATTAGCTAGATTCGCTTTGTTATCTACAAGCTTTGTGATTTTTTATTTGGTAGATAAAGGATTAAAGATCGTTCTAAGAAAGCAAAATCTGAAAATTTATTTATGGATCCTTGTCAATGAGTCATGATTGGATATTTCTTGTTTATGGGGATGCTTTTTATTTTATTTTATTTTTATTTTTTGGCTAGATTTTATTTTGGCTGAATTGTAATTATGTATGTACTGCAATTCAAATTGATTTACTAATTTTAACATGAGAAAATTGAAATCATATATGTTTGAAGCATTAGAGATAATGAGTTCAGGTTTCCTGTATTTATTACTTTTTGAAATTTTAGGGTTTTCTTTCTTTTGAATTGTACAGAAAATTTTGAATTTGTAATGGGGATTTCAATTCTGAAATTCTTTGCTAGTTGATCGTACAAGTCCGAGAAATGAGTTTTAATGAGTAGTTTGTGAAATTTTGGCTGATGATCATCAAATGATCACTCTGTTTTTTTATGCATGTTTCTGAAAAGGAATTTAGTGGATCAGCATTTTATCTTTGCAAATAGTTTTCCATTTTATTTATTTATTTATTTATTTTTATCAATAACAAGCTTTTTGAGTTATGAGTTGGAGCATTGTTGCCATTTTCATCTTGTCTTCACTGCGAGCTTGTTTTGCTAAAAAGTAATGTTTTATTTTGGAATTTATTATTTTGATTGGGGTAGTTGAATATGAAAATATGGTGATGTATCATTCCGTTACTATTTTCCCTATTCTTGTTTCCTTGTTCAGATCTTATACTTGTTGGTCATAGATACGACTTTTTTCTTATCGATAGGAAGAGAAGAAGAAAGAAAGCCATCTTCATTTTTTTCTTCAATGTTGCTCTACCTGTTTATATATGTGAATTTATTGTACATTTTTATAGTGATTATCTTCACAACTCGTGTTAATATGATTTGATAATGGAAGTATCATGAATTGCATTCTGTTTTTTCTGTGACTTATGTAGGATTTTCAAATGTTGCTGAAGAATAATGAAGTGTGCCATAACTGTCGAAAGCCGGGGCATTGGATGAAAGACTGCGATATGAAGCGACGTTGCCCAATTTGTCAACACGGATACATGAGATGGCTAAGGGTGGAAGACCCTGCAAAAAAATCCAAAGGGAAACTGTTTTTCAATTGTACTAACACTGGGTGTAAATTTTACGAATGGGATGAAGGGAGTTCGAGCGCGTGCCATGATGTAGGCAGTTCGAGTACGGTCCATGATGCAGGTGAAGCCTCCTTGGCTGAAGAGGAAAGTGAATCTCTAGCCCGCACGTTTTCACTTTTTGCGCGTTTAGCGGAGCAGAGGAATGTGAACATATCAATGACGGTGGAATTTAGCAAGGGAAAAAAATGATTAGTTCTCCTTTTGTAGAACCTAATGTACTTATTTCAATTGCAATTAGCATATGTAATTTGGAATGATATTGTTTAGTCGTTTTGGACTTATAGAAATGGTTTTGATGTTGTTTGGGATTGAATGAAGTTGAGAAATTGTGTTTGAAAATGTTTTGATGTTTCGCTACAGGTTGGCTATGTCCAATTTACAGAGGGGACTCTGGCGAATTTTGCGTAAAATTATATAATAGAAAATGCCAAAATTGAGGTTTTAAACGAAATGCTTCCACATTTACAAGAAGGAAAGTAAACATCAAAAGGTTCTATTCTCCTGTTTTAACCTGTTGGATCTTTTCAACAATAACATGATACACACGAAAAAGCTAAAAAATTATTCCTGCTACAGAAGAAACAACATAAAACCATGATCTTCATTCCAAACAAAATATTCTTGATACAAATTAAACCTATCTTAGGCGGAAAAATAAGCTTCATTAGTACAAAGGAAACAACATAAAACCATTGTCTTCATTCCAAACAAAATATTATTGCTACAAATGAGACAATATACAAATGTTAACAAATATCATTCATTCAGCTCTCTCAGTAGTTTCCGTTCCACCTGATGATCCAACAAACTCCTCTTCAAAGGGTCGGACCTGCGGTTGAAAGATTGAGCTCCATGAATTTCACATATCAAAAGTGGGCAAGGAATATCCTCCACCTGCTTGATACCAAGACTGTGTTTGTGCACCCTGCAAATTACAAAACATATCAGCATATCGAATCCCAATTCCCATAAAACCATAAGTTGGAAGTTAGCAAATATTACCATTAACCGTGGCGTGTATGAGAGTGGATTGATCAACACATACTGAGCTTCCCCTGATGCTTGACCTACAGTATGAATAGGATTTGGAGTAGCTTGTACGATGGTCTTGCTTCTGTATGATGTGGATCGTACCTGAAACCGTATATACGAATAAGAACATTTCAATGAAGCCATTTTAACAATTGGAATATTAGTAATGGTAAGATGCAAATTAAATGATACTTACTCGCGACTTCTTCGAATTAGATTCCAATGGCCCTTTCTTCCGAAGTTTTTTGGGAGCGCCCTTAGATTTTGTGCATTTTGGATCTAAAATCATAGTAGTTTCCACACATTTTTCCGAAGTATCATGCACCAGGTTTTTCCTCATCGTACTTTGCCCTTGCACTAATTTTGATACTGAGAGATCATTTTACTTCTCTTCTAACCAGGAAAGCAGCTCATTAGTTTGCTTTTCATCATCAACAGCCAAGTTTGCAACATTCGTGAATGCACGTCATACTTGGTCATATCTTAACTGGGCCGGTGTGATTTTCCAACCTGCATAATTAACCTTCACCCGTTGGTACAATCTGCCCACATCTTTCCTCCATCTCCGCAAGATGTACCTATCCGGAACTGAAGTCACACCATTTAACTTTAACACCAGGAGTGTGTGTCTACAAAGAATTCCTTTAAATTCAAATAAGTGACAACTGCAACCAATTTCACATTGTACCACCAGAAATGACACTATGAATTTCTTCATCTTCTAACCTCCATCATAGAAATGGTATTCCTGCACATCATATATCTTTTCAGTACCAGTAGTAGATGTACTTACAACCTGACAATACACCATTCCTGTGAACTCTTCCTGAAATTCTTTGAATTTAGCTATTGTGTAGACCGACTGAAACTGTTTTTCCAGTTCGTACCTAGTAGCACATGGGACAGCTTGTGTGAAGCACTTACAATCTGCTTGAAATTCTTTCTCAGCTTTACTCCTCAACGCTCGATCGTACTGTTCTACAAACTGCTTTAACGATGTTTTCGATTTCACATAACCATCGAAAAAAGCATTAACGCTCTCACTCCTTTGCGTCGTTGACATCCCTGCCCAGAAGCTCGTTCTCAGGTAACAAGGTACCCAACGCCTTCTTTCTCTGTAAAGTCCATCTAACCAATCATTCTCATGTAGTATATACTCATCGAGCATCCTAGTCCACCCCTCTTCAAATTCAGAATCATGTTGCGATTCGTAAACCAACTCATGTATCGTTGACATTATCGAGGCTTTGTGATTGTGATACCCAAACTTTTCAAGCAGCTTCTTCAGTATATGCCAAAGACACCACCTATGCCTCGTGGCAGTGAACACTACTCCAATTGCATTCTGCATAGCTCTATCTTGGTCTGTTACTATCCCGTTGGGAGCCTGTCCATCCATACACTGAAGCCAAGTGCTAAAAAGCCAAACAAAAGTGTCCGTGTCCTCGCTAGAAACCAAACCACAGCCCAATAATGTTGAATGAACGTGGTGATTCACGCCTACAAACGGGGCAAATGGCATATCGTACTTGTTAGTCAAGTACGTAGTATCAAACGTGATAACATCGCCAAATTCCTTATACGCTTCTCTACATCTGTTATCGGCCCAAAAAACATTCCTCAAACGACCCTTGTCATCCAAATCTAGTGAAAAATAGAATCTCGGGCAAGCCGATTGCATTTTACAAAAGTAGGCTTGAATAGCTGCAGCTTCTCCATCCCCAAGTCTTAAACGCCTTGCCTTCTCAATATCATTCACTTCAAGTTGTCGTTTCACGTGTGCACTAAGCCTTCGATTACATCGAAATGATCTAGACTTTGTAGGACTACATAAATGATTATGCTCTAGATGAACCTTAGTAATTCGCCATATTCCATTAACGTCTGAAGAAGCTGTCAACTTAGCTTTACACCCTGTTTGCATGGTTGGTTTGTTTGCGGCTTCAAAGAATTGCTAGTAGTACACATTTTTTCCCTTCTCGTGAACATGCAATTGCCACATTTCGTAATAACCCATCCTCACCCTTCCTCGAATTTCTTTTTCTAACTGGAAATCCCACGCGGTAAGCATACTTTACATAAAAGTCATACAATACTTCGACGTCATTAAATTTCATGCCAACTGCAGGCACAACATCACTGTCCTCATCCGCATTCAACCCACGGTCTTCTCCCATCCCTTCTTCATTATCTTGTGAACTCACATCACCCTCAATCACTAGGTTCGTGTTTTCCATCTCTTCATCTAAGTACAGAAATTGAGTTTCTGTTGATATTAAAGGCTATAAATTAAAATAATTAAACTCTTATTTGACAAAAAATTACAATTATTTGATGGGATTCATGTACAAGTTGCCAAAATCAAGGATGATCTCAAGGAATGTTCATTTGTTTTGAGTTTATTCACAGAAACAACAGTTTTGTTAATATGAGTGTGAATTTTATGAATTTCAGCTAAAAATCCTGCTTTTCAATATTAAAGTTGCCAAAATGCTAGAAAACTGTGATGATGTACTTGAGTTACCTTATTAAGAAAGATAATTCCCCTTTTATCAGCTAATCGTGAATTGTAAAAAGGGTCCAAACCTTAAAGTTGCCCAGTCCCCTCCCTGTCATTCTACACCTTTCACAGTAGCCAAGAATTAAAATGGTTGTTATTTCTCTCTTTGGAACTTGACAGTACAAGCAGAAGTATAACAGTTTGCCTCCTTATCTTTCTCTATTTATATATATGAAGCCAACAATCTATTGTCACACCATTGTATCTTTCTGCGAGTCAATATAATAGGATCAATGTCATTTAGCAAATATCCTTAATGCTAGATACACCATTCTCTTCCTCTAATTAGTCACTCTCAATTCTCATTTCATGCAGCTTCTCAACCAATTATGATTACTCTTTCGTGGCTTCATTGCCATGTAGCCATAAAACTTATCTAGCCTTTTGTTCTCATGGTGGACATCAGTATTTGCTCCGTGGCATCTTAATTTTTATTTCATTTGATGGCATCTTTCATAAGATTGAAACTTAAATGAGGTGGTCTTATTAAGACAACCATGATTAATGGTTGTGTACTGTTTGCTAAAGATCAATAATTCACTAAAAACTATTAAAAATCAAAACATGACATATTTTTTGAACTTCTGAGCAGTGTTTAAAAGGCTTAATTTAGTGAGGTCTTTAATCTGTGTGAAGCAAGGCGTAATCTTCCAACAATAAAAGAATTCAAAAGAACATTAAAATGCAATGCTCATCATATATTATAAACCATTTTTAAAAATCCACAAAACTAATCAACAAAATTAAAAGTCTAACTTGCAAACAAACATAAAATAGATCAAGAAGATAGAAAGTAAGTAGTTCTCAAATTAGTTGTTATGTAACAAAATTACTATCTATTACTAAAAGTGGGGAAACAAAATTACAATCTATTACTAAAAGTCCGAGAAAACAAAATTACAATCTATTACTAAAAGTGGGGACAACATAATAATTTCTTATATCCTCACTGTAATATGATCTTCAAGGGCACCGTCGGCTAAATTCACAGATAAGGCAGACGAAAGCAAACCAAAAAAAATGTATTACCTGATTCCATGTTAACCTCGCTGCCTAATAATCGGGACGGGCGGGAGACGGCCGGAGAAGCTGTGGTATTTGACTCTAGCGCGTCAAGAAATTCTGAGAGGGAGCGACTGAATCCCAATTTCGTCTGAGAGGGAGAGAAATTTTAGAAGGGCTCTGAAAATTTGAAATTCTTTTAGCGATTTATTGTTTCTATTCCGACGATATATCGTCACTTAAGCACGATATTTTGATGAGGTGAGTTGTGCGGTGAGGTTGGGGGGAGTATAGCATTATTGCTATTAAGATAGTTTTTGAGATTGTAGATCTTCATGGTGTGGATTCATTGCTAAATATTTAACCCTATATATTATCACTAATTTCTATTTTGGATTCTTATAGAAAAATTCAAATCCAGCAACAAGGAAGCAAGCAGGTTGTCCTTACACCTACAAATTAGAATTATCAATGGACTTCATCAACTCCAAGTCATACCCCCAGGGGAGTACACAATTCTTTCTTTTGTTTTCATTAGTTAATGTAATTTTTTGACATATTGAGAATAATGTGATATTTATGTTTGGGGTGTGTCCAAAAATTTGAGTTAAATTTTCAAAAAAAAAAATTATTATTGTGTTTTTGCGTGCTTGTTTAGATTATGTTGAATAGCCTTTCCGGCTCTTGATGTTACTTATTTGAAACTATGTGATTCATGAACTGTAGATAAGGATGTTGTGCTTGTAGTAATTTGACTCATGCTGATTATTAATTGAGCACATAGTCAATTTTGATTATTGCACATATATGTGACACTTGAATAGAAAAAAATGTATTGTTAATAAGTAACTAAGGATACATACCCATATGAAAAATATTACTCAATCACACGAACAATTAGTTAGACAGTTTGAGGGAGTAGAATTGGTGGGTGTAATTGCTTGGGGTATGTTGATTCCTAGTAGGAACATGCATTCATCTTTTACCTCTTTGTAACATTTTTTACTCAAGTTAGTAAGCCTGTAAAGGTATGTCAATACATGGTGCCATATGGTCATCTGACTTGGAAGTCACTGGCCTAAAGCTTGTACATGGTCATCTAGAAAGCTTAAAAGAGAGGTAATTCATATATGTTTATTTCTATTTGAAGAAAAAAGAACAGAGAAAAAAATTGCATTATTAAGACATTGCATACATCTAAATCCTTTCTTCGAAGCTTGGTGACTCGATTAATTAAGCTCTCTATCCCTGGTGCCCTATAGTCATATAACTTGGGAGTTACAGGTCGAAACTTCGCTACATGGGTAATCTATAAGCTTGATGGAGAAAGGTACTGCATAGAATTAGTATTTATTTGATAGGTTGCATATAGAGGATTGAGATAACTGGTGGGTTTGAATTGCCTAGTGAATATTTGAAGGTCTCGACACTCAACTAAAATGAAAATCATCCCAAACCTAAGTAGTTGTTGTGACTAGTTAGACTCACTTGAACATCAGGGAGAAAGGATTTAGTGATTTTGGGGAGCAACCTTAGAAAATATACCCCGGTTTAAAGAGAACATAAAAAAGTTTGGGCTGAAGTTCATCTCATGAGAGTGAAAGCCAAATTTGACCACTAAGGATCGAGATATCACCTATTAAGCTCGTTACAATGATGGAGTTGACTAAACCCACATATGTCGAGCATGATTTAATTAAGACTTGTATAACATTATTTGAAGGCTGTTAAGGGATTATTAGCAGTTTAAATCCTGAAGCAAAGATGACAGATTATTTAACATGTGTTAGTGTCATGTGTTTTAGTTAGATTTTTGTGCTATACTTGCGTGATTGTATACGATTTACCTTATTCGAGGACGAACAAGAGTTTAAGTTTTGAGGATTTGATAAGTACGTTTAAAATTTGAAAATTGTGAGTATTTTAGAGTTTGATATTGCTTAATTGTGTATTTACTTGATTGTTTTAGATAAACTAGAATTTAGATGCGTTTGGAGGCTAAATGTAGAAAATGGACCAAAATCATGCAAAAATGTCAAAGTGAGGACCAATTTTAAATGTCCATTAATGGTCCAGGCCATAAAATAATTATTGAAAAATATGGCATCAATTGAATGATATTGGAAGCCAAAGGATCAAAGTTGTACTTCAAAATGACTTAGGACGAAAATGGAATCGTACAAGTTATGTTCCAGATTTTGAGTCAGATAGTAAAATTTCGAATTGGAACAATTTTATTTTCAGGACAAATTGAATCCCTTTAGGTTATCTTTCCAACACACATTTAATCACCTCAATCGGATAAGTAAAGACAAAGTTATGATAAAAACACTGATAGTTACGTAGAAACGAAGCGAATGCAATCCTCCTTGTTTGGTTAGGACTCTTTTGGAACCCAATTTGGACACGATTTTAACCTAAAGGAGGAGGCATATTTTAAAACATTAATTCACAACAAAAGAGAGGTGATTCATCACAATTCAAGAGGCAATTAAGGTTTTTTCGAATTTCAAGCAAGAAAATCAATTCTAGGTGCAAGATTTACATTTGCTTCTTAGATTTTCATTAAAATCAAGTTATGTCCTCTATATTATTAGGTTTATCTTTTAATATGTGTAACCAAATCTATAGTTGGGACGAACTGTGTAAATTAGTTTAATTATTTAAATTTCAGTTCTCATATTTTATGCTTTAATCTTATGTATTGAATTTATTTCCAAGCTTAATTCATGAATTGCTTGATCACCAATTTGATGATTTTTGGGGTCGTAACAAGTCGAGAGGCAAGTTACATATTTGGACCTCGTAATAAATTTTGATAATTTAACAAATTGATAGAGATAAATAATTGTGGTTGTTGTGATCGTTTGTGAATTCTTGTTATTTAATACATTTAATTAGGCCTTATTCAAATATAATATAGAGATATGTGGTTGACCTAATTAAATAGAACTAATTTATACCCGAGAAGGAAATATTAGGTATTATTGTGAATTCAATCAAATACTACTTCAAAAAGAGAACTTGAGATGAGAAATTGAATATTAGAACTAGGATACAATTGTTAGTCTCAACACTTTCACTTCATAAAAAGAAAAATTCAATCCTTTTTTTCTTTATTTGAATTTCATAGATTGCTTTCATAACTAGTTTTTGGTGCCGTTGTCGGGGATTATTCTTATTTAATATTAGTTTGGATTAATCTTTTATTTTTATTAATTTTTTTCAGTTGATCTATTTATTTTTTTATTTTTTTGGTGTTTCATTGATAGTGAAAGAAAAAAGGGCAAGATGACAACAAATTATGCAATTTTTTGTCCCAACATCTATGACGATGATATGCCTTTTAGAGATTTTTTGACCAATCAACAAATAAAGAAGTTGGGATACACTTCACCAATCGTACTTTATAAGAATGAATTGCCGACGGGATTAAAGATTTCATCTATTGTTTATCATGAAAAGAGACCAACTTGTGAATATTGTGGAGTAATCCACAATACTGTAAATCGGCTGCTACTGGCTACGCTAGAGGAACAACTCAAATTTATAAATGATGACACAAGCCTATATTACAAGGCCGGAAAATTCAAGATACAGTTGCCATAGATTCATGTAAGAAGGCCAGAGAAGAAGGACAAACAAGTAGATTTTAATGAAGAAGATGATGACGGTGACATGCTTATGGAGGATTCTTTGCCATGCGAAAATACAAAGGGATTGGAGACCAAATAATTTTGGATGAGTCAATGGAGGATATCTTCATCATTAAATCTGAGGAATCAACAAGTAAAGAAGAAGAACATATTGCTGAGATCGAGGAATTAATCATGATTGAGACAAAACATTTAGTGGCCTTTCAAAGAAGATGGAATTAACATGCAAACCTCCAACTACATTGATTTTGTGATAGGGTCCGAAGAAGAGATTGAAATCTACGTAGTTGAGTTTGGGTCGAATGGTAAAACTTCCTCTGATTTTGAACAGAGCAGCATCAAAATTTGGAGCAAAAGTACGAATGTGTGCAAAGACAACTTTAGCAAATATAGTAGATTATCAAAACCCTTATTTCGAGTTCCTTAAAGCACAGTTCAAAAGTCAAGTTTGATACTATAAATCAAGAACTAAAGGGCTGTGACTCGAAATTTAAAATTGAACTTTTTTTTTCAATTTATATTTGTATAGTTTGCATTAGGTTCTGCATTATATCTTAGGACACGTTTTCCACATGTTTAGTGGAGTTTTTTTTTTATTAATTAGAAAAAATAATTGCCCCGTAACTAGTCGATTTTACATATGAAAATTTCGGGAAAAAAGTAAGTTCTAAGTTAGAGAAAATAAAGTTTGACTGCGGGTCGCAAACCCGCGGTGGGAGATTCACCCTGTTTGTCAAGGGTGCAACTGCGGGTTACAAACCTGCGTTCGACTAATGACTCATGCAACCCAAGCCCTTTAACCCGTTCCTTCCACCCCAACATCCCAAACCATCTCAAGAAATAAACGGTTCAACCTTTCCAGACGTAATCCCTACTGTCTCTATTGTCCCAAGCTAAACATTCACTACCTAGCCTGCACATATAAAAACACTGAATCATAGGCAACATTATAACGAAGTCATGTTTTGCACCAGTGTCCTCTTATTACAAGTGATAGGTACGCCGACCACTGCTTTGAATTTGAAAATTTTGGATTATGGGTTGAGTTTCTTTTAATTACCGAATTTGATATGGAGTTACCGTTGAGTGTATTTTACATACATATTTCATACATTTTTTGTAGTAATTTTAGAGTATTTTGAACAAATACCTACTTATCTGTGAATATTTTGTGGTTATGTAGGTTTAACACTCCATTTCATGGGAAAAAGTACAAGCAATCACAAAAAGAATGCTTAATTGAAGATTTTGGAGAAAAAAGAACCTAAACAGGCAAAGCAATGAAGTTTGGGGACCAAGTTGTCACTTTTTGAAAGTTTAAAACCAGTCATGCAATTAAGAAAGGATCGAAATGCAACTTTTCAAAAGTTTAAGGACCTCAATTGCAATTTTAGAAGGACATATTTGAAAGAAAACCAAAAATTTAGGGACCAAATTGAATACAATCAAAAGTTGAAGGACCTAGCAACAAATAACATGAGCAAGGCCTACACAGGTGAGCTGCACGGGCTCGCTGTTTAGACCAAGGTGCAACATTATTGTGACGACCCGAATTCTCAACCATTCGAGTGCCACAAAAAGTGACTCATATCATATTATCGAGACTTAAATAGTAATGTAAAATTATTCAAAAGAATAATTAGAATCCCATAATTTTATTGGTGAATAAAAATAGAACATAATTTTCTTACATAAAGTTCAACATAATTATCTCATCAATCTTAACCACTTTTGCCACTTCCATGTTGACCGCCTCGAACCTTCAATTATCTGAAAATGGTAAATATCGTGGAGTGAGATTTATAAAATCCCAGTAAGTATACCAAGCATAAATTTTCTTTTGAAAGCATATGGATCATTTTCATCATAACATAGGATAGGATTGAAATATTCATAAACATAGGGAGACACAAGAATTTTACCGAACTTAAATGGCAAGAATTCTTATGTGTAGCGCTACTAAACTCCGGTCCCCTTAGTATAATCATAAACATATCATATGGAACCCATAACAATCTTGTGAGATTGATTTCATAGCAATGATCCAAACATTTTCATAAAAACATAAGATATACTTACTTGTCATAAAAACATACTTACTTTTCATAAAAACATAAGGTGTATTTACCTTTCATAAAAACATACTTACTTTTCATAAAAACATAAGATATACTTACTTGTCATAAAAACATACTTACTTTTCATAAAAACATAAGGTGTATTTACCTTTCATAAAAACATACTTACTTTTCATAAAAACATAAGATATACTTACTTGTCATAAAAACATACTTACTTTTCATAAAAACATAAGGTGTATTTACCTTTCATAAAAACATACTTACTTTTCATAAAAACATAAGATATACTTACTTGTCATAAAAACATACTTACTTTTCATAAAAACATAAGGTGTATTTACCTTTCATAAAAACATACTTACTTTTCATAAAAATATAAGATATACTTACTTGTCATAAAAACATACTTACTTTTCATAAAAACATAAGATATACTTACCTTTTAAAAGATTAAAATGAAGTGTAGTAGTAAATGGACCAAAACTTTCTTGACCACCTTGAATTTCTCTTACTTGTGGATTTTGTCAAGAGATTGGAAATAAGTGTATATGTGTAGAGTTGTGTGTAAAAGAGATGGGTTTAAATAGATGTATAAAGTTGGCATATTGTAAACATAATCATTCAATTCTATTAATTTTAACACATCCTTTTCTTAAAGTAAAGCACCATTCATATACTTTTCCATATTTATACAAATATTATGCTCTTCATGATTACATATAATGGAGTCTTATCAACCATTCATATACTTTTCCATATTTATACAAATATTATGCTCTTCATGATTACATATAATGGAATCTTATCAACCATTCATATACTTTTCCATATTTATACAAATATTATGCTCTTCATGATTACATATAATGGAGTCTATAATTCATTCATATACTTTTCCATATTTATACAAATATTATGCTCTTCATGATTACATATAATGGAGTCTATAATTCATTCATATACTTTTCCATATTTATACAAATATTATGCTCTTCATGATTACATATAATGGAGTATATAATTCATTCATATACTTTTCCATATTTATACAAATATTATGCTCTTCATGATTACATATAATGGAGTATATAATTCATTCATATACTTTTCCATATTTATTAAATTAAGATTCTCATAATTATTATATATAATGGAACCTCTCATGCTTGCATATATTTTCTTAATTTCAATAATAAAAATAATTTTTGTATAAATAAATATTGGGATAACATTGAATTAAGTACTTGGACTTAATATACTTTAAATCAAGAGAATGGAGATATTTTTAGAAATTCGGAATTTAATTTAAAATCGAACGATCTCGATTATTTCTTGACTTGGCTATACGAATACGTCGTGGCGTTAACTTAATAAAAATGGGTGAAATAGTAGCGACACGATTTTCTATTAAAATAATTATTAATTGCGTAAAAATTCTTGGTCGCTACAATTATATTTCCAAATGCTGTCATACGCGGGTTTTTGCGTTTTTGGGCGATTTTTGAGGGTTTTTGGTGAAAAATATAAATACTTATCTTCATTTTTGGCTAGGGTATCATCCTTTGTTCTTGCCTCTTCCATTTTCTCTCCATTTTTCCTTCATTTTCTTGCATTTTATAATTAGTTTCTCTTGTAATATTTTGTATTTTGATGTTGGCTGTTGATTGAAGAAGGAAATACCTACAACTTGATGGAAGAATATTGAAATTTTGAAGTCAAACTCATAGTTGAATGGAAGTTTTTATGTTTTAATCTTCATATTTCCTTATATATTTTAATCCATTAGTGAAATTATGATTTAATATTTGAGTTTTATTGTTATTTCATTATGGGCTAATTTATATTGTGTTGGGATGATTGAGGAAGCTTGACATAGTTTAATTAATATTAATGCTTGTATTTAGAATTTAAGTTATTTATCATCTTGTGCATTTATTGTTATATTTATTGTCTTGCATTTATTTTGGCCAAATTCATGTTTGAATTTGTGGAATGTGCAATTATTGAGAAATTGTTGTAAATTCTAGATCAATACAATACATGTTCTAGGTTCTTATTAAGGATAGATATATACCTTAAACCCTATATGATCCATTAATTTATTTTCACAAATGTTTAATGTAATTGGTGTATTTTTAATCGACATAGAGATATAGTAGGTTAATTCCACTAATTAGGGTTAATTTAACTTGAGATGTAATTGACTAAACTTGGAAAATTGAATCTAACATGATTAGTAAATTATATTTCAATTTGTATGTTGAGAAGTCAATTAGGTGAAGGTCAAGTGAAATCAAGAATTCCAACTCTCTTTTTTCATCAATTCATCACTTATTTTCCATTTAATTACTTAATGTATTGTAGATTTAATTTTAAGTCTATCACATTTTCAAAACCAAAAATTTATTTTGTGTGTATTTATTGTTGGAATTGATCTCACTATGTAACTAGAATAGACAATCCTTGAGGGATCGATAAACTGGACTCATTTGTCCACTATTGCTTGTATGTGACACGTACATTTGTGATGTATTTATAGCGAACAATTACAGAGCTTATGTTGTTGGGTTATTTTGTGTTTATTTGGTAGTTGAATTGTTGGACTTAGATAAAACAAAATCGGTTTGAAGGTGAGGTAAAAAAGTTAATGCAAAAGAGATATCTGATTAAATGCCCAAGTGAAGTTTTGGCCGAGATTTGTGGAAATTGGACATGGGGATAAATTTGAATATAGTTGGGATATTATACGAGACTAATTTCTCATTGTTTCATGTAGAAATTCTTCAAGAACATTGATTACATAGGCTATAAGCCCACTGCAAGACATGTCTAAGTCAATGCATGCCATATTTTAGCCATTGCAAGCAGCCAACGTTTTGATGTGCACTTTTGTCCCCCCTTCATTATGTCTAAATCAAGTCTAAATGATGTAGAATCTAAATATATGGTAGTTTACACTTTACACTTTCAACTGACCTTGGTGGGTTTCCATTTTGACATATTTATCATAGAGTTTCCTAACTCCAAACATGTCCACTCGATCATATTTTTCCATGCCTACGTATTTGTGTTTTCATGATTATATCAAGTTAGGGAGGTACTCTTGTGATATGCATTCTTAAGGTGGAATCTAGATTTTCAATCTTCTGAACAATTTGTAAAACATATCTTTTTCTAGTCATAAGAATTTTTGCAGGTATGTACACTTTATTAAGATAGTTTTATAAAAGGTAGAGATCGTAAGACTTCTTGGTGTGGATTCATTGCTAAATATTTTAACCTTACATGTTATCACTAATGTCTATTTTGGATTATTACAAAAAAATCCAAATCTAGTAACAAGGAAGCAAGCAGGTTGTCCTTACACTCATAAATCAAAATTATTAATGGTTTTCCTAAATTCCAAGTCATGCCCCATGGGATACAATATTCCTTTTGTGTTTTCATTGGTTAATGTAATTTTTTGACATATTGAGGACAATTTGATACTTAAGTTTGGGGTGTGTGTAAAAATTTGAGTTAAATTTAAAAAAAAATATATTATTGTGTTTTTGCGTGCTTGTTTAGTTTATGTTGAATAACCTTGCTAGCTATTGATGTTACTTATTTGAAACTATGTAATTCATGAAATATAGATAGGGATGCTATTCTTGTAGTAATTTGATTCATGCTAGATTATTAATTGAGCACGATGTCAGTTTTGATTATTACGCATATAGGTGGTACTTGAATAGAAAGAATCGGTTATTTATATGGAACTAAGGATACATACCTATATTAAAAATATTACTCAATCACTTAACCAATTAATTAGAAGTTAGGGGGAGTAGAATTGGTGGATGTAAGTTATTAGATGTATCTCTATACCTGGTGCCCTATGGTCATATGACTTGGGAGTTACCGGCCAAAAGCTCGCTACAGGGGTCATCTATAAGCTTAATGGAGAAAGGTACTACATAGAATTAGTATTTAATTGAGGTTGCATAAAGATGATTGAGATAACTAGTGGGTTTGAATTGACTAGTGAATTTTTGAAGGTTACGGCACTCAACTAAAAGAAAAATCATCGCAAACCTAAGTAGTTGCTATGACTAGTTAGACTCACCCAAACTTGCGTGAGAAGGGATTTAGTGAGTTTAGGAAGCAACATTAGAAAATATACCTCGATTTTGAGAGAAAATAACAAGATTGTGATGAAGTGCATCTCACAAGAGTGAAAGCAAATTTTGACCACTAAGGATTAGGATATCACCTATTAATTAAGCTCATTATAATGATTGAGTTGACTAAACATACACATCAAGCATGCTTTAATTAAGACTTCTATAGCATTATTTGAAGACTGTTCGAGATTATTAGTAGTTTAAATCTTGAAGCAAAGAAGACAAATTATTTAACATGTGTCAGTGTCAAGTGTTTTAGTTAAATTTTTGTGTTATAATGCGTGATTATATAGGCTTTACTTTATTCGAGAACGAACAAGAGTTTAAATTTGGTGGACTTGATAAGTACGTTTTTGCACTAATATTAATCTCAAAATTAGACATTTGGTAGTATTTTAGAGTTTGATATTGCTTAATTGTGAATTTATTTTGATTGTTTTAGGTAAAACTCAAATTTAGATACGTTTGGAAGCTAAATGTAGAAAATGGACCAAAATCGTGTAAAAATATCAATGTGGGGATCAATTTGTATATATCCATTTTTGGTCCGGATCATAAAATAAGTATTGAAGAATATGGAATCAATTGAATGATATTGGAAGCCAAAGTATCAAAGTTGCACTTAAAAAAGACTTGGGGGCAAAAACGGAATCGCACAAGTTATATTCAAGATTTTTAGTCAGATTTTGAGACCTATTTTTTGGATAGTAAAATTTCGAATTGGAAAAATTATATTTCAAGACTAATTGTAGCTCATTTAGGTTATCTTTTTAATACACTTTGAATAACCTTGATCGAATAAGTAAAGACAAAGAGATGATAAAAATACTGACCGCTGCGCACAGATGGAAAAAATTTCTGTGTACTGAGCACTTAGTACGATATCCAAATAATTTTCAGCATGTGGCGAGTGGGACATATAAATTAAAACATGTAAAAATCTCATTTTCGTCTATCTTTTCCGTTTGTAAAATGTTGTTTTCCCCATTGGCTTGAGAATTAATTCTTCAATAGTTTAAATGGTTAATGGACCACTGCCTGCTAATTTTTTTACCATTCCTTCATTTTTCAATTCCATTTGCGTCGTTGCTAATTTTATTTCTCATTTTTATTCAATAGGCACTAGGGGTAGGCAAAAAAAAGGGAACCGATATGACTAAACCGGAGCCGAACCAAAAAAATCGAAATCGTATGGTTCTAAAAAAATAAAATACGAAATCAGTTTTGGAACCAAGAACCGATTAGTTCTCGGTTCCGCTTTTTGAACTGAAAAATCGAAGTTAGAACCAAGTCTTTCATCCATTTTTTTATGGTTTTAATTGGTTGTCCTAAAACTAAAAATCGAAAGAATTTATAATTTTTTTGGGTAAAGTGAAAATAGTTAAGTTCTTTTTGTGAAATTTGTTATGTTTCTACTTCATTGTAACATTTAACTTCACACTTGGACTGGAATTCTTAGTAAATGAAAATATAATGACATTAACTTATTAATAAGCGAAGTTGTAAATGACCATGATGGAGTTAATTAAATATTGAAATACAAATAAAACAATTAATAATAATGCATTTAAAACTCATGATTCGTCCCACAAGTTTATCATACAAATTTATCAGTTGTCATGCTCGAAAAACCTTCTAGGCCATTTGTTTCTTATTTTGGTTTATGAATATTGTCACGACCTCAAAATTTCCATGAATTTTTGTATACACTATTTATACATTGAAATGTACACATAAAACTCTTTACTTATTCATTTGCCTTTGAATAGAGAAAAACATATTTCAGAAGGCTTCTAATAGTCTGATACTGAACTAGGAGTCAAGCTGCAAGAGGCTTCTAATAGCCTAAAGCTGCACTGGAATTCAAGTTACAGAAGGCTTCTAATAGCCTAAAGCTGCAGGAGACTTCTAATAGCCTGCTACAGAAACTTCTTTCATAATCTTCTTTTAAAATTTCATTTATATTAGATGATAAGCGAAAGTTCAAGAAATAGAATAATTTCATTCTCAAATAAACAGAAGTAGGAAATACGATACACTTCATTAAAGATCTTACAATAGTTACACATCATGTTCTGTCCTTCCAAGACATATAAGTTTATAACCATTTCAAAATATGATTTCTTGATTTTACTATATGTATTAAGGCTAAATAGCCTTAGTTTTACATCAAAATAGGAAAAGCTTTGCCCACACTATTCTCTTAATGATAATATGATACTTGATCCATCTGAGAAAGACCTCCTCCAAGTACGCAAAACCTCCAAATAGTTAGAGCTTGTGACCTACATAAGAGTCATAAAACGACTATAAGCTATGAAGCTTAGTGAGTAAAGCTACACATTCGCATTTAAGCATGTTATCATATATATATGATTAATTTGATACAAACACACTTTACCTCTTAACTTTGAGGAGAATAAGTAATTCACATAAATCTGTTCGGAATCATCTCAAGTATCTTTTACCATATAAAACATCTTGTCTCATGAAATCTCAACATAAGAATATTTGAATTCGCGTATTACATATCATTCTCAAATTACACTTTACCTCTTAACTTTGAGAAGAATAAGTAATTCACATAAATCTTTCCGGAATCATTTCAAGTGTAAAGCATCTTGTCTCATGAAATCTCAACATAAGAATACTTGAATTCACATATTACATATCATTCTCAAACTACATAACGTAATTAAAAGAATATGCATGTCATGATTAATATATTGACTCTCTAACTTCATATATTAATTTCTTTGGGTCCCTACCCTATGAGTAAGTATTAATAGAGCGCTCAATATAAGATTTGATACCTTTCCGGCACAAATCTAGTACACTTCCGGTACAATTCTGATACCCTTCTGGCACAAATCTAGTACCCTTCCAATACAATTCTGGTAAATATAGGACCAGATACCCTTCTAGCACAAATCTAGTACCCTTCCAGTACAATTCTGGTACTCTTCCGGTACAATACTGGAATTATCCCCTTGGGTATCTAGAATCCCAAACTTGTGAATACTTAACATCTTAGAGTTCTATTCTTATTCATGCACATTCTTAGGTATAGTTTTGAACCTAACTGCATGCTTAGAGAATGAAACATGAATACATTTAAGACTTTGCATAAGAGTTACATCTCAACATCTGATGCTCATGAAATCAAAACTTCTAAACACTTCACTTGATCAACATAAGAGCACATAATTTTCCTCAAGTCTTTGCATGCAAGATAGAATTCTTGGAACTTAATATAATATGAGCTTTAACTACTAAGTTTATCAATTAAGCTCACATGTGCTTTAACCACACTTAGAGTGATTAAGAGTAAACTTATATTTAAATAAATTATAGAGATCAAAGGACTTACAAGTTACTGAAAATATTTTAAAGAAGCTGAAAATAAACTTTAACAGATCTACTTAAAGATGTAATTGTAACAATGTGCTTATGAATTCATCCAAAGTCTGAAAATAACTTTAAAATACTTAATTATCTTCATTTAAGAATCAAAATTTAAATTTAAATTCCCCAAATATCATCATTCAAAAATATGAAGATTTCCTTTAAAGTATCAAATCAACATTATTTAAGAATCTGAAAAATACTTTAAAGTACTCTAAATAAACTGTTTTAAGAATCTGAAAATAACTTTAAAATATTCAAGTAACATTATTCAAGAATTCAAGAATCTGAAATTAACTTTAAAATATATAAGTAACCTTAAACAAGAATTCAAGAGTCTGAAAATAATTTTGAAACATATAAGTAACATCAGACAAGAATTCAAGAATCTGAAATTAACTTTAAACTATATCACTAACATTATTCAAGAATCTGAAAAATGCTAGATTAAGGTAAATTAAGTCACTTTTGAAGTTGAGAGCTTGTTTTACTTCATTTTATACACATGCAATATTGTCTTGGTGATGATAACCTTCATAGAAATTAAGGATCCAACATGCAGTTAAATAAAATACAAAATTATTGCAGTAGCTCTTTAGATCCCAAAAGAAATATAAGCTATCAAACAAAAATTAACTTTAGATTAGGACTAAGTGAAAAAGTTAAGGAGAAGCATGAAAACCAACATTAGTATAAAATAATCACAATTATATAAGTCTAATAGGTCAAGGATATTACTTTACTACAGAAACTAAACTTTACATAATAAAAATTGCAAGAAAACACATAAATGCTTCACTCACTGCTTGTTAAGGTGTTTATACTTTTAGATCCTGCAATTTAATAAATTTTTGTGATTAGAAATCTTGTATAAACTCAGTTAATAAAGATCTATTACTTATGAACAGTCTATAGCTTAGTTTTTCCTCAAAAAAATTGCCAGAAATCTGCTGAGTCCATCATATAAAAATTCACTACTGCAAGAGACTACTAAATGCCTTCGTCTGTGTAGAAATTAGGCTTCTAGTAGCCTAATCCTTGCTGACCGTTTCTGGACAAATTTTTCTGTAGATTTTGAAACTGAAATGTATTGAAATCTCACGTTTGACAGACTGAAGATGATGAATTTCATATAGAATCAAGAATCCATCATTTTCACTTGTTAATCCATGATTTAGAAATGAGAAATCTCTACTTTACCTTTGATTTCTTTCCCAACAAGTTTTAAGAGCTCAAGTGAGACTATGTGCTATATTTATAGAGGTGAAGTAAGGTCATGTTTGTCCCTTCTTAATTCTCCAACTTTTATTTTATAAGTGTTTTTCGATAAATATACAGTTGTTATGCAGTTACAATATTTTAACATGCACTCTGATTAAATAAGTACTTCAACTAAATATGCAGGTTGCCTAACACATCCTTAAGATTGGGGTTATGGAATGACACTTGTCCCACTTCCATAATTTTAATAATATTTCTACCAAATTCTCATGTCTCAACAAGCTTGTTTCGGGTTAACATTCGAGGGTCGAGACTAATTCCAAACTAGTCAAATTTTATATCATTGGAAAGCTCGTACTATAAGCTTTATAATGGTTACACATGTAAAAGCATCGGATCATCCAAATGTTCGTACGACACTTGCAAACATGGCCACTCATCCACTATTTTCAAACTTAGAGAAATTTGACAATTTACACATACTTACCATATTTCAACTATACTACTGTAGCTCGATTTTTCCAACACATGCGAACCCGAAAACATGGAATCAATGTATCGATCTCAACGTCTTGCTATAAACTTCGCATAGGTATAACATGCATTGTCCTCGGGTCAATATTTAACTCATACGATGACTATAAAGATCGCTCGATGAAATGTAAAGGTTGAAATAAATCAACCTTTTCAAAAATTTCACATTGGTCCCCAATTTACCTAATCATGTTCAATTAAGGCTCCAATGGTTTCCACAACTTTAATTTCTAGCAAAGTAGTCTCAAAACTTTTTAACTCAAGTAAAGCATTCCCTAGATTTAAAGAAATTTAAATAGAAATGTTATACTAATTTCCATTAAAGGAGTTTCACTTAGGAAAATAATATTATGCCAATTAACCTCAATTATCATATTTATGCAAATTTCTCCTCCACTTTCTAAAAAAAGTTACCATCTCATGAAATTGGCTATTTTCTAATAAAATAATACCATCTAAATTTCTAGATAAATAAAAACAAGGTACAAAATTTTCGGGTTGTTACAAATATCTTCTGTTTCATGGAGAATCCTATGCTTTCTTTGGGGTGAAAGGATTTTCGAAATCCTTGATCTTAGTATATTTGGAAGAAGTTTATTTCGGGTTATTGGCTGATTTCCCAATGCTTAATACTCCTCGATAAGGCCCCCGAAAAATAATTATTATTGTAGAACCGAATTAGAATCGAAATCGAACCAAAACTGAATGGTTTGGTTCTGATTTGGTTCATGCAATTCAATGGAACCGAATGATTCCATTTTACAAGAACCGAACCACCCGACGCCCACCCCTAATACGAACCCACTTTTCTTGATTTTTCATAATTTTCTTTTCTTTTTAATTTATACAAATAAAATTCATTGTTTATAAAGTTTAAGAATATCATCATTTGCGTTGAAGAAAAAACTAATTGAATTTAGCTAACCAAATATGCACTTCACGTCACCATTAAGTCGAGCGAACCAAATTGGCACTTGGTGTCGCCAATTAGCCGCTCCGAGATTCCAATAGGCTGCAAATTTATCGAGTGATCTAAAAATCAATACTATTTAAATGTTAATACTGAAACTAAAATGAATACACCTTGGAACTAATGAATAAACCTTTGAAGAAGAAATCAAAAGGAAATGAGAGTAATTATGAAGAATTTGAAGCAGGAACAAAGAATTAAGAAAATGGGAAAGTTGATACTTAAAGCATCCCCATTCTTAATGACCTCAATTCATCTAAAATGAAGTACATGTAGGAACCTTTATACAAGAGAGTAGTAGTAAGCTCCATATAGCAAAGAAAAAAAAATAGAAAAATATTAAAGGGAACAACCAGCTAAATGAAAACAATTACCATACTCAATAACAAAATACTGATATGATAAAAATGAAACCAGGGAAGTTATATTCATGAAACTCTCATAAAAAATTACCAATCTTTTTACCTAAAAGTTCTTATTCTCAAATTAATTTTCTTTATATATAATTTTTTTTTTTAAAAATGCAAATCACATGAAATATTACAATACCCATTTGGGAATTTAGAAATGAATACCTCAGGAATTAGGACGAGTTGAACTCTAGAAGCCGATGAAATAATAGATAATGGCAAGTTGGACTCTGTCCCCTGGTGTTGGGTGGCGACTATTTGCACTGGGAAGGAGATGGAAGGTCTGAAGATGGTGGTGGGAGGTGGCAAAGTGTTGGTGTGGAACAAAAATGAGAACGAAATTAGCAACAGCGCAAATGGATTGAAAAAATGAAAGAATAGTAAAAATATTGGCAAGCAATGGACCATTAACTTCTTGAAGAATTAATTCTCAAGTTAACAGGGTAAACGACAGTTCACAAACGGAAAAGATAGATGAAAATGAAATTCTTATTTGTTTTAATTTATATGTCCCACTTGCTACATGTCGAAAATTGTATGGATGTCGTACCGAGTGCTGGGTACACATAGTGTACCAGAGATTTTTTCCCTAAAGGATGAGGCATATCTTATTACATTAATTCACCACAAAAGAGAGGAGAATCATAAAAAATCAAGGGACAATTCAAGGTTTATCCGGATTTCAAGCAAGAAGATCAATTCTTGGTGTAAGATCTACATCTTCTTGGATTTACATTAAAATCTGGTTATATCCTTCTTTATATTATTAGTTTTACTAACATTTCTCTCATACGATGCACGGGATTTCTATCAATGATAATGATTTAGAATTCATGAAAAAATGTTGATTATACAATCATATCAAATAAAAAATATAGTACAAATTTAAAATGTCATTGAACTTGAAATTTAAAAAAGAAAAAAACTAATCAAAATAGAAAAAGAAATAATACCCACGCATATTAAAATTTGGAGCTTAAATAAATTTTTTGTATTAAATTTGTTTTAATTTTATTTGCATTCATCACCAATTTTCTTTTTAATGTATTTTAATTTTTGATTAAGTTTAATTTTTAATATATTGATTACATATATTTTATAAAAACTTTAATATATATATATATTAAAGAGATGATAAAAATTACGCGGTGCTCAAAATATTTACTTTTTTTTTAATTGAAAATAAATGCTTGCACAATGCTCAAAATATTTAATGCTTTTTTTTTTTGCTTGTTTTTGACAAGAAAGTTTTTCGATTTAGAATGTTAAATTGGGCAGGAAAGTATGTGCGTAAAATGGTGACGGTTATCCTATTATTATATATAGATAGATTCTCTTTTATTATTTGTAACTAAATCTATAATTGGGACGAATGATGTTAACTAGTTTAATTATTTCAACTTCAATTCTCATGTTTTATACATTAATATTATGTATTGAACTTATTTCCAAGCTTAATGCATGAATTGCTTGATCACCAATTTGATAATTTCTGGGTTGTAACGAGTCGAGAGGTGAGTACATACTTAGACCACGTAATAAATTTCTGTAATTAAAAAAAAAATGGTAGAGATACATAGTTGTTGTTGTTGTGATCGTTTCTGAATTCTTGTTATTTAATGCATTTAATTAGGACTGCTTCCGACCTAACATAGAGATATGCAGTTGACCTAATTAGATATAACTAATTTAAATGAGAGGGGGATCTTAGATATTGTTATGAATTTGGTCAAATACTAGTTTAGAAGGAGAACTTAAGATGAGAAACTGAATATGAGAACTAAGAGACAATCGTGAGTCCCAACACTTTTACTTCATTAAAAAAAAAAAAAAAAATCAATCTTTGTTTTTCGTTTATTTATTTGAATTTCATAAATTGCTTTCAAAACTTTATTTGTGTTTTCTTGTTAGTTTAGGATTTGGTTAATCAAAGCTAATAATAAACAAAATATTCTTTGTGGGACTGACAACTCGGACTCAAAAAGTCCACTTTATTACTTGATTGTGATATTTTGCAGTTGAAATAATTTTCACAGCAATGGTTACTCAATAAGACTAATTGGGCGAGTAAAAAGCAATTTATTATCTTAGTAGACAATTGACTATGTGTGAATGTAGTTATTCAGCTAAAGAAAAGTTGTATTTAGCTCTTTACTTTACATGTACGAAATTAAGGGTATATCTTCGACATGTTATTGTATATTTGGTATCTAAATTAAATTTAACCAAGTATATATTTTCTCACCTTTTTGCATCAATGAATTGGTCTTTGGATTTAGCTTTATTTGAAATACCATATGTGCCAAAAAAGCCACTAAGAATCAAGCATTGACTGATTTCTTGTCCGGTCATCCATGTGTTAATGTTCCTAAGGATATTGATTTAGAAATTAACTTGTGCAAAATGAAACATTGGACATTATACTTTAATGGTTTGAGGATTGCTAAAGGTCCAGGAGTGGGTGTAGTGTTAAGATGATGACTCTTCAACTATTGGGATGTGAAAAGACTCCGGAATTTAAGGATCCTCTGCTGGAGTAAGAGTTGGAGTTTTAGAAATGGAAGGTTGTGACTGGTTTGTAGTAGAAGCAGGTGGAAGGAGATTTCTGAAATGACAAAGTAAACAGATTAATATGCCAGGTAAGTGTCCCAAAAGAATAATTATATATACAAATGTATATACATTCTTTCTTGCGAGAGGAGCATCATCCTCATCGTCTAGCTTATCGGTCTGATCTGAAATTGGTCGTTTCTTGCTAGAAGTCCCTTTTGGATTAGCTTGGATTGAGAGAGAAACATGGGATTTCACAGAGGACTTTACACCCTTCTTAGAACAAGAGGTTATTGCACAAGGGGCAGATTTAGGAGATTTAGTTAAAGAACTAAAATTAAAGGTATGGAAATCTTGATTGACGTTGGTGAAAAAGGTTCTATGTTTGACATTTGTCCAGAATGTGCCAAAAATAGGATGTGTGGGACAATTAGGATTGAATGGGGTCAAAGAAAAACTAGTCAATAAAGAATTATTCCGATTATCAACGACTTTGGCGTCAGCTTGAGAGATAGTGTGAAAAGATTTTTGGAGAAGCGTGGAGGAATAGGCCTAGCCCAAGTTGATGGGCAAAGAACTGAGGAGTATAAATTTCAATTCCTGCTTTACCATTAATATCGGAAACCAGGTCGTGGAAAGTTTCTAGTACAACCAGAAATTGAGCCCAAATGATCAAAGCATTCTTTATTTCCCTAAAAGTTGAAGGAGGTTGAACGTATAAAGGAATTTGATATACTTAAAAAGGAAAAAAAAAAAGAAAGGTAGAGAATAAAGTATATAAAAATAAGTAAAAACATCCCTAGCAAATTGTATTATGGGATCAAGTTGATTGATTGTTAGCCCATAGAAACTAATTAGGCGAGTAACCATTTGGTGGGTGCCAAGAAAGGGAAAATACGCCCTGAGCCACAATTGGGCGAGCCAAAGGGCCTTGAACCATTTAGGTGTGGCAGAAGACCTAAGTTAGTTTTGAAAAGTGGCCATACATCTATAAAGCGCGGCAAGTACGAATGAACAAAGGTTTAATGGCCTCTCATGGGAAAGCTCATTGATATTGGCAAATAGCCAATGGCATGTTTAATGTTGGGAACACAAATGATGAATTTGCATATCCAATAATGAATAGATGCAAACCGCTCAAAAGGAGAAGGATCACCTCCAATTATACTGCGAAGGTCCAAAAGATGCTTATAAGAATTGAAAAAGTTTCGTCTATTTTAGGGGGATTCTTGGTAACTACCATAGAAGGGGAAATAGTAGTGATAAGTGTATTTTATACACTTATTTATATGTCTAAACTAGGAGAATGTGTTGTCTTTCTAGAATAAATTCTATTTATTTGTTTGCTAGTTGTTTACATTGCAGAAAATATCCCAAAATCAAGTGAACAAAGGAATTGAAGCAAATAAAATGCCAAATGGATGATTATTGGAGCTAAAATAGAGACATGAAGAAGTGCAAGGAGTCTATTGAGGAGAGCAAGGAAGAAAAGAGAAGAAATCAAAAGTATATGGGCTAAATTGTCATAATTGGAAGTTGGGGGTCTTGAATGTAAATAAAGAATGAGAGCAAACTAAAACAAGATCAAAAGTTGA
The DNA here is from genome assembly GCA_963555705.1 of Ligustrum vulgare. Taxonomy (NCBI): domain Eukaryota; kingdom Viridiplantae; phylum Streptophyta; class Magnoliopsida; order Lamiales; family Oleaceae; genus Ligustrum; species Ligustrum vulgare. The sequence continues at coordinate 24,001,749 of OY743186.1, forward strand.
AATTTCACAGAAGACTTTCTACTGCGCGGCCACGAGCTCTACTACTGCGGGTTGCATGACATCAATGAAATTAACAGAACCAAAAATCAATGAACTGTGCGGCCGCCAGTGTTTCTTCTGCGCGATCGTGCAGCTTTCTAAGGCCCAGCGGAGTCAGGCTCATGTGCGGATTTTCTCATTGTTTGCCTAGTTTTTCTTCTCTTCTATATATACAACCTCTCGTGCACAAATTTAGGGACATTTGGAGAGCTTCTAAACATCATAATTCCACATTCTTGACATCAAATTCTTTGGAGGAAACTGAAGGCAAAGGCTTGGGGATTGAAGATTATCAACGGGGAGTGAATTATTGGTGCAATACTTCATTTCTTTTGTTAATTTAATAAACTCAATATACGTAGTTATTTTTATTTGTGTATTTATTTCTTTATTGATGAACTCTTAATTTCATCATTGGGATATTCGATGTAGTTTAGTTTTACGCTTTTAATTCTATAGATCTAGTTTTGAGTTTATGATTGCACGTGTTTATTTTATTATGTGTTAAATGTGTGAATGAATTGATCACTTCTTCATGATTTAATGGGTGTTTTCATAATCCGAAAGATTTGCTAACACTTAGATCTAGGACTAAAATCCGGTAATTCAACAACGATAGAGATATATGTTTGTTGTTATTGTGATCGTTACATGAATTCTTATGTCCCATGCACCTAGTCATTACGATCTGCTGTCTAGAAACACGGTCGACTAACTAGGTAGAGTTGATTTAAACCCGAGAGGGGAATTTCATATGTATAAGTGAATTCAATCAAACACTATAACAAGAATAAAACTAGACAATTAGAATTAAAAGTATTGACTATGTGAAATCGGATGTCCCAACACTCACAAACATCAATTTGGAATATTTACATGAGTAATATTTTCTTTAACTTTTACTTAGTTTAATTTTTTATTTTAGTTTAGATAATCTATAACTATTCGACCATTCAAATAGGTGAGAACTAACATGATTTAGATACTTAATTACATTATCTGTGGAACGATAACTCGGACTCAAAAAGTCCAATTTATTACTTAGATGCGACATTGTACACTTACGATTTAGCTCACATCAAGTTTTTTTTTGCAAAATGAGGAAGATTTGTTAGGGCACTAATATCCCTAAGGGTAATGGACAGAGGAGGGCCAAAAGGAAAAACATAAATGTTATGATCAGACACCCAAAATGTAAGGCAATAAAAAATAAAGTAGGATCATAGGTTAGAATATTTAGATTAAGCTCTAACATACCCAAAATATGAGCTTTAGTAAAAAGGTCTTTTGTAGGACCATGGGAAATCATATGCTTATACCAATTTTGGAAGCTGGTATCTGACCTTGGCCATGTACAGATATTGGAGCTAATGGTAATGGTAATGGGTCAACAAAAAAGTATGATTTGTGCAGTAGGAAACAATTGAGCGATTAGTGAATGTCCAATAGCCTCAAAATCGTTGAAAGTAGGACCCAAATAAAAGGCGATTTTCAGTGTCCGTCGACATTAAGAAGCCATGGTAACAAAGGATTCTTGAAGGAAAATTCGGAAATCATCAAAGGAAGAGATATCGTGAGTAGTCATTCAAAACGGAGAGGAAAATAAGCAAGTGCTTCATCGAAATTTTGCAAAGAACATATGAGATGCAGAGTATACATAAAGGGAAAAAATGAAAGTAAAGAAGAAGAAAACGAAGGATTGGGATTTTTATACTGATAGGTGATGTGACAACCGCCTAAAGAGGATATACATTAGAGTCGAAAGTTGGAGGGGATGCCAATGAGTTTCATGCTTTTTAAGATTTCAAAACTGCAAAACGTATTGTCTTAAATATGGAAAACTTAATAATTACACATTAATTCAATTATTTTGAGGGGTAATTGTTGACATATAAAAATACTCAATCCAAAGGCCCAAGATAAAATCCCAAAAATGAGAAACCGAAGTGTGGAGACCAGGGCGAATGTCAAGATGCTTACTTGTGCAAATGAAAACTTTAGGGTGGTTGGTTGAGTAGTGTAGTATTTGGACTATTGGAATGTTGGGAGATGTGCAGTTGAGGGGGTAGTTTCCCCATTTTTCCATGATTTGAAATAACTGTAATGGAGCTATTATTGGCAATTACTAAAAATGTGGGCAGTTAAAAGTGACATTGTGGAAAGTTATTGAAATGAGTTATTGATATAAGGTAATAGACAGTTACAAAGGTTATGAAACAAGAATCATGCCAGTATAAAATATCCGAAATGACATGAAGAAAAAGACGACGAAACCAACTCTCAAATAGAGAATATATAATTTTCTTATCTTAGATTTTAATAAATTTCTTAAGTTAACTTTGAGTGCTCACGGTCCTTTAAGACAAATTGTAAATCAAATCATTCCACATCAAACATTCCTTGTTGAGGTCTTCTCTCAAGAGGCTTGTTCCTTACACATTGTCTGAATCTTCTTTAATTGTTATCACGAATGAACCTGCGCAAAAAAACCACCATCTCTAAACCTCCCGATCAAACAACCACCAACTCCTCTAAGCTCTCTTACCACAACAACGTGCAAGAAAAATATTTCAATTTTCAAGAAAAAATACTCCTCACTCAAATGAAAACTAAGGAGGACGATAAGCTGCCTTGTTGGTTCTTGCGATGATGGCCTCGTTGAAGCCACAAAACTATTCAATTTGGTGACCATACGGAACTGCAGATTATTCTTTGAAAAGTGGGAAAAGGGCTTCTGGAATAGTGATGACAATGGTACGGGTATGGGTCGGGAACCTCATCCCCATCCCCGTTACATGAGGGGCGGGGGCTGGTGGGTACGGGGATTAAAAATTCCCCGTTTAAATCCTCGTTATTATTATTATTTTTTTTGGATCAGCCTTTTTTAAAAAAAAAAATTTTAAACTTATTATCCAATGCTTTTAAGTTAGTAATATAGGTTGGAATCATCCAACTTGGTTTAAAAGAATATATATTTTTTTCAAAATGTATTGAATTCTTATATTTTTACTAGTTTTTAATTTTTTAACTTATAAACGGGGTGGTGATGGGTTGGGGACCTCAATCCCATCCCCATCCCCATCCCCATCCCCTAACGGGGATAAAATCACTACCATCCCCGCCCCATTCAGGGCGGGTCCCCGCGGGAAAAATTGCCATCACTATTCTGGAAGTTCTTCAAAAGAATGTTGTGACTTCTTGCCAAAAAAAAAAAAAAAAATGCAACACAACTGCAATTGACTAAGAAAAGATTTATGCAATCATTACAATTTATAAACAACATAATTTTTCAAACTATTTTTTAACCACAAACATCTTCTTTGTCCACTTTTCAACCACACATTACTTTAAAAATATAAATAAATCAATTTATAATTACTACAGTATTACTGAGTAGAGCTTTAGGGAGAAGATAATTATTATTGTGTCTACAAAAAACGTTTATGTCAAACTGTATATTTAAATGTGAGGTTAAAAGAAAAACGAAGAAGATTTTTATTTTCTCTTTTATTTTTATTTTTTCTCTGGTGTTCAAACTTTGTTATACTGATTTGAGGAGGGTGGCATTCTAGTGGTTTCCTCTAGGTAAATTCGAGTGCGGATAAAATTTAAACACACTTGGAATAGACATTCGAATAACAGTCATTCTTCCCATGAACCCTCATTTACATCGTGCAGACGAGACCTTCAAACGGGTGATAGGACGCATCATGACTTTGCCTCCATGTAAGCACTTGTCTTTCAACATTTAAATGCTGTTTTCCAAAAGCCAAGATTCGAAACCTCCGAACCTCTAGTTTCAACTCTTCTTACTTTATCGCTACACAACATTCGTGGGCTAGAAGAAGATTATTTTTTAACTCATGTATGTATGTATGTTGCCATTTTCTGGCCAGTCCACACCAATGCAAAAAAAAAAAAAAGAAAAAAAAAATACTTAATGAGTTTTAAATGGGTATAAAAGTATACACCAGCTTGCCCCCTCTTAAATGTGTATTTGTAGAGGTGTCAATACGGATGGTCCGGGCAACATATGAGCCAGATAACAGCCCGTGTGGAAAAAGTCTGTCTGCTATGGGTTTATGGGCCAGTTCGGGTCGACCCACAAATTTTGAACTATAGTCCAGGCCCACCCGCTAGCCCATTTGAGTCGAGCCCATGTGGTCGCGATTCATTCCGATTTGACCCGTATGAATAAATATATATAATTTTCATATTTATAGCAATATTTTGTTAAATTGCTAAATACGAAATGAACAAAATGATAAATTCATATTTATAAAACGAAAAATTTACATATAATTCAAATTTATATCTTATGTTACATGAATTATTTATAACTTTACAAAGTTAAATACAACATAAACAAAAACTAACTAAATTGCATTTTTAATTACTACTGTTAAATATTTATAGTTTAAATACATTCCAATTAGTTGACATTTACTTTAATATAATTTAGCCTCATTTGGTGAAAATTAAAATAAGATTTTTAGTAAATTTTAATAAAAGTTTATGAGATGTGTAGTTAAAAAGTTGTGAGTCCCATAAAATATATAGTTGTGATTGATGATCGATTTTGACTTATATTAAAATCTAAATTTTAATTGTTACCAAACAGGGGCTTATAGTTTAAGTACATACCTAATAGGTTGACCCGTAAAGCTCGCAATTCACACCTCCTTAACCAAGAAATGCCCGCTCGAGTCAAGGTAGGCCCACGGTTTCGGGTTGATTCAGGCCGATTTTCGCAGGTTCGGTCGACCCGTTCTTTTTTACACCTCTATGTATATGAGTAGGGTGTGAATGTTAGAAGTCTCCAGTGAGGAGGGTATGATTTTTTCAAACCGACTCATATCGTACTCATTGTCAGCCCGAAAAGTATTAAAAAATATTTATATCATTATATTTGTGCCTATTTTAAATTAAAAAAATAAAATAAAAGTGCAACGTAGCAAATTAGCATCCGTTTGGTAAAAGAATCTATTTTATTTATAAACATATTTATAAACATCATAATTTTCTAAATCACTTTTTAATTATACATATTTTCTTTCTTCAATTTTCAATCATTATTTTTTATCACAAAATTATAAATAAACATGTTTATAAACCTAGCAGCGAAACCAAACATAGGCAAATTTTCTTGATGGCAATATAACCCTCCATTACGAATGTAGCAATGAATGTTTAAATGAGGAAATACATATCAATACCCTTAAAAACATACCAATTTTTGAAAATACCCTAACAATTTTATATCTTTTCAAAATAGCCTTAATCACTATAAAATACCACAAATATCCTTATATATCATATTTCAATTAAACCCATTAAAATTTAGAAAAGTTACAACCTAGTCCTTGAAATTTTATTAATTTTATTTATAATTTTATTTGATTTTTGTTCGCTCATAGTAGCACCCTTTTATGGTATCAGAGCCATATGGCAGATCTAAAAGATAAATATTACATGACAAAAATTAAAAATAAATATATAATATATACATCAAGATTTATAATGTATACATTAATACTACCCGATAATTATAAAATAGAAATCTTGAAAACTTTAAAAGATTTAGACAAAGATATAAGAAGAGAAATATATGATCTAATAAATTTCGATATAATAAAAGAAGATTTTATCATAAACGAAATATTAGATTTAATCCACAAAGATATACTAGAAGAATTATATAAAGATTATAGAAATGGATTATCATAGAGCAGATCCTCAATTAATTAGATATCTAGACATAGAAACAAATGAAAAATTAGATTTAATTGTAGAACAAAGAAGAAATTTAATGGACCAAATAAGAGAAGAAGGAAATATAAAACGGCAAGAAAAATTAAGATTATTGGAGAAAAAGAGAGAATATTTTGATAGAATTTTAAAACAATTACCAAAAATTCAAACGATTTTAGAAGATAAAGAAAAAACTAGAAAAGAAAAATATGATAAAACAAATACATTGGAAGACTATCTAAAATATTATAGAATATATCATAGAAAACCAATGATTGGATCAATAGAAGAATATTGTGAATATCAAATAATGAATTATAAAGAAGCAAAATATGAAACAGAACTTATTTTAGAAATCGAACATATTAAAGGAAGAAATTAATGACAGAATTTCCAGAAATAAAATTTGAAAAACAAATAATAGAAAATATAAGACTTCCAGTTGGATCTTATCAAATAAAAGGAGCTAATACAACTATGTTTCAACCATTAAGCTCATGGGGAGAGTCTGATGGATTTCTTAACATGCAATTAAATTGGATAAGTGCATTTTTATGGCAAACATATAAAAACATAAATTTACAAGATAAATTAGCTATCGAAGAATTACAACAATTAAATATACAGGACATGAATATCAAAGAAAAATTACAGAATATTCAAAATAAACTAACAATACAATTTAAAGAATTAAAAGAAATGATAGGAGAAGTTAAAAATATAGATGAAGAAATCTTAAAAGAATTCCAAAGAAAATCAGGAGAATTAATTAATCAAGATAAAATTGGAATAATTATAGAAAAAATAGATAGGTTAAATGAAAAAATAAGAAAAAATGAAAAAATCATATCAATAGAAGAAAGAATCAAAAAGTTAGAAATAAAAATAGATGATATGTATGACAGACTATTTAAGGTACAAAAAACTCAAAACCCAAAAGTATAAAATGTCGATAAGTGAATATATTGAAGATTTAAAAACATTAATAAGTGATGTACAAGAAGTAAAAAATGAATTAAAAGAAATAAGAAATGATATAAATATACTAAAACTAGAGATTAGAGAATTTAAAGAAAATAATAAAAGCAAAGATAAGAAAATAGACAAAAAACTCATAGAAAAAGAAATACTTAGAATAGGAAAGAAGCATTTCGAACAAGAAAAAATTATAATAGAAGCAGGAAGTATGGATGATGAATTTAGAAGAAACATATTACCAAAAATATTAGAGGAAGAATTAGAATTACAAAAATCTATAGAAAAAACTTTAGGAAAATTAAAAGATGAAGAAAAAATTGAAGAAGAACAAGACAAAAATGAATGAAGAATTAGATTTGCTTATAGAAAATTTTAACCAGTTAAGTATAGAAAATTTTAATGAATACCAAGTTTTAATGAATACTGGAGGAGCACCTAACCCTGCTCCTATAGGAACTTCTAAACAAGAATTACCAGATCCAGATGAAAGTTATGCACCTTTATATAACAAACCACACCGACAATATTATGATAGAATCAGAGATAGACAACCACCTAGAGGAAATAAATATAAAGATAGATTTGAACCAAATAATAACTATGATAAACCTATTAATCATGGAGGAACAAAATTAGATCTTGATTGTAAAATAGATACTAAAAAAGCCTTATTAACTTGGACAGATTCAATGATACTATTCTTTTTATACAATAAAGATGATACATGGGAAAATACTGATAGAATGATAAATTTTTTAATAGCATCTTTTGAAGGACATGTTAGAAATTGGTGGGAAGGAATAAGTGGTGATACAAAAGCATTAATAAGAAGAAATGTACAGACAGAACTAATAAAATCAGATAGAAAAGGAATAGAGAAGATAGTAGATTATATTGCGGATGAATTTTTAGGAGAAAATTGGATAAGTAATTCTGAAGCAGAATCAATAAGAGAAAAAGATAATGCAAGAGTAAGATTAATAAATTTAACAATATGTGATATGTGTAAAATTAAAGAATATACTTGTGAATTTAAAGAATACTATTATGTCCAATTCTATAGTAATGAAAACCAAGAAGTATATAGAGATATGTATTACAATAAATTACTAGGTTCATGGGGAATATACTTTAAAATAGAATTTGAAAATTTTATTAGAGATAACCCTGGAACACCTAGAACATTAGGATCAAGGATAAAATTCTTATTTGAAAGATTAGCATATATATGTCAACAAAGACAATTATTAAAGAAATCAGGAAAATTAACCAGAATATGTTGTGAAGATATGGAAAAACCTACCCAATGGGGATGTAACCCTGAAAGAAGAAAATATAATAATAAAAGAAAATTTAAAAATAGAAAATTTAAAAAATTCAGAAACTTCAGAAAAAGATATATAAAACCTAAGAGGAGATATTACAAAAGAAGATATAATCCAAATAAAAAACAGAAAAATAAAACTTATAAGAAAGATAAAAGCCAATGCAAATGTTGGAATTGTGGAGAAATGGGACATATAAGCCCTGATTGTAACAAAAAGAAAGTTAAAATATTACAAAATGAATATCTAGAAATAGAAAGTGAACTAAGTGAAATATCAGATATTGAAGAATACTATGATCAAGAAGTCTATATAAGCGAAACAGATTCAGAAAGCAATGAATCAGAATCAGAATAAAGAAATAGAAGAAATAGAAACAAATAAGAATATAAATAAGCAAGAATATGAAGGAATAGAAGGTTATGGATTAAAAGTAACTTTTGATAATAATAAGTTCAGAAAAATACAAAAATTATCTTTAGATTTGAAAATAGGAAAATGGGAAATATTAGACAGAATATGGAAAAGAGAAAGAGTAGCAATAAATGAGTATCATAAAATTGAAAGAGCAATAGATGTTAGAACCACTCAAGGAACACACAAATTAAATCTTTTAACAAAAAATACAGTTGCAGAATTATTAACAAAGATTAATAGAAAACAAAGTGAAAAGATTCAATATGTTTACTTAGCAGGTATCCAGATAATGTTTAAATCCCTGTTTAGAGAAGGATTAGATTCGCCTTTGACTGTAAGTTTACATGATGGAAGAATTATAAATTTAAAAGACAGTCATTTAGTAACAGTAGAAGGAAATCTAGCATATAAGAAACTAATATTTACATGTTACCCAAAATATTGTATATCATTAAAAGATAGAAATTTTAATGAAGTTTTAGGATTACATTTCAAATTACATAAAGATGATATAATGGAACCAGGAGATAACATTATGACTATAGAATACAGGGCATTATACACATTTACTAATTCTAATTATGGAAACATTTATTCTAAAAAACCATATATTGAAATTCATAAAGAATGTAAAGATTTTGGTAAAGCTGTAGAACCAGATAAACAAATAAGTTTAGTTCCAAGAAATTATGAACTTACTATAACAAAAAATAAACCAGAAATCATAGAGTTACGAGAAGAAGAATACCCTAATAATAATATAACATTTGAAGATGGCAGATTAATTAGGAGATCAACAAGTTTACCTAATAGAAAACAATTAGGAGAAACTAGTAATATAAAAGAAATAAAACTTAATAGAAATGCTGGAAATATGAAAATAGAAGGTGAATATTTTAATGGAATAGAACATATAAAAGGATCAAATATATTAATTGACACAGGAGCTAGTGAATGTCATATAGCTTCAAATAGAAATAAAGGACTAATATCTCATAGAACCGATCCATATAGATATATAAATTTTGATGGACAAATACATATGACTGAACTTGAAGTAAAAGTACCAATAAAAATAGGAGGAATAAATCTCCTAGTACCATGTCATGTAGATAGTAGTATGGCAAATCTTCATGTATTATTAGGTATGAGCTTTCTAGATGGACTAGAAGATTATAGTATAAAACGTGAAGGATTATATATAACTCATAATGGTCAAACTATACTATGCAGAAAGGCTGAATAAATGAATAACCAAATAAGTTTTCCATTAGCCGTTTATATACAAGTTACAATTGTTGAAACAAATATAACAACATGTGCATTAATTGACACGGGAAGTGATATAACAATATTCAAAAGCTTCTTAGTAAAATCATGGAATACTAATGGAAAAATAAAAATTACAGGAGTAACAGGAAAAAGTACTCATATAATTAATAGTGCTGATAAAATTAATATAATACTTGGAAGTAAACAAATAGTTGTAAATAAAGTATATAATTATAACAAATTAGAATGTGATATATTACTAGGAAATGACTTTATACAACAATTTCAATATTATAAACAAAATAATTACATGGTAATGTTACAAACACCTTGTGCACATTTACTCAAAATACCAAGAGAATTTAGACCTTACAGAGTTCAGCCAACACAGCGTGGTGATAAATGGGAGAAAAAACCAATTATACAAAATGAAATAAAAAATAAAAGAATAGTGTATAAAAAAGTCTTGAAAACGAACATACAAATAAACATGGAAAAAATCATTGATCAATTAGAAAAAATTTGTGGAGAAAATCCATTATCATTTTGGAAACCACATCATCCAAAAGCTAGAATAGAATTAACAGAAAATGTTATTATAAGAGTTAGACCAATGATGTATACCATACAAGATATGCAAGAATTTAAAACTCAGATAAAAGAATTACTTAACCAAAAATTAATCAGACCTAGTAATGGACCCCATAGTAGTCCAGCTTTTATGGTCATGAAACATTCTGAACAAAAAAGAGGTAAAGCTAGAATGGTGATAAATTATAAAGAATTAAACAAATATACTAAATTTGATGGATACTTTTTACCAAATAAAGAGGTACTAATAAATCTTGCAAAAGGAAAGCAATACTATTCTAAATTTGATTGCAAATCAGGATTTTGGCAAGTAAAAATGGAAGAAGATAGTATTCAATATACATCATTTAGTACACCCCAAGGTAAGTATGAATGGATGGTTATGCCATTTGGTTTAAAAAATGCACCACAAATATATCAAAGAAGAATGGATAACATATTTAGAAAATTCAATGAATTCTTAATTGTCTATGTCGATGATATATTAATATGTTCTAATAATAGAGAAGAACATAGAAACCATTTAATTAAATTTATAAATGAATGCAAAAAAGAAGGAATTGTTCTTTCAAAAAATAAAGCTATAATAGAAAAACAAGAAATTGATTTTCTTGGATTATCAATAGATAAAAGGGGGATAAAATTACAAACTCATATATCTAAGAAGATAGAAAGTTTTCCAAACAAATTAGAATCAAAAGAACAAATACAAAAATTTTTAGGATGTTTAAATTATGCAGAAGGATTTATTGAAAATCTATCAAAAAAGAGACATAAAATTCAAATTTTACTCAGGAAAACAAATACCAAAGGATGGAGTGATGAACATACAGAAATTGTCAAATCACTAAAAGAAGAATGTAAAAATTTACCAAAATTAAGATTACCAGATGAAAAAGATAATCTGATAGTTAATACTGATGCCTCGGATAAATATTGGGCAGCAATATTAAAAACAGATCTTAATGAAATTTGTAGATACTCAAGTGGAACGTTTAATCAAGCAGAAATAAATTATACTACTCATGAGAAAGAACTGTTAGCAATTATCAGAGGAATAAAGAAGTTTTCATTGTTTTTATTATCTAAAAAATTCATTGTTGAAACTGATAATTCTCAAGTTGCAGGTTTAGTAAAAAATAAATTACCACCTGAACCTCAATATAGAAGGCTCCATAGATGGCAAGCCTATTTGGCGTTTTATAATTTTGATATAATTCATATTAAAGGTGTTAATAATTATCTTGCGGACTTTTTAAGCAGGAATATTGAATTTGCAGATGGATAATATCAAAAGATCCCTGATAGACGCCAAAAAGCGAATGAACTTCCTCATGGAGGAAGCTGAAGATATAAAGCTTGGAATTGAACAACTTGCAGAAACTCTCCAAGGAAGTTTCAAGCAATTGATGGAAATCTCAACATTTCATCATAATTATACTAAAGAATTGAGCGATAACATAATTGAGATTGAATCTCAGTTTGAATCGTTGATTACCAAACAGGCTGATACCAAACATGTCATATCAAAAATACAAACAGGTACATCTTCTGGAAGCAGTGGTGGACCAACAATTAAAAGAGATGAACCAAGTCCTAAAAAAGTTGTTATAAATGAAGCCAGTCCTCGAAAAATCACAATCAATGCCAAAGATGAACATACAAGGGTAGTCAGAATTCGTGCTGAAGAGGAAGATGATTCCCCTTTTTTACCAAAAGAAAACGAATATAAAACCACTGTTGAAGTTATATATGAAATTCAAGAATGTGATTGTTATTACATTTCGTCTGGAGACCATGTATACCCACGATTGATCGTTACTCAGGGAGGAGATCCCGTCATGACAAAAATGGCAGCTGATTATGGATTCTTGGATCTTATCTATCCAGGAAAAGATCTGAAAGAAATCGAAAAATTTGATGATTTACTAAAAGGAGAAATTTCAAAATTTGCTCAAGGAAGAGCCATATATTTAAAATTTTATTCGATCAGTCCTGAAATTGATGGAAGGATATATTATCCTGCTGAGCATATTATCACGATTGGGTATGTTGCTCGAAATTTTCAAATTGAAGTTGGGAAAAATACCAAGCCAGTACCAAACATTACAAGATCATGGTTTAGATCCCGAAGGGTGTTGGGAATTAAAGTTCTCTACAACATTGCCAAAAACCTATATGAGAAAAAATTCAAATGCATATGCCAGTACAATGGATGGACCTTACTCACTAATGGAGGAAAAGAAAAGTCAACAATCTTGCAAGAATACATCAATAAATTTGATACTCATCAAATTCATGGAAGTTTTGCCACTTTACAAGAGGCGTGCATAGCTAGGAATTGCCCCACATGCCAAAGGAACTGATGGACAGATGGAAGCCATTTGATAAGATTGCTTTACATACCAACAGAAGTGATGGACAGATGGAAGCCAATTGATAAACCTGATTTAATGGAACAAGACAGCACAATGTAAGGACTATGAGAAGACTGAAAATAGAGGGATAGGTGTCCCTATAATATAGCCATGTGAAGAAATAAAGGGACAGCTGTATCCTTGTAATAAAGAATAGATGGACAGGTGTGTCCTTGTAGGTCCTTGTAAAATTCAAATTATTGTATCCATTACATAAGCAATGATGTAAGAGGTTGTATAGGAATACCTCGTGAAGTTGTATAAATAAGGATCTTCTGATTAGAGAAGAGGCAGAACTCTCTTGAGCACTCAGTTTGTGAGAAAGCCAAAAAATCTTCTGTCTTTCAAAAAATTTTCATACCAATCTTTTGTCAATCTTTATACTATCAATAAAATCCCAATTTACATATCATATTATGATGAGTTTCTAAATTCTTGTCTTCTAAATCCTATTTCCAAAAAGAAGATATATTATTAAGAAAACTCCCTACACTCTGTCCTAAAATATTTTCCATCTAAAGAGTTATACAGTGAAGGCATCCAGGTTTAGCTAATAACCCGTGAAGGCAGGAAGCCATTGGAGGTGTGGAGCAGAAACCTATAAGCCTGAAGGTCACTAACAATAGAAGGAAAATACAAAGGTACTGAGAAAAGGAAAAGAGGTTAGTATTCTTAATATATCTATCTTTACGGAATTAGGAGGAAGAAGAACTTTTAAAATGACAGAATCCAGAATTGTTAAATTTAATTATCAAAACAGTCCTTATAATGATGAATATCATAGCATAATTGAACCTTTATTCATGTATAAACAATTTACTAGACCAAATAATGAAATAAAAAAGTTATATCATGTCTATATGCCATGCTTGTTAGCTATCTTTCCAACATTAAAAAGAATATTAGGATTAAAAATTACAAAATCGATTATTTACTTTTGGCTTGACAGTGATAATACTGAAATAAATAATGAATTATATTTAGGATATGTGTTTAGCAGTGATAATGATTATGATCCTGTAATAGATTATGACAGTGATGGAAGAGATGAATCTTTCTTTACCAGTTTTTGAAAATCTTAATATCATGAATGAAAATAATTATATCATGAAAAAACCCAGAACTAAGAGAGGTCCATATAAAGTTCAAAAGCATATCAAAAGTAAAAAAGACATTGAATATGAAAATGAAATTGATAAAATAGGATACCAAGAGCAACTCTATGCATCACAAGAGATATTAAAAAGTTTTAAAGAAAATTTAATAGAAAACTTTGCTAGAGGAACTGTAAGATCTATAATGATACGTGATATTCAATATATAATTGATAAATTAGAAAAGAGAAAGAAAAATATTTCAAAATATAACATACCATTTGAACCAAGTATAGATATCATGGCTGACATAGATATTATTAATTCTCAAACACTCATAGAATTTGAAAAATTACTTGAAACTTTATAAATTATTTATCTCTGTGTTTATAATGCCTGGATATACTATTGAAGGATTAGACAATTTATTAGAAAAAATAATGGAAAAAATAGATAACATTATATCTCATTTAATAGATATAGATGAATCATCTGAACAATATTATATACTTTCAGAAAATCATGATCAATACATTATAGATTATTCTGACATATTAGAAATTAAAATAGACTTAGAAAATAAAATAATGACAAATACAGTCCAAACCTAATGCCAGGATATACACTAGAAGGACTAGATAACCTTTTAGAAAAATTGAAAAATAAAATGGAAGATATTAAACATCAAATGGAAAATGAAAACTTATCTTCTGAAGAATATAATAAACTCTTAGAAAAATACGAACAATATATTGCAGATTATTGTATTATACTAGATCAAAGAATGGACCTATACCTAAGAATTTTGTATAATAATTTACCAACCCGATAGTTTATGGATACTTCACAAGCATCAACTTCTAATAACTGTAATCATAAACTATATTTAGATAATAAAGAAATTTCATTTCTATTAGCTATTACTGAAAAATCTAAAAATATACATTTTGTTGGACAATCTAAATTAAAAGAAATATATGAAGATATTGACTATGCTATCTTAAATAGAATAGAATTTAATTCTGTTGAAACAGCAAAAAATATAAATACGGTTCATAAAATTATAGAAGAATACGAAGATATAAAAGATGAAGTTACAGATGGAATAACATTAGGATATATATAACAAAGGAAGAACATCCTAAATCTTTTGAGAAATTATCACAATATAGAGTATTTTTAGAAGAATTTAAAAGATTAAAGAATATGAATATAATAAAAAGTATTGAATTAAATCAACCTGACTAATTCAAGGATATATCTTGCAAAGAAAATAGTTTATTTCATTAAGGGTAAATAAGACAATTTACAAAAAATGAGTATTTTGTAAAACTACAAATCTAAAAGAGGTATTTCAACAAATCTAAAAGAGGTATTTCAACAAATCCCCATGTTTAAATACTCGTTGGATTCTAATAGAGGGAAAGGAATCTACAATCGTCCAACTGTTTGGGCCTATCAATCGCACCCACAAAATCTCCATTGCCAGATTTCAAGGTAAGCAGCACCCACTTCACCCCCACCCCGTATCTCCACCGGGGGACGCAATTGGTAATGGGTATACATTGTATTACAACTGTTGTTCTATTCAGTTGAAGTTCGTAGTAGATTGATTTGTGGATTCTGTGGGAACTGCGTGCGAGGGTTAAATTTTATCTTATTTAGTTGCAATTTTTGTTTGTGATGATAATTCTTGTGACACTGGGTTTCAGTTTAAAGGTTGTTTCTAGAGAAGAAGATTGATTTTGTGGGATCTGCGTTTTTTTTTATTATTTGTAGTTTTTTTTTTTTTGTGATGACTGGAGATAAATTTTTTGATACTGGATTTCAATTTAAAGCTTCAAGCTAAGATAAGCAATTAGGATTTCTTATTGCCTTAACAAAAACGAAAAATAAATAAATAAATTACTATTGTTGCCTTTAGCGATTTTATTTTGTATTTGACCTGTTAATTGACGGTGGATTTATAAAAAGAAATGGGCTAATTATTGAATGTTTAGAGAATTTCTGTATAATTTTCTGCACACGATAGAAAAATTATTGGCAACAAAGTTACAGACCATATTTTGCAGTAGACTTGTTTTTCCTAGCAGAATAAATTGAAATGAATAGTTCTATTTGAGGTTGATCTTCTAATCGACTCACAATAAGTACAGTGTAAATTGTCTACTAATCAGAGTAAAATCTCTGTGGTCAAGAAATGTACATCATGATTCTCCCCCGTTTTGATTTAAATGCCATCTTAAGTTTTTCTTTTGTTTTGGGAAATTGGCGAAATGTGATTTCTGATTCTACGATTGTATCTAGCATTGTTCAAGCGAGTTTATAAACGCAGTCTGAGTGAAGATAACATGTCTCTCCTGCATGTCAATTCTGAAAAATTGAAACATATCACACATAGATTGAGAGGTATGAATTTCGTTAATGAATCACGCCTTCATCTATGTCAAGGAGTTCATTGGAGAAAAGGAGTTGGGGAAGGTGGGCTTCTCTAAGTCAAACTAGTATATACTCCAGTCGTCCCGTAAAGATAAGTTTGCTTCTATTTTCACATAGATTAAGACATGTCAATTAATGTAATTGGAAAAGTAAATTTTGCCCTCACTTTTCCTAATATACCCTTATTCACTTTGTATTCATTTATTACAAAAACCGCATTAAATAAGGCATATTAGGAAATGAGAAAATTGAATACACATTCAGCAAGGTAAGTAAATTATAATTTGGATCAACAAATAATGAATACAAGCCTCTCTTCATGGACAGAGGGAGTAATAATTTGAAGTATTGCAATAAGGTTGAACTTTTGGTTTTAAGAGAATTTTATTTGTTGGTGCTTTAACATTCTTCTTCTTCTTCTTCTTCTTATGGTTTATATTAGGTTGATTCATCTTATTATTGATTGAAGATGGTGTTTTGTTTATTGTTCTGGAGAATGCATCTGTTTCTTTCTTTCTTTCTTGATGCTCTTCGATGGTTGTTTCTTCTTGGTGATCTAATACCCCCTTTTCATAAAATGGATAATTATTTTGTTTATGTTTTGGGATAAATAAACAGGCAAGCATTTGAGCCCCCATGGCTGCAAATATGGATTGGGAGATCGATGAGTCAACAGATACCTCTTCTTCAGCTGATATAATGTTAGACGCTGGAAACTTTGAGTGCAATATCTGTTTTGAATTGGCACAAGAGCCGATTGTTACACTCTGTGGTCACCTTTATTGTTGGCCTTGTCTTTACCAATGGCTTCAAATTCATTCACATTTCCACGAATGCCCAGTTTGTAAGGCTCTTGTACAGGAAGAGAAATTAGTGCCTATATATGGAAGGGGCAAGACAAGCCCTGATCCAAGATCCCGACCCATGCCTCTTACTATCCCCAGTCGGCCCACGGGGCTGAGACCAGAAACCGCTCCACATGTAGATATAAACTATTTCCATCACTATGAGTCAGATCCCATGGCAAGGTTTGGTCACTCAACACTATCTACATTTATTGGTTCCCTACCAGCCTTTTTTAACTTTCATGCACATGGATTTAATGATGCTACTGTATATGGAGCCACTTCTGGAGTTCCGTATTTGTTTTCTGGTCTGTTTCACGGGGGTCATGCTCATGGTTTTCATTATCGTTCGTATCAAGTTGATGGGAAACAGCTTTTGTGGAAGATGCTTTGCGGGATTCTCATTTTCACCATAGTTATGCGTCTAATCCTTTGTTGAAGTTGATTTCTTGATGGGAGTTAGATTTCTAGTAATGCACTTGTACATTTTAGGTCGATAGACCTCTATGGTATTTCTGCATGGACCAATATCCAACCTCCCCCACCCCACCCCAAAACCAAAATAAGAGTGCAGATATGTTTATGGATGTTCAGATTATATGTAATTTATATGTCATCTTTGCTGGACAGCATTTGGAAGGGCGTGTTGCTGTTAATAAAGTTCCTAGTATTCATTTTTACATTAACGATGTTGTTGATCATAATCCTGTGTTACTCTCTTAACATGTTTTTCAATTTTCAATAGATATGTACATATTTTTGATGTACTACATAATTTAGCCTCTATTTGGTAAATAGTTTAAAACAATTGTTTATAAATAATGACCTGTCAACATTTTGTTGATGAAAATGTACTACATAATAACAATGCAAATATTGAGTTAAAAAACAATTTGGTATTACATTGTCATGACCCTACAGCCAAAAAAAAAAAAAGCAGAAGTAATCCACTTCATGATGTTGAAAATGGGCAAATCCAAACTTAGCCAAAGCCAGCAATGGGGAGATTCCAATGAAAGTAGAAACTTGCCTCCAACTTGACAAGGTCACACTTGGGAGCTTTCAATAGCTTAACCTTTCGAATATGGAAAATGTAACTAAACAACCTTCTCTCCACAACTTCTCACAACATAGATATATCACAAGATTTCGTCTTCAATTTATTACGATATTTTGAATAAAATTATGAAATATTAAAAACATAAATAATTTTTTACTTTCTACATTTCCTCCCTCCCGCCAATTCTCTACTCCCATCAATTCTATACTCCTGGCCGTGACCTTGATCTTACTCTTCCAAGAAAATCAAGACCAATTAGTTCTCTACTCCCATCCAGTAGCTCGGAAAACGAAAGAGAGGGTTGCACTGATATACCATCCAAAAAGAAGCCCAAAAAATTGGGAAAATGGTGCTTACAATTGATCTATCGTTGAGTTGAAGTTGCAACCGTGCTGTGGAGCACAAGATCGAATATGGGTTAGAGTTTTTTTCCCCAATTTTAAGCTAAAATTAGAAAGTATTTATGTGTTCTAATGGCAGATCAACCATTATAGTAAACAAATTAATTAATGGTTTGATTTCTGTTGGAATTAAATTCTTTGTTTTCCATTTACACAAATTTAAATTTATCAGGTTTATGATTTCATCTAGGCTATCAATCACCTAATCCCAATGAAGTGAACGGAGGATAGGAGGATGATGAAATTATGGAAGCAAATGGGATAGATATGGAAAATTTAGTTGGAGTTAATACTCACAAATGAGGTTAGTGGAATTGCACCTATGGCTGGGATGAAATTCACGAGCTTTGAGGAGTCTTTTGATTTTTACAAAAATTACGGGTATAGTATGAATTTTCCTGTGAATTAACTGGAAAGATGTACTGTGATATTATCTCTACTGAATATAGAAGTGGTACAACTATGTATGAGGTCCGAGAAGAAATAATTTTAGACAAATTTGAGAAGACGAAGACTTTTACTGTTATGCTGGGAAGCGAGATGTCCGAGGTCATCTACAATTGTCACTTGTTTGAGTTCAAAGGCATAATATGTGGACATGTTATAAAGTTTTTTAATGGTATTAAATTGCTTCCTGAAAGCTACATTTTAAGGAGATGGAGGAAGGATATTCCTAGAGCTTACGCTAGCATCAAGATCAACTATGTTGGCTTGGTAAGTATCGAGGAACAACTTAGATATGATCAATTGTGCAACTATTTGCGAAAGTAGTGAATATGGTAGTCGACAATGAACAACGAACTCGAGAGATTATGGAGTGGATAGAATCTAATTAATGAGACGCCAAACTCCATTGGGAAAAAAAAAATTGTAATGTTAATTTTCTTCCCTGACATGGCACGCAAAGTGAAGAAGTGGAAAATACTTCATCATTTCCTATATTGGATCCAAAGTGCTCAAAAAGGAAAGGAGCTCCTAGAAAACTTCGTCAAAAGGGGCCATTGGAGATTACCAAAAAAATGAAGGTATGTTTTTGCTCTGTTCTTGTTATTTCATTGGTCATATAATTGAGTACAGTAATTGAGCCTTCGTTTGTTATACAGGTTGCTTCAAAGACAAGCAAAAGGAAGACCTCGACCCAAAGTAACGTACAACACGGTCCACCAATCTGTCAATCGTCACAACCACAACAATATTCAATGTTAACTCCACTTACAGGCCAGGACATATGCTAGATTTGAATTGTAGCATAAACAAGTGGTAGGGAGTGGATTTTAATTATGAAAACTGAATTGTATTTTGTTAAGGTGTAGGAATTGTGACATTTGGAGTTGATTGATTTATGGAGTTATGTGCATGAATTATTTGCTTAGCATTTTGATGGAGTAATATTGCTTTTGATGAATTTTCCATGGACTTACTGGTTTAAGTGCACTGGTTGTCAACACTGTAGTTGTCATCATTTATTCTCCATTGAACTTGTTTATATATTTCCAACAGGGAAGGATTTTGAAGTTGTAAAGTAATCTATAATGAAGAATCCACAAATTCTATTACAAACATTCTAAAGTTACAAACATTCTGGGGATGATACATTTCCAGCAAGGAAGGATTCTAATGTTACAAACATTCTGGGGAAGATACATTTCTCAAAATAACGCAGTAACTTTTCAGAATCTAGAATTTTCTGTGTTCGCGGAACTTCAAACATAAAAGACATACAACTAAACATTTTAGTGAATCTAGGATAAGGCAGTAGCTTCCATACAACTAAACTAAAAACTACTCAAAATTACATATCCCCTATGACAGGTAAAAGCACTAGAATCTTTAGAAGGATTAAAACTGCAGCCTGATGAGTGAAGTTCTTTAAAGCTTCCATCTTTTGGAGTCCATATTCCCTTTTTTTTTTGCATTGTCTTGAACATTCACCAAATTGAATTCTTCAGGATATAATTTTCCATCCCCTATTTCAAATTCACAATTCAAACCCAAAAATCTAACTTGAGAAAGTTTGTGTAGGAGTAAAATGCCACCATGGGAATGTAAAAAATTGACCTCAACCTCTCAACAGCTTCTGCTAGTACTTGCATTGTATCATATGCCAATATACTAATTACAGGTTACTTTTTGGATACCATATTAGAATGATATTCCCTTCTCCATCTCGAAGTGATGTTCTACATTTGCTCGATTTAGCTATATTCGTCTTGAAACTGAAAGTCCCTTGAAGTTATTTATGACATTAAAGTTCTTTGTATCATTGAGTTCATGTCAATTCCAATCTCATCAAGAACTTGATTCACTAGTAGGTTCCATCTTCTCTTCTTCTTCCTCGTCTCCTTCCAAAGCATCGTCAATGGCATCTCCCATGACTACACTAGTAAGTTCCATCTTCTCATTCTGGCTCTAAAATGCTTGCATTATTTTCTGCAAGTATGGGAAATTCAACTAGAAAGATCACCAGAACTTATGACAAGCTCGGCTTGTAACCGTTGAGGTGATTTCCCAATTGTTGAAGGTATGTTACTTTGCAATTTGCAAACATATGGAATCACAAAATCAACAGAAGCCTTTAGCTCCATCGCCTTATCCACCCCCATCTCTACCACCTAAGCCACCATTATATCTACTAGCCAAACCACCACATACTCTGTCTCCAAACCCACCGCCTAATCTAGTACCATCCCGACAACCCCACGTCCAGTTCCTCCACCAAAACCCCACCAGTTCCTCACCTTAGTCATCTGCTAGAAAAATCCGTCAACAATATCTGCTTCTAACTTCCCTCCGTAAAATCGCCACCTATAAGTGCTTCTGCAAACCCCTCAACTTCGCCCTCTCTTAGCCTTCATTCCTCCATCTTCTATTAGCCCAACACACCTCCCTCTCCCTCTACCAAACTCGGACCGACAACGAAGGTCCATAGAAGAAAACCTCCCTAACGGAGGTACTGGAAGAGCCTTTTGTGCTACTGGACTACCAGCTACCTATGAAGGCCTGAAGAAGAAACCTCCCAAGGAGGTACAGAAGAGCCCCCCCCCCTCTCTCTCTCTCTCTCTCTCTCTCTCTCTCTCTCTCTCTCTCTCTCTCTCTCTCTCTCTCTCTCTCTCAAGTAGAGAGGGTTCGAGAGGGAGCTCCCTTTTTTGAGGTTTGGAGAGGTTGGTGTGGATGAGTAAAAGTGAGTTACTTAAGGAGTAATTTGATAAAGGTTGAACTCCAACCTTAGGAATCCATATAACCCCTGTTCTGGGGATTGTAGAGGATGTAAATCTCGAGATGTGCCTCAGTGAAGTAAGGTTAAGAGCTTACTATTTAACTGCGCTTGCAAAGAACCTCATCCATATCAAACGTAGGATTCGAACTCCCACAATGTAGCTGTCAACTCAGCTGAGATTTCTCACTCTCACATTTCAACCACTGAACTATACCCTGGGGGCATAATTTGATAATATCAGGGTAGAAGGGTTGTGAGATTAGCATTACTCTTTGGATATACATATATTCTATAGAGGATAAATGCTTGAGGTTGCTTTCTCAATCTCTTTCCCAATTGATTCTGGAATAAACTTCTGAACCAAATTCTTGAGATCACATGATTTTCCTAGAAGAGACAACATCCAAGATTATGGAAGGTAAGAGGAAAGCTTCGAGAGATCAAGTCGATGACAAATAAACAAAGGTAGGTTTAGGGAAAGTGAAAGAGCAAAACAAATCAAGAATCAAGAACTGAAGAAAGAAGAAGTGGCGCTAGGTCTAGGGTAAATGACAATTTTCCACTTTTGTAGATGTGCAATGTTTAGGGAAAATAAAAACCAATTGGTGTCGTTTAGTGGACGAAAAAAATGAACAGTGTAGAAAATCAGTCTATTTATTAGGACTAGTGTCTGCACGTTCAAGGCACGTGAATTGCTTTTAATTAAGAATTAATTAGCGTGTTGTTTATCCTTCTAGTTATTATATAATATATGTTAAAAAGTGTTAAAACGATAAGAAATAAATACATTTTTATATTAAATATGACATCATAAAGACAATGGTGTTTGCTTCAAGATTGATTCCAATTAGTACCATGACCTCCATAGCATGCATATAAGTAACACAATTATTTTGGCTACATAAATCTCAATTTTTTTAATGATATTATGTTATTTAGGTTTTATATTAAGGACAATATAGTCATTTATGTTATTAAGGGTTTACTTAAAATTTGTTCTCTTTATTTATAGTATTTGTAATTTGTAATAGTTTAGTTTGTATCCAATTTTTTTTTTTTTTTTTTTTTTTATAACTCTATTGAATACAATTCACATGGTATCAGAGCCAAAGTTCTGAGACTAAGTTTTTCTGAGTTTTGGTCATCTCTGGCGAGCGAAGGCACAACCACTCATTCGGCCAAGTTCTGTTGTTTTATTTTTGCCAAATGACTTTCCTTGTTTACAAAATCCCTATCTGCCGTTTTCGTCATCTACAGAATAAAACTCCATTTTGGCTTCGGGGAATACTGCTCTCCATTGGCTTCAACCCAAGCATCTAAAGATGGCAAAAAAAATTCGATTCGCCCACCAGATCCAAAAATTCACGGAGCAGATTTGGACCTGGGGTGATGCAATCCGCCCCAATCCATCTTGATAGTTTTTATTAAAAAATTAGATGAAAAAGATGAGAAATGAACAGACCCAATCTAACTTAAAAAAAAAAAAGAAACAAATAGACCCCCTGACCCAGTTCGTTTGTCAACCCAAGCTCAAGTCCACCCTAATTAAAACCCCCAACCCCATTAATCCAATTTCATTTCAACATAACATTGCATTGCCCTCGCTGTCTGCGGATTCGGATTCATCCATCAAGCTCCTGCCTTCTTGACCGGTATTCTCTCAACCAACAGCCTCTCATCTCCTTTTCGACTGCTGCCGCCTCAGCTTCACAGCAACTGTCAACCAGCCACCTCCCTTCAGCACAACTGATTTCCTTCCGTCTCTCTGTGTCACAGTTCAGTTATCGTCGCATTACGCATCTTATCGTCTGTATTTTACTTTTTTTTATTTTCAAATCTAGCATCAAGTCATGATATTGTAGTGTTTGTTGATTTCTTTCATTTTTTATTCTTTCCTTTGATTAATGTTGTGCAGACAATGCAGTAGTTAAATTTTCTAAATGGATTTTTTTCTTTTTTTTTGAATGATGAAATGCAATTTTACACCTTCTTGTAATGAACCCATCATTTTATTTTTCAGATCTGGCATCAATTCATAATATTGTAGTGTCACAGACTCACAATGTGTTGATTTACAAAAAGAAATAAAAAATAGTGAAGGATCAGCAGGCGGATCTATATTGAGATCTGCCCCGCCCCGATCCTCCCCGAAAGTAGCAGATCGTGGGGCGTATAAGATTGTCTCTATAAATTGGTGGGGCAGGGTGGATTGGTGCGAAATCTATCCCAACCTGTCCCATTGTCATCACTACAAGTATCTCCATTTGCTATCACCCACTCTTCGGGAAGAACCCTTGTCTTGAATCCGGAAAATGTGTCTCTCTTTTGGTTTTCTGGTCATTTTGGACTTAAGTGATGTTGTAGTGGTGAGCTAGTGGTGTACAACGGAGGTTATGGGTGGTGTGAGTAACGATTTCGAATTTGTAAATATACGGGTTGCCGGTTAATGGATGCCTTTAATGCATGTGGTCCATCGGTGTTAGGAAAACACAGGAGATGAAGTTGTTTGTGATATGGAGCTAAGTCTAACACGATTTTTGAAGTTGTGGGGGAAAACGCTGGATTAGCTTCAATATGAGTAAGGTGGTGGTTTCCTCGTGAATGTCATTGTTTGCTGTGGTGGTAATTTTGGCAAGTGAGATGGTGGTGATGAGGTTTGGCTGTGGTTGTGAGTGACATTGTAGGTGGTCGAATGGTGGAGAGCGACTGCAATTAGGGATGAGGAATGAAATGGTGGAGGGTGGCTGCAATTGAGCCTCCATTTGGGTTGGTTAATGGGTTGGCCGCTAATTTAGTTCCATTGGATGGTGGGCTTGTAGTTATATTGACACGAGGAATTTAGGTCTACAACCATGTTATTAACATGATTTTTGAATTTTTACTACTATAATAATATAGTTATATATATGTCATCTTCATATAAATTATTCAGGGAAATATCATCCAATTCAAAAAAAGGAAATCTCGAATTTGAATATATTCAAATCAAATCTAGATCTCGTTTCCTAAATTCCAGCCGAAACTTCTTTCCCTATTGTAAACTTCTATCTCTATTAAATAATGTGTAAATGAGGAAAACGATTTTTAGAGAAGCTCTCGTCTAGTGAGAAAAATTTCGTCTGTGCTTGCCCTATGTGAGATTTCTATTGGATATTGGTTTAATAAATCAAGAAATTGGTTAAGTATTGAAAATCGACTAAAGTGACTTCGTGTCAACCTCGGCCAAATACTCAAACCCGACTCAATCCGTTTAGGCAAATTAGTTTGCCACTTCGGGGCATACAAACGGGGATTGACCTACCCGGTCAAATACTCAAACCCGACTCAATCCATTTAGGAAAATTAGTTTGCCACTTCACCGCTCCGGGACGCACAAACGGGGATTGACCTGGCCGGTCAAATACTTAAACCCGATTCAATCCGTTTAGGAAAATTAGTTTGTCACTTCGCTGCTTCGGAGGTTCAAAAACGGAGATAGACCTGCCGGGTCAAATACTCAAACCTGACTCAATCCGTTTAGACAAATTAGTTTGCCACTTCGGCGCGCACAAACGAGGATCGACCTGCTCGGTCAAATACTCAAACCCGACTCAATCTGTTTAGGCAAATTAGTTTGCCACTTTACCGCTTCGAGACACACAAACGGGGAAAGAGAATTTAGATTTCTCTGCATGCATTAAATGGTATATTTGACATTTTTAAACCAATATCGAATGAATGAGAAATTAAGGAAAAGGACGAAAAACGGGTCCGAATTTTTCCCATGCGATCACATGTCAACTTATTAAATTTCGGTTGGCGTAAAGCCGTGCGGTCGCACGGATTATAAGCGTGCGGTCACACGGCTGTTTGTAAAATGTGTCTTTTGGAAGAATTGCATGGTTTGGAAGGGTTGCATGGTTTAACTTTCACCACTTAGTCTACAACCCTTCACACTCTATAAATAGGACCATTGGGGTATCCTATTCCACACACCAATGATATGCAATAACATTATCATTCTCTCCTCTTTCTTAATCAAAATTTCTTGCATTTTGTTGCATAATTTTTTATATTCTTGTTCTTTTCATTTTTGGAGTACAAAAGCCATAATTCCGGTTCGTTGTGCTTGTGTTTTGAAGTACTACATACAGAAGTAAGAGTCGTTATATTTTAGGAGTCGATTGCCATAATCCGTAGGCACCGTTGCGGGACAAATTTTACTTAAAGACAAAGTGTACAACACTTACCTTGACTTTGTCCATTTCTTCTATTTTCTTGTTTTTTGTCCATTTCTTCTATTTTCTTGTTTTTCTTATCGTTACTCCGTCCTCCATTTGCCGACACGAATTTTATATATATATATATATATATATATATATATATATATATATATATATAAATAAAAGATAATATTCCAACAATTTCTTCACGTTTTCTTGATTTCTCTTGGATGTTGCTGGATGTTAATGGTGGAATCCTTAGGCTACCTTGCCTACTTCTACCCATTCTGCACTGAATATGCAAATAGAAGGAGCCTAGTTCGCGAAGCACTGTCATCGCAAACAAAACTTACGTATGGGGGCTAGGGATTTCTGGTTTCTTAAAGGTTGTTACTAGTTTTTTGTTGAATGCTCAAGGTAGGTACTAGAATTGGTGTGCACACAGAGGGTTGCTGCGAGTTGTTTATGGCTTGCTTCAAAACTTGAAGAAAGTCCTAGGAGAGCAGGGAAGGTCCTCATTGTTTTTCACATATTGAAATGTACAAGGGAAAACTTACCAATTGAGCATTTGGATACATATTCTAAGGTTGGATATCAATTTTTAATCTTGTGTTCTTGATTAGTGCTATTAAGTTTAATTTATAATATAACTATTTTCCTTTACCTGTTGAAGTTGTCTAAGGTTGTTAATTGACTTTAATCTTTCCTTTTGAATTAGTGCTATCCATTTTGTAGTTTATTATATAATAGTTTTTCGCAATTTGGTGAAATCATTGGTTGTCTTGTCTTGTCTTTTATTTCATACTATGGGGTTATAGATGTCTTCATAATTTAAACAAATTCAGGTGTAGGAACTGGATTAATTTCTTTTGTTCTTTTTGTCAACAGAAATACATGGGAAGGCAGATTTGGTCAGATTAGAGAGGCATCATTTGAAAAAAAAAGAAAAGGGTCTCATCTGCCGTTTATGTCAAATTATCTTGCTATTCGTGTTTCTTGATTGCGTTTTCCTGCCACTTGTGTTTCAATTTGTTTACATCATTCCTTGATTTCAGTCTGTTTCGATCATTCCTAGACTATACAATACATGAAGATGAGTTTCATCAATAATTAAAGAAGTGGGGATGAATTCGGTCAGTCGACGAATCAGAATTTCAAATGCTCTGAAGTTGGTTGGTCCTGTATCGATAATAGGATTCTTTGAAACTATAATCTTAATAATGTATCTTCAAGCAGAATGTGTAAAGATTTCAAGTTTATTATTTGTTATTTGAAGTTGGAATGAACTAATTTGATGTTCATTTTCAAACAATGTAATCTGGGAAACTGCTTGGAGTAGGCTGCATGATCAAACTCAAGGCAGTTCGTTACCATTGTAGCTGAGGCCATTGTTGCTGGAGAGCTCTCTCAAGTCAGCACTTGCTGCTGGCCAACTCGTCAAGAGCCATATGAAGTACAACTAATCCAATAAGGACATGTCTAAGGCTTCTTCTTGAGGTTCCTATCCCCGAACAAGTCGTGGAAGATGACTGGTGTATATATTGTCATCTAAGGAGACTAAAATTGCAAGAGATTGGACTAGTCATTATTTGTTTATTGGTTATTCTTTTGTACCCTTATATATTCACATTTTTCTATTTCATCAAGAAATTGAGGGGATTGAAATTTCAAGGAAATTCTTGACATCAGTTTCCTATGTTATATGAGAATTACAAGAACAAGTACTTTTTTCTATATTACCTGAGATAATTAATAGCAGCACCTTCTGTTAAGCTCTAGTATATCTGGGGTGGTTGATGAAAATTCAAGCCAATTCCTCGTGTGCAACTCCCCAAGCACAAATTACATTTGTATTGCCCTTCTCATATATACCTTTTTTTTTAGCCACCTTTTCTATAATCTAAATGAATTAATAGCAGCACCATCAGTGAAGCTCCAAAGTATACAAAAACCATCAAACGGCCATTACTTGTTTTCAATAATCAAAAATCAAAGGTTTCAGTTGTTTTACTGGAAGCAGTCAATAATCTTGACAACGCTAAGTTCAAAAAGAAATATATATAAAAAACTAATGAGTATTAGTCCATAAATGAGTTTTACTCACTTAACTATTGTTGGTTTGGTAACCAAAAATCAAAAGGTTTCAGTTGTTCTACTTGTAGAATTCAAGAATCTTAACAACCCTGAGTTCAAATACACGCGCGCGCACAAACACACACACACACATGATTACTAGTCCATAAATGAGTTTTAGTCACTTAACTATTGTTGGTTGGTTGGTTTGGTTTACAGGTGATTCTAGTGCCTTCACGGACTTACTCAATGGTATTTGCAGACCACACAAGTGCAAATAAAACTGTCAACATTTCATATGTTTAACATTTTAGATTTAGTATCAGTATCTTACCGATTTCATCGATACTTTTAAAAAAATGTTTTGAAGTCCCATATGCATTCATTAACTTAATTAAGCCATTTGATACGACTTTTAAATTGGTAAAGAGCTGAATCCACTCCACATTCCTATTCAAGATATTCATGATGACTTGCATACTTGGGCATCTTCACTATTTAAACCAATATGCTCAGACCAGAATTCTCATATAAATCGGACCCAGTGATAATTATATTAACCGAACGTTTAACAGGGTTTATTACTTTAATGTAGATGGGAGTTTTGAGAGGGAAGTATCTGTTGTTCACTTCAAATGATTGTTACTCTCATACTCTCAAGCGTTGACGCATGAATGAGCAAATAGGAAGTGTCTATAGATGAAATCTTACCTTGGCCGTTAACATGGGGTGAATTTTCATTTAGCTGTTTTGGTTCATGATTTCATGAATAGAAAATACAAATTGCCCTGTCATCAAATAATATTTTGTTTACAGCTATCTTGCCATTTTTAAAACTTTCGATCGATGCTTTGGGTTTGTGTTGTACCAAATCAGTCAATATTCGCCCCACAGCTATTGTCGAAAATCTGGTTGTCTTCAACATCAGCTTCACCTATGATCTGTGATCCCTCAATTATAGTCATGCATGGACAACACCTCAAATTCTATGCTTGGCTATTTTAACAGGTAGCCCTTGGAATCAACTTGGAGTCCAAGACTCAAACGAATTCTCAAAAATCACTTGATGTTCATCCTTTCAATGTTGTAGACAAGGTATTGGAGTCTCAGGAATGTTGTCACATTTACTTTATCTACCTTATTCAAATGACGTAACTTGACAATTGTCGCTTGTCTTCTTATCATTTTCCTTCTAATGTAATCTGTGGATGATCTAATTTAATTTTTACCGTTGATGAAAAAATCGAAGTTTCAGGATTCACAAATCACAATCCATATCCACTACTTTTGAATTTGGGATGGATCTGTTCGATTATGATTGTGGATATCTAATTTAATTTTTTATTTTCACATTATTAATATCATAAATTAGTTCCTATAATTTAGAATGACATATTTACAAATTCTTTATTTCAAGATGGAATTTTTAAGATTAAATTATTCACTGTGGCATTAAGTAAAAACATGTTTCAATGGATGGTATTAGTATAAAATTAGACAATGAAAGTGAAGCAACTTACCATACACCATAACTAGAATGAAATCTCGACAACATTTGGCAAAAATATTGTTCAAGTATGAAAATCAAATTCTCGTGATTTTTTTTATTTTTATTTTTTTTAAAATTAAAGCAAACAACTTTTCTGAATAACACTGTTCGGCTGCTCATTATAATGAGCAGCCCGTCATTTTTTTTTTTTTTTTGAATTTTGAGGTAAATTTTGTGATTGAAAATTGGAGATCAGAGAAAATATGTGTAGTTAAAAAGTCATTTTTAAGATTTAAAAGCCCTAATAATATAATTTGATTACTGTCATCTAACTATAAACAATTCAATTAAATATCGCCTAATTAAAAAAATTCCTGATTTTCCTCTCACCCCATCGTTATCCTAACTCACACTCACCGCTCTCTCTCTCTCTCTCTCACACACACACGCACGCACGCATAGAGGTGTCAATCCGGGTGGTCCGGGCCGGGTCGGCTCGCCAATAAAAAGCCCGGTAACGGCCCGCTTGAAAAAAAGCCCGCCCACTACGGGTTACGGGCCGGTTACGGGTCAGCCCGCAAATTTTGAACTACAACCCAGGCCCGCCCGCTGGCTCATCCGGGTCGAGCCCATACGGGTCGCGGTTTGTTCTGATTTGACTCGTATAAATAAAAATATAGATTTTTTTCATATTTATAACAAATCTTTTTGTCAAATTTCTAAATACAAAATGATTAAAATGATAAATTCATATTTATACCATAAAATATTTACATAGAATTTAAAATTATAATTTATGTTATATGAATTACTTCTAAATTTGCAAATTTAAATAAAACATAAACAAATAACAATTAAGTGATAAATGTATTTTTAATTACTATTATAAAAAAACGTTACTTTTTTAGCTATTAGGGAGAAAAAAATAAGATTTTACTTTAAAAGTTGTATTAGAGTTTCTAGAAGAAGAGAAATTTTCAATGTTACCATATTTAATAAAACAATTTATTTTTATTTTTATTTTTTTTTACGGGCCAGCGGGTTAACCGCGGCCCGCGAATGTTTGACCCGCAAAATTCGCGGTTCACAACTTCTTGACCCGTGAACCGTCCGCACGGGTCACGGGTTAGCTCGTGGTCCCGGGTCAATCCGGACCGGTTTTCACGGGTCTGGTCGGCCCGTCCGTCTTGACACCTCTACGCGCGCACACGCAAAGAAAACAAAGGCAAAATGCCATAGACGAAAAAAAAAAATATCAGACTTTCCACCATATTCTTCGTATAATCAAATCGAAAATGTCAAAATTAGAAGATCACTTTTGCAGGCATTGGATCGAAACTTGTACCATCCATTTCGCATTTTTCTAGCCTTGGATCAGTCAGTTTGTTATCTAATTCCGTAGGTGGATTTCACTCAACTATTGACAGTTCAGTTTCTAGCTTAACATCAATGTTTGGAGTAGATGAATTATTTGATTGTCTAATGATTTCCTCCTCAATTTGCAGGTATATAACTCCAGAATCTCTGCCAAAGGGCCTCCACATTCTTAAATTGTTCAAGAACAGTATAAGCACAATCGAAGTTTGACAGAATTTACACGACCCAGGGTGCTTGACCTCAATTACAACTGAATTTCTCGAATTGGTGAAGGTAAATATTTTTCAACTCATAAAATTACAGAAGAGTTCAAAATTTCTGTCTATTTTGTCAAATGTCAGCCGACATTTTCATATATGTACATCCTCAAAAGTATATATCAACTAATATTTAGATTTGTATCAAAGAAAAGTTAACAAATTGAGATTCCATGGCTCTACAAGCAGCTGTCATTTATCCCCTCTATATTTGTCATTCACAAACAGGTTTGTTCGTCACTGTTCGTTTGTACAAACCTTTAATTTAATGCTTGATTTTTGATTAATTTTCACACTCATCACATGGAAAATTGGTGCATGTTTGAAGGACTCTAGCCCCTTTGGAATTTCAATTTCAGACCATGTCAAGGCTGACAATGTACAAAATTCAGTGTCCAGCTGTATTATGTACATTTATTTGATGAATCAAGACTCAAGATTTCTAATGGAGACTGCATTTTTTTGTAGAGAGAATTCGGGTCAAGGAAACTCTTCGTTGGTGATACCAAAACTCAGGCAGAAAGGCTCAATTTTTTCATTCATTTTTTAAAGTTTCTCATGAGTTATGAACATTTACAATGCGCCCTTCATTGAACTAACGCTGCTCATTATTTCCAGTGGAATACTCATTTTTGAACTCAAGGTAGCACACACATAACTTCATTATCTACAGCAACTCATACGTGAGGCTCTATCTTGTATGTTGCTGAGAATGTGTGTGTGTGTGTGTGTGTGTGTGTGAGAGAGAGAGAGAGAGAGAGAGAGAGAGAGAGAGAGAGAGAGAGAGAGAGAGGGAATCATTCTTGTATTTGACTTGTATGAATTTTTATAAATTTTATTTGAATTGTATGAATTTATTTTAATTTTAAGTATGTTTTTTCAATTTAAATCAGTTGCACTTCTGTTTTGGTTTAAATCATTGATCTTTCACTTTTCCATTTCCGTGTTTTTTTGTTTTCAAATTCGGGATTTGCATGTGTGATTACGATTGTCAACCACAATTGTTGTTTTCAAATTATTTTACTGCTATGACTCACCCCTCTCTTGCCAGTGTAGCAAATGAGATCACTTTCTTGGTAGAAATGATATAGAACTCAATGAGTAGTATTTACAAAACATTATCTAGATGACAGACATAATGCCTTTTAACTCAATACGGGTAAACTCGATCATTTGAGGAGTCTTCCCATTAGTAGACATGAAATCATTTAAGATCCTTTTGCAAGGCATTATGTTCTGATTTTGTTCTAGATGATTAAGTATACTTGGTGTTTGTTACTTTCCCCTTGGGAAAAATCTGCATCATCACCTGGCATTCAATATCCCCTAATTTTGAACATTAACAGGGATTATCATTCTTGCAGATCTATAGCTCTTAAATATCGCACCCCACTCTACAAGCACATGATGGAAGAGCCCGACATTATGTGATTCAATGGTTTGGAAGCGGTTACATTGAAGACATAGCTTGATGAACTGTGAATTTTCATAGTGAAACTTATATTGTTTCTTTACTGTGGATCTTTTATTGTTGCTTAATACAATGTCGAGAGGTGGATGCATTCTCATGATGTGTCTCATTATCCATGTACTGAAATCAATGTGAGATATCTGCGGAATTAATTAAATACGTACCCTCGGATTTCATTTTGAGATTTTACCATGATTAAGAAGATTCCTCACTATTTTATGTGGTATTACCTATAATACCAATCATTTGATCATCATTATGTCACCTTTTAGGCTTAATTAATGTTATAGTTCTGCATATGATTATATCATGGCAAGATATTAGGGTTAAGTGATCATCACAAGTCCAGAAAAGTTGTATACTTTACATGTCTTTGGGATGAAAAAAAATGTTGCAGTATGAATATTAATTATATCATAACATAGTGATTATAGTTGAAATGACACTTTACTAAACAATTGGCTGCAGTACATCAATATCCTTCTCGCTAAAGTAGAGAAAAATAATGAAACCCTTGTCTATACACTATGGTTTTCTTTCTCTGTCACTTGCTCTTGAGATAATCCAGTGATTCTCGCAGAAAATATGGAAGGTTCGAAATTTGAATATGCAACTTTAAATACACGACTCATTTTATGGGGACATAAATTCCTAAAGAGCATTTGAACTTCACAGATGTGTGTTATTTACTGATGTCTCCAACTTGTTCTAAAGAAGCTAGAGATGAACTACATTATGTCACCATGCATCCATGTTAGAAAAACGAGTTTATGCAAATTACAGAGATTTCCTAGCTTTCTTGGTAACTTTCCATCAATACCATAATTATCAGACAAGTCGAGTTCATCGAGGGAAGTCAAATATGCATTATCATTTGGTAAAACACCATAAATACTATACAAACTGAGATCAAGGTGTTTAAAACTATTAATTAGACTGAATAACTTCTTTGGAATTGTGGATTTGAAACCATTAATGTTCAAAGGTCAAGTACTGATGACAAAATAAAAGTTGGGAGGTTACAGAATATATCCATAACTTACCCCAGAAGATCGCAAAGCATCACTTGAACACAAGCCAATACCAACAACCAAACGGCCAACCTCTATCAAAAAGCAACCAACAATTGTATAGACATTGAAGAATTAAATTCCATTCAATTTACCTAGTACACCTGCTTCTTTTCTTTCCGAAACTCGGAATATGACAACTTTATGCACATATGTTCTCCATCCAGCAAGACCAGCGATGGCAATTTGACATCCCATTATTTACATTTTTTACAAACGTTCCATTCATTCATGTTCAAAACATCTAGATTGAAGTCAATGTCAGCTACAACATATATTGTTCCCACCATCGACATCCTAGGACTATTCTCATAATTCTCCTCATCTTTTAGTATCCTGCATTTGACATAACCTGTTCATGCTAGTTTCCAAAAAATAACAGTATCTTTTCTGTCCAACCATAGAAACCCTAGAGTCGCATTTCACTGCTATAAATTCATCAAATGTTGAAAGGTAAGGGCAATGGGGTGAGGGGAGGGGGAGGGGGAGGGGGAGTGGAAGTGGCGGTGATGAAGAGAAATAAATGGTGAAGAAGACTAACTCATTTTGTAAAAGGAAAATTAGATTGATGGTCCTGTATACATAAAGGGCTATTTTCTTGTTTAAAAAGTTACAATGTGAAAAAAAAATAGTTTCAAGATTTTGAACTTTACCCACCTGAAGTTCATTTTATTTGAAATAATAATGAGTCCCAGAAGAGAGAATGACAAATTCTCTTGTACATATGCGTAGAAAAACAAAGAGCATTTACACATAAGAAGCTAGATAAAAAGATCGATCTCAACACCAGTTCAGAAAAACAAAAAGTCATCACAGGAAGAAATACACTACAACAAAGTTAGCTTTTTACGGCGTGCATTGCATGCCGTAAAATCATTTTTACGGCGTGCAGCCGCACGCCGTAAAAAGTCACGCCGTAAAAATTCACGGCGTGCATTTTTGCACGCCGTAATTAGATTTCACGGCGTGCATTTTTGCACGCCGTAAACTTTCACGGCGTGCATAAATGCACGCCGTGAAATCTAATTACGGCGTGCAAAAATGCACGCCGTGAAATCTAATTACGGCGTTCAAAATGCACGCCGTAAACTAGGATTTTATTTTTTTTTAAAAAAATTCTATAAATTATATTTCCAAAAATCCTATAATAATAAAACAGAAACACATTAATGCATATATAATCAATAAACGTGATTTCGATAAACAAACAATATCATAGTAAGATTCAACACAATATACAAAAGTCTATAGACAACTACTTCAAAATAAACTTAAAATGTCGTAAAAAATAAAAGTATCCATATCGAAGCTTCTTCTTTGACCAATAGTGCCCAATAGTGCCATGTCAAAAATAATCAACTTCCTGCAAATCACAAAGTAATAAATTTATAATTAATAAATTTATAATTATAATATCAAAAGTATATCAAAAAGTGAAACATACCTTTGTTGTGAGTTCAACTAATCCACTTCAATGTACCTAATTGGCCATGCAATTGTACTTCCTAATGCATCTTCAAGAAGAAAAAGCTCACGTGTAGGACGATATAAACTGACATTATCAATCACTTCAATAACCCAGACTTTCCAACATTCATTACCAAGGGGTACATGATGCACTAAATCATTTGGATTTGTGGATGCGATTTCACCTTTTGCAACAACATCACCTTTCCCAAACCAAGATAACAATTTGCATTTCTTAGTTTGAAGGCTATCTAAACCATTCAAATCTTTGTCTCTAGGCTGTAAAATTAACATCAAATTGTACGATTGGTTATTTTGAATATAAAAAGTCTATGTAATATAAGATAACATTCACTAATTATAGTTTTCCACTTACATTATCTTCTTGTACTGCACTTTTGCTCTTCATTTGAAATAAAGCTTTTAATTCTTTAATTTCCTCTCTCAAATCTTGGAGTTGAGATTGCACATTATGATTATGCACCAAAGCATTCAACTTTGAAGGAGTCGCACCAAAACCAAGACCTCTTACACGTCCCCTACGTTCTGGACCAAGTACTTTTGCAACACCATCATCTTTTAGAGAGTGTTTGCTTGGAGAGTTCACCGTTTCTGAACATGCTATTATTTTTTGCTGATATTACGAAACAAATTAATTCATTAAACTTAAATAAATATAAACTTTGAATATATCTTAAAAAAATAACATAGTCAAAATTTACCAGTGTTTCTCCAACTAATTCATTAATTGGTTCACCATTTCTCCGTGTGTGTCCTCGAATGTACACATCATCTCTAGTAATGGAATCAGGGTCTTCACTTTCAACACGCTGCAATTTTTTTACACATTTTATATATGCGATATTTGTAGACATAATTTTTCAAACAAATTTAGCACTTTTTTACCAATTCAGCTTCTAAGCGAGCAAAGCCCTTTCTACTCGTTGTATGTATTATGGTTTGACTAGCCCTCATCTTTTTGAATATTTCACTTTTTTCCTGAAAAATCAATAACAAGTTATGACCATTCACAAAGAACATTTTAACTCAAATGCATGCATTAAAAAAAGAAGTGTAGACACATTAAGTACACTTCTCTAGTTTCTTATGGCAAAAAGGACCTACTGAATATTAAAATTGTCATTTTTCTATTATAAATTTTACAAAAATTTCGGCAGAATCTCCCCTACAAATTGGACTTAGCAAACCTGTAGAGGGACATCACAATACTATAAACAATCAACACTTAACCACAATGATTCAAAACACCAACCATAGCTCAATCAAACTCCAACGTCATCAACTACTCCAAAAACAATCTCCAACTCCTCAACGTAACAAATCAAATCCGGACAATAGAATTTAAATAAGTCATATTCAACATATTAAAGAACTTGTTGTTTTCGAGTGAAGCAATGGACGCATACCTTGTATGGTTGAGAATTGCGTTCTTTGACAAATGCTTGCCATTCTTCCATTGAATTAACATTATCGGGCTTGAGGAGAGCAGCAGCTCTTGTTATGCCATCTGTCATTCCTAAGTTATTGATTGCTTTAAGAACATTAGATCTATGATCTCGCCAATGCTTTCCAAGTTTTTGCATGATGTACTTTCTATGACAATTATCAACGTCAAACTTTTGCTGCATCAAAATACACATCATTAATAGTAATTTCACTTAAATTATATATGTGAAATATGTGAATTGAAGTTATTGTCACCTGCACATGCTCCCATATGTCATCAAGAAAACTTCCGTTGATATCTTTCCAACTTTTCCATGTAATTGGTATAAGTTCTCTTGCAGTTGTTCCAAGAAATGACGATAGCTTATTTGAACCTTTACAAATTGGCTGACCTCTTTCATTAAACTCTATAGTTAACTTTGCACCCTTCCCCCTATTGAGACAATTCACTTTCGCTCGACCTCTTCCCTTATTTCCCTTTTCAGTATTGCTAGGTTGGAGTTCAACATCATGTTGCAAATAATTTTCTTGCATTTCTGGAACAGAATTAGAACCTCCTTCTGATATTCTTATACTTTCATTTCCTTCTCTTGTTGCAGCAGCAATTGAAGCCTTTCTAGCTCGTTTCAATTTTTTACTTCCTTGATTAGATGACTGTATTAAACAAATAAGATAACACATTTACTCAAAAACAAAAAGAACCATATATATATATATATAAGTTGAGAACTTACTTCACCAGGATATGTCATCTTATGGCCACTTATATGAACATCAGCATCCACAAAACTCAACTTTCATCATTTATATCTACAAATAAAGGAAGACAAACTGGAATTAGATATATTAGCATCTACGTAATGTCACATAAATTTAAAATTAAACTAATTAATAAAGAATCTTGAAGATATACAATTACCATTTTCAATATCAATGCCCTCACAATCATGTCTTACATAACCTTCATCTTCAACAATAATATCAAGTTGTAATACATCTAATGTGGTTGGAGTATAAGCTTCTTCATCAAAATTTTCTAATTCATGAAATCCTCTAGGAGGTGCCTTTAGTACAATATACCAATTAGATGTATCGCTTTCTCTAGAATAAAAAACTTGTTTTGCTTGTGATGCTAAAATAAATGGATCTCTTTCAAATTGATGTTGTCCTCTATGAAGATTTACCAACGTAAATCCTTCTTCAATCTTGACTCCACTATCTATATTTGCCCAATCACAATGAAACACAGGAACTTTAAAATTATGATAGTCTAGTAAAATTATGTCTCTTATCACCCCATAATAAGAAATTTTACCAACTACATGACTTGTGTCCTTCACACTAGATCGACAAATAGTTTGTGCTTCAATAGAAACACCACTATTTTGTGTACTTCTACTAACATCGATTGTATGAAATCGATGCCCATTGATAATATAACCAGAATATGACATCACATCACATCTAGGTCGACGTGAAAGCCATTTCAATGTACTTGACATGTTACAGCTGTCTTGTTTGCCTTTTTCAGCAAACCAAGATGTAAAAGTCTCTATATGTCTCATTTGCAATAAAGTTTCATTCCTGGCAATACGACAATCAGAATTCTTAATCTCCTCCTTATGCATCCTAAATGAAAAAAAAAAAATATATAAGTTTATGGGTAAATATTAATCATTATTAAATAAATTAACTAACTCTATTACGTTATATATGGTTCAACTGCATCGCTGTTAAACAACACATATCGATGAGCGACCTCAAGCATTTCTTGACTCAAAGTTTTTGACTTTCCTTTCGAAATTGTACGTCCATCAATAATTGTTTCATTCTCGAAATCCTCATTTCGCGTATGTCGAACACCAACTTCAGCAGCTTGTTTCATATAACCAGTACAAAAATGCGTACATTCATCAGCTAAATAACGCTCTGCTATACAACCCTCGGGTCTTGAACGATTTCTAACATATCCCTTAAGTGTCTTCATAAACCTAAATTCAAAACATAATATGTATGATATACACAAACAATTAGGAGAAGAAATGTTGAATAAATACATACAAAAGTGTAAAATTAAGTTACCTCTCAAATGGGTACATCCAACGATATTGTACAGGTCCACCAATACGGACTTCACGCCCAAGGTGGATGGTTAAATGAATCATTATGTCAAAAAAAGATGGGGGAAAATACCTTTCTAGCATACACAAAGTCACCGCAACATCCTCCTCAAGCTTTTCTAATTTATTTTTATCGACGACTCTTTGACATATTTCATTGAAAAATGCACATAGTCGAAAAATTGCATTTCTTGGTCCTGGAAGTAGAAGTCCTCTTAATGCAACTGATAACAACTGTTGTATGAGTACATGACAATCATGAGACTTCAAATTTAAAATCTTATTATCTACTAATGAGATGCACTTTGAAATGTTGGAGCTATAGCCATCAGGTAATCTTAAATCAAACAGCCTCTTACAAAATAACTCTTTCTCCTTTTTGGATAGCATGTAAGATGCTGCGGGTAGGTAATATCTATTTCCTTTCAATTCTGGATGAAGATCCTTTCTAATACCCATATTGAGCAAATCGTTACGAGAATTAAGCCCATCTTTTGATTTTCCCTTCACATTCAAAACAGTGCCAAGAATGCTCTCGCAAACATTCTTCTCAACGTGCATTACATCCAAATTATGACGCAAAAGTAGTGTCTGTAAAATAATACTATAAAATTAGAAAAAAATAGATAATGTAAAATAGCTTGAAATAGATAATGTAAAATAGCTTGAAATGGCTGGCTAACCTCCCAATATGGTAGCTCAAAGAATATTGATTTTTTTTTTCCATGGCCAATCAGAATCTGATTTTTTCTTCTTTCTTTTTTTACCTATTTTCCCCCAATTATTGTCAACATTTTTGATTGTCTGCATCACTTCTCGACCAGTTAATATTTTAGGACTAGGCATATATTCCTTATTCCCATCAAACCAAGCTTCTTTTGATCGATAAGGATGATTATATGCAAGAAATCTTCTATGACCCATGTACGCAAACTTTCGACTAAATTTCAACCATTTTGCACATGTGGATAAACCACATACTGGACAAGCTGCTTCGCCTTTTGTAGGATATCCTGATAAGTTTCCATAAGCCGGAAAATCATTAATTGTCCACATCAATACAACCTTCAAATTGAATTTAGACTTTGTAAATCCATCATATACTTCAACACCAATATTCCACATCACCTTTAAGTCTTCAATGAGTGGTTGTAAGTACACATCTATATCATTCCCTGGTTGTTTTGGACCTGGGATTAACAA
Organism: Ligustrum vulgare; assembly: GCA_963555705.1. Lineage (NCBI taxonomy): Eukaryota > Viridiplantae > Streptophyta > Magnoliopsida > Lamiales > Oleaceae > Ligustrum > Ligustrum vulgare. The sequence goes on from OY743186.1 coordinate 24,041,791, forward strand.
AGTTAACAACAAATTTTCCTTGGACATGCATATCCAAGGAGGGAGATTATATATAACTAGTATCACCGGCCAACAACTATACCTAGAACTTAGGTCACCAAATGGATTAAATCCGTCAGATGAAAGTCCAAGCCTAAGATTGCGTGGTTCTGATGCAAAACAAGGCCACTTTTGATCAATTCTCTCCCAAGCTAGTGAATCAACTGGATGACGCATTTTTCCATCTTGACTTTTGTGATTTAAGTGCCATATTAGTTGTTTTGCCTTATCAAGTGACCTAAACATTCTTCTAAATCGTGGTATAATCGGAAAATATCTCAAAACCTTTGCAGGTATCCCCTTTTGAATTTTTTTGGTTCGTTCATTAAATTTCCATCGTGAAGATGCACATTTTGGACATGTCTCCAAATTTTCTAGATCATTCCTAAACAAACAACAATCATTAACGCATGCATGTATCTTCTCGTACCCAAGATCAAAAGTGTTCAATAACTTTTTCGTTGAATTACAAGAATCTGGAAGGGTGTTCCCATCTGGTAGAATATCTCTAATAATATCAAGAAGTTCATTGAAACCGTTGTCAGATATACCATGTGTAGCCTTAAGCTTGTATAAGACAACGATGGCAGAAATCCTTGTGTACTTTGTGCAACCAGGGTATAGAGGAATTTCAACACCCTCATATAAATTAGAAAAGTCCCTCTCTCTGTTTTCATCCTCGGGTTCCCCAATATTTTCATCCTCAAAAAATGCATCCCTATACATCTTATAAGTCTCTAGATTTTCTCTATCTTGATGAGGTAATGAAGCTGCATTCAATTTTTCCCCATGAAACACCCATGTAGTATAAGTAGGATCCATCCCATTAATGATCAAATGCCCATACATTGTATCGAAATGTTGGTGGAATAAGTTTTTACAACATTTACAGGGGCATAAGACCTTTTCTGGATTTCCCGCATTGGCTTGCACCATATTTGCAAACTTTCTTGCACCATATTGATATGCTTGTGAAACTCTAAAAAAATACAAAATATAAATCCTCTAAATGCATTTATTGGCTCATTTTAAAAAATTCTAAAACTAAGGAGATAAAATAACCTTGGTAGATGAACCCAATCTTTATCCATGATAATACACCAACAAGATATAACCTGTTATAAATATAGTAAAAAGAGTAAGGAAAAAATGATTATATTTAAACAACAATGAAATCTAAGTTTACAAAGCACATGTAATATGGATTAATCTCTAATCATGTATTGCCAATAGCAGTATAATAACAACAGAAAAAATTGAAATCAAGAGTTATGTACACTTGCAGCAACAGAAAAAATTGAAATCAAGAGTTATTGTCGTCTTTTGCGATTATGGTTGTGGCGGCGAATATGGAACCTTGTATAAATAACTTGTTGTCGCTTTCCTCGATATGGCTTTTACACATTATATGAATATGATATACTATCCCAGTCCCCAGAATAATCATGCCCTGTGGTCCATCACCTTAATTATTTCATTCTTAATTAAAATGACTAAATACTTTCACTATGTATCCTTACCCCTGCTTTGATCCTCTTCTTTATAGTCTTATTTTATTGAGTCTTGTTTTATTGTAGTAAGATTTTTTTTTTTTTTAAAGAACGCGAGTCTTCAAAATTCCATACGATACGAACGAGTTAAAATCTGTTCGGTAGAATGTAAATCTCAAAAACTTGATTTTCATATGCTTAGTAACTGACCCTCCAAATTCATTTCGCACTTAAATATAGCTTTAAAAGGAAAAATCTTTCCCGTTTCCCTCCTAAATTGAAGGATGAATTATAAACATGTAAACCTTCTATTTCAAGAAATACAAAGATGAAGGATGTTACATTGATAGGCAAAGGAGATTATTTTTTCAAATACTTACATGAATAAACTTGTAAGATTATAATTATTTTGTAGCGTATTTAGGAGGAAAAGTTCATGTTCAAGCTCAAGCTCTTGCAGCTATTTGTCAAGAATATGAATGGCCTGAGGTAGTGGTTTTGTATGAAGACACAGATGATGGCTATCAATTTCGAGAAGTTGAAAAAAAATGGTCATAACTGGGTCATACGACGTCCGTTTTGGGCCGATAAGTACTTTTCGGAAAGGTCTCGACGAGCCGGACATGACTCACCGCTTTACCGTGACGTATGATGGATTTTGCCCTTTCGAGATCGTTTAGACAGTCAAAACGGACATTCTTTAAAACTTACATTTAATTTATGCACTACTTAAAAGACATAATTGTTCTTGTCTTTGCAAAAAACTAGTTCTTACCATATAATGTAGGTAATAAGGATAAGCTTTACTTAAATATTGTCTCTGTGGATTGAATACAGAGAGCAGTTATCTCAGTTCTGGAGAATGTTGGCAATGGAAATTCAGTAACACCATTGGAAAAATCATGGTTTTTACTGTTGCTGTCATTTCTATTCAAATGGTTGATTGACACTGGGGAAACAATAAAGAGAGAGGGAAGCCGTGAAGTTAATTGGAACAGATGCAGAGGGAATTTATATATGCAATCGGAATAAATTTTCGATAACTCATCAAAATTCAAAGCTATCAAAATACCCCAATCAGAATTCAAAATTCGATAACTCATCAAAATATCCCAATCAGAATAAATTTTCGTTCAGTAATTCAAAGCTACCACATTCAAAATTTTCGTTCATCTGAATAAAACAGGGAGAAGGGAAGGATGATGACTGACCTTAGACCAAAATTTCAGCAACTGCCCTAAAATTTCAGCAACTGTCCTAAAATTTCAGCAACTACCCTCGAGAATGGAAGCTATTGATGCCTTGAAAACTCTCCTCCAGCAAAAACTCGAGGTTCCTATTATCCTCTCAGCCCAAAAACAACGAATGGAAATTCTTGATTGGGTCACCACCGTGCAATAGCTCCAGCTTCCTGAAGAAGATCTGCTTTGAAGAAGAAATAGATTGGCGACTTTGGCTTGGGAGCGTTTTTAGGTTTTAAGTTTTTAGGTTTTGGTTTTGGCTTCTCTGAAGAAGAAAAGAAGAAAGCGGGAAGGAAAAAAAAATAGCGCCCTATTTTTTCATTTTTAGGCATTTTTCACGGCGTGCGAATATGTACGCCGTGTTTTTTTTTTTTTTAAAAAAATTTTACGGCGTGCGAATATGTACGCCGTGTTTTTTTTTTTTTTTTTAAAAAAATTTTTACGGCGTGCGAAAATGTACGCCGTGTTTTTTTTTTTTTTTTTTTTTTTACGGCGTGCGAATATGTACGCCGTTTAAAGGTGATAATAAATGAAATTTTACGGCGTGCGAATATGCACGCCGTGTTTTTTTTTTTTTTTTTTTTAAATTTTTACGGCGTGCGAATATGTACGCCGTTAAAGGTGATAATAAATGAAATTTTACGGCGTGCGAATATGCACGCCGTAAAAGATATTCCTTTACGGCATTCATTTTATGCACGCCGTAAATAATTAAGATTTACGGCGTGCCCTATATGCACGCCGTAAATTCATGTCGTAAAAGGTCACTTTTGTTGTAGTGATAATTTCAACCACATCTCAATAGCTGAGTTTCATTTTCCTTATAACTCTTCATCCAAACACGTAATTTCCAGTTGACCACGAGAATTGATAGGTATCTAGGGAACACGAAGTAGTCACAAGTTGTCAAGACACCCAGAAACTGCTAATGTAAATGAACCATTAATAAGAACAAAAACTTACGAGTATCCAATTCTAAATTTGAAAAAAAATTAAAATAAATAATTTTTTTTTACCAGTATCAAGACATTTAATGTGAAGAGAATGTGAAGAGATTCCCTTCGATAACGAAACCAATTTCATGTTGCATTAACCACTTTCTAGAGTACAGAATATCAAGAACATAAATTGATCAAATCTATTTAACGCATTCTCGAACGTAGCGAAAAAGAAGTGAGACTGATGTCTTCGTTCTCCTACTGCTTTCTGCTTATACGGTTGATTTAGATACTTTAAATTCTAGGAATTCTTGTTAACCATTCCAGAAATGCAGAAGTTCTTCAGTTGACATTGATTATCATTGACCTGAATACTCTCCATTCTCGACCAACACATGCAGTTCCCAAAAAAAATAAAAAAATTCCTATGTTAATGTGTTATGGACTTGCCTGTTGAATATTTCTTGCACTAACTACACTGTGTTCGTGTGTTGTTGATGAACCAATACATAACGAGGACATCAATCCCACTGCAGGCGCATCAGCACATCTTTGTACTTATTTTTCGACCAAGATTACAACCTTGGAGGAGACTAAGTGTGCCAGTTGCTGTGGTTTGAGGTTTCAGGTGAGACAGAATGAAAATGGGAGTTTATCTTCAATATCCAAATGTTTGATTTTTTGTAACTGACCATTAACAAATAGATTATTTTTCTCCCTTATTTGTCGGTAACAATTGTACGATATTTAGACAATTTTTTAATTTGAAAATGAGAGTTTTAAGGACATATTTTATGAGGTGACAAATATCAAAAAGTGGTTTCAAAGGATGGCATCACTCAAAATACAATTAATGTGTAATCATTAATTTATCATATTCAAAGCATTTGCACGACCTAACCTTGCTTTTTAATGCTTATATGAAAAATAAGGTAAATACAAATGATAGTACAATGTACCTTTTAGGAACTGTTTAATGTTTCATTTCCAAATAATCGTGTGCCATTACTTGGGGGTCTAACGAGAACTCCGCATGTGTCCTCTTTTATTTACCCCTTAAAAGGATTGGTCTTTCTTCCTCCCAAAGTTTTACCTTTTACTACTATCACTTTAGGGTTTCACAGTTTATTTTTCGATAACCATCCTTTTCAAACTTCTGTATTAATCATGACACCTAAAACTTCTTCTTCGCCTAAGGCTTTTTCCAGCTTCCGAAATCTCCAGAAAGTCATTAGTTCCCCTAACGTCGCATCTAAAATTTTGTATACTTCGCCATTGAGTTCAAACTTTTGCTTGGGCCCTACTCTTGTAGATGCTAACGAAATTAGCACTTCATCATTGGTGCGAACTTTTTCCCTCTCACTACAACAAAAACCGCCTACGGCAACGAGCAAAAAATGTTGCAAAAGACCTTTTGCAACGTTCATGTGCATGTTGCAAATCGCAGTGTTGCCGTAGAGGGAAAGGATACGGCAACGTTCATTGCGTGTTGCAAAAGGATGGATTGCGTGTTGCGGTAGACCTTTGGCAACGTTCACTGCGCGTTGCGGTAGACCTTTGACAGCATTCATTGCGCGTTGCCGTTTATACTTTTGGCAACATTCATTGCGTGTTGCGGTAGACCTTTAGCAACGTTCTGTGTATGTTGCGGTAGATACTTTTGACAACACTCATTGCGCGTTGCCGTTGATACTTTTGGCAACACTCATTGCGCGTTGCCGTTGATACTTTTAGCAACACTCGTTGCACGTTGCCATTGATACTTTTGGCAACACTCATTGCGCGTTGCCGTTGATCTTTAACAATTTTTTTTTTTTTTTTAAATTTTTTGTAAATCAATATAGATAATTCCACTGATAACCAACAAATTTCTCAAACATATATGTAATATGTTAAATATGAAACACATGTGCTATAAAAATAAATCAACTATTCAAAATAAAATGCAAGCATTTTAAAGAAAATTATACCACATATTTTATTACGTAACAAAAATTACAGTACTTTGTTCTCCAACATTAAAACAAAATCTGCAATATAAATTTTTCATCTATTTGATTGCACATCTAAAGTTTGACATTTACTATCCCTCTAAATTGCAACAATATCTCTAGCAGACCAGTAGTCATACAAAAAGGAGCTACTATCACCATTTTCAACACGAATCATCATTAAAGATGAGTACTTCCCTAGCTTCTGAAGTTTAGCTTGAACTATGCCCATGACAAACCATCTTGTGAGAGAACTGCAAAATTGACTTTTACCTGCAAATACATTATAAAAGTTTAATCATCAGGACTCTAACTGCACTGAATGCAAAAATGTAGAAATAAATCATACTAAATATTAAAATTATCATTTTCGATTGTAAAACTTCAATTTCGAGACAATGAGAGAGGGCGAGAGAGCGAACGGTGAGGGAGTGAGGGGCGGAGACCGAGAGCAGCGAGTGTGAGGGAGATGTCGTGAGTGAGAGAGAGATGAGAGTTTGAGGCTTTAGGTTAGGTTAGGTTTAGATATAATCTTTTGGAATTTGCAACTTGACCCCCTCAATTCTCTCTAATTTAGAAACTTAAGTCCACAACTCCCAATAAAATTTCAATTCGCCCTAAACCTTTACCCAATCTCAATTTAATGAAATTTAAACAACTTACTACTCAATGACAAATAGAATTTAAAACTTTCGAAAAGTTGCAATTCAGTCCCTCAACTCTCTTAAGTTTCGAAATTTAGTGCAACACCCTCTATAAATTACTAAAATGTATTAAAGACTTTACCCCCAATTTCAATGAATGCAATTCATGCCACTTACAAATTAATAAATATAGAATTTGCAATCTTAACAATTAAAGTAATCAATTTGACTGAGAAAAAATTTATAATACTTAAATTGTACATTGATCGAGACGGCGTCCAAGTTCTTCCACTGCAAAATAATTAAAATGAAAAGTGGTCTTACACCGAGGCAGAGCGAGTGTGAGAGTGAGAGATCGCGAGAGAGCGGAGAGAGCGAGCGTGAGGGGTGAGGGATTAGATTAGGTTTTAAATCTTAGGAATTTGAAATTTAGTCCCTCGCTTCTCTCCATGTGCATAGTTAAGTCCATAAGTTCTAATTTATTCTCCAATTGCAACTAAACTTTCCCCTAACTTTTCATTTAACACAATAAAATAGAAATAGCATGTTTAGGTAATAAAACAATTAATCACATAAAATTACACGTAAACTATTAAAATAAACAATTTATAAACTTTTAATTAGTACATTGATCGAGATGGCATCCAAGTCCTTCCACTGCAAAATAAACAATTTATACACTTTTGGACATGTCTCCAAATTTTCTAGATCATTCCTAAACAAACAACAATCATTAACGCATGCATGTATCTTCTCGTACCCAAGATCAAAAGTGTTCAATAACTTTTTCGTTGAATTACAAGAATCTGGAAGGGTGTTCCCATCTGGTAGAATATCTCTAATAATATCAAGAAGTTCATTGAAACCGTTGTCAGATATACCATGTGTAGCCTTAAGCTTGTATAAGACAACGATGGCAGAAATCCTTGTGTACTTTGTGCAACCAGGGTATAGAGGAATTTCAACACCCTCATATAAATTAGAAAAGTCCCTCTCTCTGTTTTCATCCTCGGGTTCCCCAATATTTTCATCCTCAAAAAATGCATCCCTATACATCTTATAAGTCTCTAGATTTTCTCTATCTTGATGAGGTAATGAAGCTGCATTCAATTTTTCCCCATGAAACACCCATGTAGTATAAGTAGGATCCATCCCATTAATGATCAAATGCCCATACATTGTATCGAAATGTTGGTGGAATAAGTTTTTACAACATTTACAGGGGCATAAGACCTTTTCTGGATTTCCCGCATTGGCTTGCACCATATTTGCAAACTTTCTTGCACCATATTGATATGCTTGTGAAACTCTAAAAAAATACAAAATATAAATCCTCTAAATGCATTTATTGGCTCATTTTAAAAAATTCTAAAACTAAGGAGATAAAATAACCTTGGTAGATGAACCCAATCTTTATCCATGATAATACACCAACAAGATATAACCTGTTATAAATATAGTAAAAAGAGTAAGGAAAAAATGATTATATTTAAACAACAATGAAATCTAAGTTTACAAAGCACATGTAATATGGATTAATCTCTAATCATGTATTGCCAATAGCAGTATAATAACAACAGAAAAAATTGAAATCAAGAGTTATGTACACTTGCAGCAACAGAAAAAATTGAAATCAAGAGTTATTGTCGTCTTTTGCGATTATGGTTGTGGCGGCGAATATGGAACCTTGTATAAATAACTTGTTGTCGCTTTCCTCGATATGGCTTTTACACATTATATGAATATGATATACTATCCCAGTCCCCAGAATAATCATGCCCTGTGGTCCATCACCTTAATTATTTCATTCTTAATTAAAATGACTAAATACTTTCACTATGTATCCTTACCCCTGCTTTGATCCTCTTCTTTATAGTCTTATTTTATTGAGTCTTGTTTTATTGTAGTAAGATTTTTTTTTTTTTTTAAAGAACGCGAGTCTTCAAAATTCCATACGATACGAACGAGTTAAAATCTGTTCGGTAGAATGTAAATCTCAAAAACTTGATTTTCATATGCTTAGTAACTGACCCTCCAAATTCATTTCGCACTTAAATATAGCTTTAAAAGGAAAAATCTTTCCCGTTTCCCTCCTAAATTGAAGGATGAATTATAAACATGTAAACCTTCTATTTCAAGAAATACAAAGATGAAGGATGTTACATTGATAGGCAAAGGAGATTATTTTTTCAAATACTTACATGAATAAACTTGTAAGATTATAATTATTTTGTAGCGTATTTAGGAGGAAAAGTTCATGTTCAAGCTCAAGCTCTTGCAGCTATTTGTCAAGAATATGAATGGCCTGAGGTAGTGGTTTTGTATGAAGACACAGATGATGGCTATCAATTTCGAGAAGTTGAAAAAAAATGGTCATAACTGGGTCATACGACGTCCGTTTTGGGCCGATAAGTACTTTTCGGAAAGGTCTCGACGAGCCGGACATGACTCACCGCTTTGCTGTGACGTATGATGGATTTTGCCCTTTCGAGATCGTTTAGACAGTCAAAACGGACATTCTTTAAAACTTACATTTAATTTATGCACTACTTAAAAGACATAATTGTTCTTGTCTTTGCAAAAAACTAGTTCTTACCATATAATGTAGGTAATAAGGATAAGCTTTACTTAAATATTGTCTCTGTGGATTGAATACAGAGAGCAGTTATCTCAGTTCTGGAGAATGTTGGCAATGGAAATTCAGTAACACCATTGGAAAAATCATGGTTTTTACTGTTGCTGTCATTTCTATTCAAATGGTTGATTGACACTGGGGAAACAATAAAGAGAGAGGGAAGCCGTGAAGGTAATTGGAACAGATGCAGAGGGAATTTATATATGCAATCAGAATAAATTTTCGATAACTCATCAAAATTCAAAGCTATCAAAATACCCCAATCAGAATTCAAAATTCGATAACTCATCAAAATATCCCAATCAGAATAAATTTTCGTTCAGTAATTCAAAGCTACCACATTCAAAATTTTCGTTCGTTTGCAAAATCATTGTAGACTCTGCTCACATATTAAGTTCTACTTGATCAAATTCATCTAATAATTCTTAAGCACTTTCATATAAACTTATTATAGAACCTCTTTGGAATTTGAATGTACCATTTAATTGACGAATCACTAATTGAGAATCACCCTTAGCAATTGCACTCTTGACCCCTATTTCCAACAATAGTTCCAAGCCTAGAATAAGCATCTCATATTCGACCTAATTGTTGTTACATATTGCATATAGTAGAGAAGAATTGACGATTTACCCAAACGGGTCAATTTAACACCATGCCTACTCATGCACCTTTAGCAGTCTTCGAACCAACAAAGTATAATGTCCAATGATTTACTACACATAAGTCAATTTCTAATCCAACTTTCCTCGAAACATCTATATATGAATGATCAGCCAAAAAATCTGTCAATACTTGATTTTGATACCTTTTTGTGGTACATCTAGTATCTCAAACCCAAATAAAGTCAAAACCCACACTCCAATTATTTGATATAAAATATGGCATGAAAACATATATTTGATTAAATTTACTTTTGATAACAAGTACTCACTTATAGGCCAAAGATAAGGTCTTAATTTTGTACATGTAAACTGAAGAGTTAGGCACAACTTTTCTATAGTTGAATAATTATATTCACATTGATTTAGTTGCCAACTAAGATAGTAAATTGCTCTTTTTTCGTCCAATTGATCTTCTTGAGAAACCATTCAGGCTATAGAGTCTTGTTCAGCCAATATGTACATCTTTATTGGCTTTCCAAAATGGGTGAGACCCAACACTGGTGGATTTGATAAGTATATCTTCAGGCTGTCAAAGTCTTTTGATGTTATTTTTTCAAGACAAATTCGTTTTGCTTTTTTAGTTTTGGAAGAGGCAAAAAATAGATACCAAGTTGATGCGAACCCCTTTGGTGTTTGGACCAAAAATTTTCATAACAATTTTGTATTAAACCCAAGAAAGCTAAAAATGGTAGAAATTAATGAATCTTGACCCAAGTTTATCATAAGCAAAATTCTAAGGATATGAACCCTAACCCATTGGAGAGAATGAAACAAATTCCAAGATGTTTGTAGAATAACAACAATAAATACACAAGAATAATATTCCCAAATATAAGTTGAAGAAATTCTAAAGATAGTTACAAGAAAAGAAAGGATGTTTACCTCTCTAAATGCTCTCAAAGAGTCTTCTATGTCTAAAGCTAAGTGTTAGGGTTTGAGAGAAAATGATATTTATAGTACAAAAATTAAGGAAGAAAGAAAGTTTGAGAAATTGCAAGCAAAACCCTGAAATTTGAATCCCTGGACTTTCAGTCAACCGACATGGTTGACCGTACCACTTTTGGTCGAACATTGATCAGCCGAACCCGACTAAGGCTACCTCTAAAATTCCTGTAGAGTTTCGATCGACCGAAAGTGCCTGAAGCTCCAAAATTAGGCAATTGAGTTCGGTCTTGCTCTCTTCCTCATGGACTCGGTTTAGGAGCTTGTAAATGAGTCTCGCCATCGAATCTTGGACCTCTTTGGATTTGGATCTCGTCAGGGGCCCCAATGATATTCTTATCGATGTTTGACTTTGACTTTGACTTTGACTTGGTTGACTCTCTTGATCATCATCATCCCCTCCCTCTTGAAAAGAATTTGACCTCGAATCATCACCTGCATCAAAAGGAGATAAATCGGAGACATTAAAGGAAGTCGGTACATTGTACTCACCTGGGAGGTCAAGCTTGTAGGCATTGTCGTTAATTTTTTCAATGATTTGAAAGGGGCCATCACCACGTGGTTGTAATTAGACTTTCTTTGATTTGGGAACCGTTCATTTCTCAAATGTAACCACACCCAATCACCTAGTTCGAGTGACAACCGTTTTCTATCTTTGTTGGCACTGGAAGTATATTGTTCATTCTTCTTCTCGATTTGGAGTTTGACATTCTCGTGGAGAGATTTGACCAACTCCGCATTTCTCTTCCCATCTAAACTACTTCTTTCATCAATAGGCAAAGGAATCAAATCTAAAGGAGTTACTGGGTTAAAGTCATACACAATCTCAAATGGAGAAAAATAAGTAGAATGAACACTTCGATTATAAGCAAATTCAACAAAAGGTAGGCACTCTTCCCAATTTTTTAGATTTCCTTTAAGGATAGTGCAAAGGAGTTATGTTAATGTTCTATTAACTACCTCAATTTGGCCATCGATTTGGGGGTGACAAGTTGTTGAAAATAAGAGTTTAGTCCCCGATTTTCCCCACAAAACCTTCCAAAAGTGGCTAAGAAATTTGACATCTCTATCTGACACAATGCTCCTAGGGACTCCATGAAGTCTCACTATCTCCTTAAAGAATATGTCGGCTATGTGAGTGGTATCATCAGTTTTATGATAAGCAAGGAAATGTGATATTTTACTAAATCTATCAACGACCACAAAAATGGAATCACTCCCTTTTTTTGACCTAGGTAAGCCCAAAATAAAATCCATAGAAATCTCGGTCCAAGGTTCGCTAGGAACCGGTAGGGGCGTGTACAATCCATGAGGTGCTACTTTGGACTTGCCTTTCTTACAAGTGATACACCTAAAACAAATTCTTTTTACATCCCTCCTCATTTTAGGCCAAAAGAAATGTTTTTGTAAAGTTGTCAAAGTTCTTTTTACCCCAAAGTGACCCATCAATCTTCCCCCATGGGCCTCCCTCACCAACAACTCCCTCAATGAGCAATTAGGCATACAATGTTTATTTTCACGAAACAAAAATTCGTTATGCCTATAATACTTATCCCATGCAGCCTTTTCACAAGACACAAATAGAGTTGCAAAATCTACATCATTCACATATAAATGTTTAAGAGATTCAAAACCCAACAATTTTGCGCCCAAAGTAGTGATAAGAGATACCTCCTAGATAGGGTATCGGCTACCACATTCTCCTTACCTTGCTTGTATTTGATGACATAGGGAAATGTCTCCACATACTCCACCCACTTAGCATATCTCTTGCTCAATTTTCCTTGCCCCTTCAAGTGTTTCAATGATTCGTGGTAGGTGTGGATGACAAACTCTCTTGGCCACAAATAGTGGTGCCAAGTCTCCAACGCCCTTACCAATGTATAGAGTTCCTTGTCATATGTTGGGAAGTTCAAGGCATCCCCATTGAGCCTTTAGCTGAAGTAAGCAATAGGCCTCTTCTCTTGAATTAGCACCACTCCAATACCTATCCCTGAAGCATCACATTCAATCTCGAAAGTTTTGTCAAAGTTAGGCAATGATAAAACCGGTGCGGTGCATAATCTCTCCTTTATTTCATTAAAAGCCATTTCTTGTGCCTCCCCCCATTTGAAACCCACATTCTTTTTAACAACCTTGGTAAGTGGTGAAGCTAATGTGCTAAAATCCTTAACAAAACGATGATAAAAACTAGCTAGCCCATGGAAGCTTCTTACCTTGGTGACACTTTTGGGAGTTGGCCATTCCTTAATGGCCTTGATCTTCTCCTCATCAACCTCAATTCCCTTTGTACTAACAACAAAACCAAGAAAAATAACACTTTCCATGCAAAAATTACACTTTTTGAGATTGGCATACAATTTTTCTTCTTTTAAAACTAAAAGCACACATCTCAAGTGTTCAACATGCTCTTCCAAGTTCTTGCTATAGATTAAAATATCATCAAAGTAAACTACCACAAAATTTTCAATGAATGCACGTAAAACATAATTCAGTAATCTCATGAAAGTGCTAGGTGCATTAGTAAGACCAAATGGCATAACCGACCACTCATATAAACCATATTTATTTTTATATACGGTTTTCCATTCGTCTCCTTCTTTCATCCTAATTTGGTGGTATCCACTTCTCAAATCGATCTTACTAAAAATGCAAGAACCATGAAACTCATTTAACATGTCATCTAACATAGGAATGGGATGTCGATACTTTACAGTAATGTTGTTGAAGATTTGGCAATCGATGCACATTCTATAGGTTCCATCCTTCTTGGGCACTAGTAGCACGGGCACGGCACAAGGACTCATGCTCTCACGAACATATCCCTTGCCCATCAACTCCTCGACTTGCTTTTGGAGTTCTTTGGTCTCTTCCGGGTTGCTTCGGTATGCCAGTTGATTGGGAATGACGGCTCCGGGAATGAAGTCAATTTGGTGCTTGATGCCTCTAATGGGTGGAAGTCCACTAGGCATCTCCTCCGAGAAGATATCCTCGAAATCCTACAACAAAGAGGTAGCTAAATTGGGGAGGGAAGGGTGAGATTCATCAAGTGTAAAGAGGGACTCCTTGCACACCATCAAAAGTATGTGTTGATTTCTTTTAAGGCTCTCTCCACATCACCCTTACTAACATAAAAATTCATTTTTTTCTCAACCTCCTTCGCCCTCTTTCTTTTCTCTTTCACCCCCTCACCTTTTTTTCCACTCTCTTCCCCCCCCCCCCCCCCCCCACTCACTTCCATCATTTTCTTTCTTTTTTTCTTTTTCCTCCCCCTCCTCCCTTTTGAGCTTCAATTAGTCCTTATAAACTTCTTCCAGGCTCAAAGGTACTAGTGTTACGGGTTTCTCATTTATTTGGAAATTATACCGGTTCTTTCTCCCATCATACACCACCTTCCTATCATATTTTCAAGGTCTACCCAAAAGTATGTAAGTAGCTTGCATGGGGACCACATCACAAAGCACTTGATCCTCATATGTCCCAATGTTGAAAATAAGAAGCACTTGCTTACTTACCTTCAACTCCGCATAGTCACTCAACCATTGCAATTTATAGGAATTAGGATGTGGCGTCACCGGTAATCCTAGCTTCTCCACCATGATAGTACTCACCACATTTGTGCAACTCCCACTATCAATGATGATACTACAAACTTTATCTCTCACAATACACCTAGTATGAAAGATGTTTTCCCTTTGCTTAGCCATTTCATCAATCTTGGCTTGGGTGTTAAGAGATCTCATGGTAACCAAGGACTTTGATGGACTCACAACTCCCTCCACCCTTTCTTCTTCAGTCTCACTATCATCTTCCCCTTGCACTCGCTCTCTCTCATCTTCATCTCCTGAGTACCACTCCACATTTTTAATGAACATCACTCCATTATTAGGGCACTCCCAGAATAATTCCCCCGACCCCTACACTTGAAACACTCAACATCCCTACTCCTAGAAGCGATAGGAACAACCTTGGGCTTATCCTTGAGGAAGCCAACTTCCTTCTCCTTAGATGACTCAACTTTTTCCTTTAAGTGGTATTTTATCGATCTTATCGTTCCCCCACTTAGACTTTCAAGTGGAACTAGGACCCCCTAAATACTTTTCTTGTCCTTTCTTCTTAAATTGCTCCTTTTTCAATTGGTCCTCCACTTTGATGGGCATGTGCACCAACTCTTCCATTTCCACATAATGGTGCAACTCCACCACATTGGCTATTTCCCTATTCAATCCACTAATAAAATGAGCCATGGTGGCTTCCCTATCCTCCTCTATGTTAGCCCTCATCAAGGCCTTCTCCAACTCCTTGTAGTAATCTTCAACCCCTCTAGATCCTTGAGTAAGAGTTTGTAATCTTTGATAGAGCAACCATATTAGTGACTAGGGACAAATTTTTTCCTCATAAGACTCTTCAACTCATCCCAAGTATCCACACTACTCTCCAAATTCCTCCTCCTAGTGAGCAATAAATTATCCCACCAAGCTATGGCATAGTCGGTAAACTCCTCAACCGCTAACTTGACCTTTTTATCCTTGAAGTAGTTATGGCATTTAAAAATCAACTCCATTTTCCTTTCTTATTCTAAGTAAGCATCCGGGTTACTTTTCACGTGGAAAGAAGGAATTCTCATTTTTATGCTCCCAATGTTTCCATCCACTCCGTCCCTACCTCTAGGCTCCCTCGGATGTCCTCGATCAAAGCATAATAACGCTCTCCTCTATTTCTACCCATATTCCAATTTTGATCACTACCCCCTTCACTTTCCAACTCATCCTCAAACTCATCTCTAATTCCTCTCCCATTCCCCCTTCTTTCAACATTATCCCTTGGAGGTGGATCCTCCCTCTTTGTTTCTAACCTATCCAACCTGCCACCTATTGTCTCCATTTGCCTCATCATTGTAGCCATTGCCTCCACTCGTCTCGTCTTTGTAGCCGAAAGGGTTTGTAGCGTTTCCTGTAATTCTTGAGTTTGGGCATTAGAATCTTGCTCACTTGAAGTATGTGTATTAGCCATGGAGTGGAAGTGTGTAAGTGTCATCACAAAATATTTTCGCTCATGTTTAACTCAATTAGGCTTTTACCCTCTAATGAGCTCCACACTCTTGCCTTTTACCACTCCAAGTTTTCTTACTCAAACTCTCCAAGGAACTTAATCAACTAAATTGAGGAATCAATTCTTGTGTAGTACAAATTTCCACAAATAAACAAACAAGGAAGTAAAGAAAGGATCGACAAAAATAGCAAGTGGAATTTCTTTGCTTACTATTATACAAGAAAGTGAAATTGAATTTTGGAACATTGTATTCAATGGAAGGATCACAATAAACTAGTTAAAGGGAACAATTAATCAATTACGAATTTGTTTGGAAAGTAGACTTTTAACTTGAAAGTTTTCTTTGGAACATTTTATCGAACACTTAGAATGCAACCTTTGAAAAGTATAGGAATTTTCAAGTGTTTGTTCAAATGTAACCCCCAACAACCTCAAATTAATAACAATAATAATACCCAATATGTAGGAATCAAGATATACTCATGGGCATATAATTTTTCCCTTTTTTTTTTTTTTTTTTTTGGTATTTTCGTTTTTGATTTTTTTTTTTTTTTTTTTTTTTGAATATGTAGAACAACAAGAAATGCAAAGATATGTTTATCAATTTTAGAGTCAAGCTCTGATACCAAATGATACGAACCCCTTTGGTGTTTGGACCAAAAATTTCCACAACAATTTTGTATCAAACCCAAGAAAGCTAAAAATGGTAGAAATTGATGAATCTTGACCCAAGTTTATCCTAACCAAAATTCTAAGGATACGAACTCTAACCCAATGGAGAGAATGAAACAAATTCCAAAATGTTTGTGAAGTAACAACAACAAATACACAAGAATAATATTCTCAAATATAAGTTGAAGAAATTTCAAAGATAGTTACAAGAAAAGAAAGGATGTTTATGATGTGAACCCCCTTGGTGTTTAAGCCAAAAATTTCCACAATAATTTTGTATAAACCCAAGAAAGCTAAAAATGGTAATAAATAGATAATCTTGACCCAAGTTTAACCCAACCAGAATTCTAAGGAAGATGAACCCTAGCCTAATGGAAAGATTAAGAGAAATACCAAGATTTTGTGGAATAAACAACAACAAATACACAAGACAAATTCTCAATATAAAAGTTGGAGAAAATTCCAAAGATAGTTACAAGTGAAGAAAGGATTTTACCTCTCTAAAATCTCTCCAATGAGTGTTCTTAATGTCAAAAACTAAGCTAGGGTTTGAAGCAATTTACAATTTGTATTACAAAAGTGAAAGTAAGAAGTTCGAGAAATTGCACAAAAAAACCTCTTTTTTGAATTCGAGAACTTTCGATCGACCGAACCGATCAACCGAAATGGCGCTTTCGGTCGTACAACGCTTAGCCGAACCCGACTGAGGCTACCTCTAAAATCTCTGTAGAGTTTCGGTCGACCAAAGTGACTTTCGGTCGATCGAAATTTCCTGAGCTTCCAAAAATAAGCAATTGACCTCAATCTTGCTCTCTTCCACGTGGACTTGATTTCGGAGCTTGAAAATGAGTCCCGCCATCGACTCTTGGACCTCTTTGGCCTTCGATATTGTCATAGGTCCCACCGGTATTCTTATCGAGAGTTGACTTGTTTGACTTTGACTTGATTGAGTCCCTTGATTCTCATCATCCCCTCCCTCTTGAAAAGGATTCGACCTCGAATCTTCACCTGCATCAAAAAGGGATAAGTCCGAAACATTAAAAGAAGTCGATACATTGTACTCACCCAGGAGGTCAAACTTGTAGGCATTGTCATAAATCTTCTCGATGATTTGAAATGGGCCATCACCACATGGTTTAATTTTGACTTTCTTTGATTCGGGAACCGCTCCTTCCTCAAATGTAACCACACCCAATCACCGGACTCGAATGACACTATCTTTCTACCTTTGTTGGCACTGGAGGCATACTGTTCATTCTTCTCTTCGATTTGGAGTTTGACCTTCTCGTGGAGAGATTTGACTAGCTCCTCCTTTCTCTTCCCATCTAAACTACCTCTTTCATCAATGGGTAAAGGAATCAAATCCAAATGAGTTAATGGGTTAAGGCCATAAATAATCTTAAATGGAGAAAAGAAGTAGTAGAATGAACACTTCGATTATACACAAATTCAACAAAAGGTAGACACTCTTTCCAATTCTTTAGATTGCCTTTAAGGATAGTGCAAAGGAGTTGTGTTAATGTTCTATTAACCACTTCGGTTTGACCATTGGTTTGGGGGTGACAAGTCGTGGAAAATAAAAGTTTAGTCCCCAATTTTCCCCACAAAACCTTCCAAAGTGGCTAATTAATTTAACATCCCTATCCGACACAATGCTCCTAGGAATCCCGTGGACTCTCACTACCTATTTAAAGAATAGGTCGGCTATGTGAGTGGCATCATCGGTTTTATGACAAGCAAGAAAGTGTGTCATTTTACTAAATCGATCAACTATCACAAAGAGAGAATCGCTCCCCTTCTTAGACCTAGGTAGACCTAAAATAAAGTCCATGGAGATGCCGGTCAATGGTTCACTAGGAACGGGTGGGGGTGTATATAACTCATGCGGTACTACCTTGGACTTGGCCTTCCTACAAGTTATGCACCTAGAACAAATTCTCCCATCCCTCCTCATTTTAGGCCAAAAGAAGTGTTCTTGGAAGATTTCCAAGGTCCTCCTCACCCCCAAAGTGAGCCATTAAACCTCCCCCATGGGCCTCTCTCAACATCAACTCCCTCAATGAGCAATTTGGCACATAAAGTTTACCTTCACGAAATAAAAACCCCTCATGCTTATAATATTTATCACATGAAACCCTTTCACATGAAACAAATATACTTGCAAAATCCGCATCATGCACATACAAGTCTTTAATACTCTCAAAGCCCAACAACTTGGCACTCAAAGTAGTAATAAGAGCATACCTTATAGAGAGGGCGTCGGCTACCACATTCTCCTTACCTTGTTTGTATTTGATGACATAGGGAAATGTTTCCACGTACTCCACCCATTTGGCATGACTCTTGCTCAACTTCCCTTGACCCTTCAAGTGCTTCAGCAATTCATGGTCTGTGTGGATGACGAACTCCCTAGGCCACAAGTAGTGGTGCCATTTCTCTAATGCTCTCACCAACGCATAGAGCTCCTTGTCTTAGGTGAGGTAGTTCAAGGTGGCTCCATTGAGCTTCTGGCTAAAGTAGGCAACCGGCTTTTTTTCCTGCATCAAAACTGCTCCAATACCTGTGCCTGAAGCATCACATTCAATCTCAAAAGTTTTGACAAAGTTAGGCAAAGATAAAACCGGGGTGGTGCTCAATCTTTCCTTTATTTCATTAAACGCATTTTCTTGTGCCTCCCCCCATTTAAAACCAACATGCTTTTTGACAACCTCGGTAAGTGGTGAAGCTAGTGTGCTAAAATCCATGACAAAATGACGATAAAAACTAGCTAATCCACGAAAACTTCTTACCTCGGTAACACTTGTGGGAGTGGGCCATTCCTTAATGGCTTTGATCTTCTCCTCGTTGACCTTTATCCCCTTAGTACTAACTACAAATCCAAGAAAGACAACACTCTCCATGCAAAAATTACACTTTTTGAGATTTGCATACAATTTTTCTTCCTTTAAAACCAAAAGTTCACTTCTCAAGTGTTCAATATGCTCATTCAAATTATTGCTATAAATCAAAATATCATCAAAGTAAACTACCACAAATTTTCCAATGAGTGCACGCAAAACATAATTCATTAATTTCATAAAAGTGCTCGGTCCATTAGTGAGACCGAAGGGCATAACCAACCACTCATATAACCCATGTTTAGTTTTAAAAGTGGTTTTCCATTCATCTCCTTCTCTCATCCTAATTTGGTAGCATCCACTCCTCAAATCAATTTTACTAAAAATGCAAGAACCATGCAATTCATCTAGCATATCATCTAACCTAGGAATGGGGTGTCGATACTTTACCATTATGTTGTTGATGGCTCGAAAATCGACGCACGTTCTATAGGTTCCATCCTTCTTGGGCACTAGTAGCACGGGAACGGCACAAGAACTCATACTCTCACGAACATATCCTTTGCTCATCAACTCCTCGACTTGCTTTTGGATTCCTTGGTCTCTTTCGGGTTGCTTCGGTATGCCGGTCTATTTGGAATGACGGCTCCGAGAGTGAAATCAATCTGATGTTCGATGCCCCTAATGGGTGGAAGTCCACTAGGCATCTCCTCTGGGAATACATCTTCAAACTCCTACAACAAAGAAGTAGCTAAAGTGGGGAGGGAAGTGTGAGATTCATCAAATTTAAGGAGAGATTACTTATACACCATCAAAAGGATGTGGTGCTTTTCTTTTATCGCTCTCTCCACATCTCCCTTACTAGTATAAAAATTCATTTTTTTCTCAACATCTTATGCTCTCTTTCTTTTTTCTTTCAACCCCTCATTTTTTTTCACCACTTTTCTCCCCCTTTTTTTTTCATTCTCTTTTTGTGCCCCACTCAACTCCATCTTTTTTTTCTTCTTTCTTTTTCCTCTTCCTCCTCCCTTTTGAGTTTCAATTGGTCTTTATACACTTCTTCCGGACTCAAAGGTAGTAGTGTAGCGGGATTCCCATTCATTTGGAAGCTATACCTATTTTTCCTCCCATTATACAACACTCTCCTATCATATTTCCATGGCCTACCCAATAATAAATGTGTAGCTTGCATGGGAACCACATCACATAGTACTTAATCTTCATATGTCCCAATGTTGAAAGTAAGAAGTACTTGCTTGCTTACCTTCAACTCACCATAATCACACAACCATTGTAACTTATGAGGACTAGGATGTGGCATTAAGGGTAATCCCAACCTCTCTACCATACTAGTACTAGATACATTGGTACAACTTCCCCCATCAATGATGAGACTACAAGCTTTGTCCCTCATAAGACACCTAGTGTGGAAAATATTTTCTCTTTGCTTAGCCGTCTCATCCACCTTGGTTTGGGTGTTGAGAGATCTAATGGTGATCAAGGACTTGGGTAGACTAACAATTCTTCCTGACCATCACTATCATCTCCAACTTGTACTCTCTCTTCGTCCTCTTCATCTTCCAAGCACCACTCCCCATTCTTAATAAACATCACCCTATTGTTAGGGCACTCTCGAGAACAATGCCCCCATCCCCTACATTTGAAGCATTCAATATCCCGACTCCTAGAAGCGGTAGGAACAACCTTAGGATTATCCTTGACGAAACCAACTTCCTTCCCCTTGGAGGTTTCAATGTTCTCTTTAAGTGGTGTTTTATCCACCTTATCACTTTCCCACTTAGACTTCCAAGTGGAACTAGGACCCCCAAAAAATTTTCTTGTCCCTTTCTTTTAAATTGCTCCTTCTTTTTCAATTGAGCTTCCACTTTGACAGCCATGTGCACCAACTCCTCCATCTCCACATAATGGTGTAACTCCACCACATTGGCTATCTCCCTATACAACCCACTCATAAACCAAGCCATGGTGACCTCTCTATCCTCCTCTATATTAGCCCTCATCAATGCCTTCTCCAACTCCTTGTAATAATCTTCAACCCCCTTAGATCCTTGAGTAAGAGTTTGTAATCTTTGATAGAGCCCCCTATAGTAGTGACTAGATACAAACCTTCTCATCATAAGACTCTTCAATTCATCCCAAGTATCCACACTACCCTCTAGATTCCTTCTCCTAGTGAGCAATAAATTATCCCACCAATCTAAGGCATAGTCGGCAAACTCCACTAATGTTAACTTAACCTTTTTATCCTAAAAGTATCTATGACAATCAAAAATCAATTTCATTTTCCTTTCCCATTCTAGGTAGGCATCCGGATCACTCTTCCCATAGAAAGAAGGAATTTTCATCTTTATGCTTCAAAGATTACCATCCACTCCGTCTCTACTTCTATGGTTCCTCCCATGACCTCGACCAACTCCCCTCACATTCCTACCTCCTCTATTCCTACCCATGTTCCAATTTTGGTCACTACCCCCTTCACTCTCCAATTCATCATCATCAACATCAACATCATCATCCTCATACTCATCTCTAGCCCTTCTCCTATCACCCCTCCTAACATTATCATCCTTTGGGGGTGGAATTTCCCTCCTAGTCTCCAACTTTGCTAACCTCCCCTCCAATCTTCCTCCCATATCCGCCTTGATTACCGTGAGAGCTTGTATCATATCCCTCAACTCTTGAGTTTGTGCATTGGAATCGTGTCCACTTGAAGTATGTGTATTAGCCATGGAGTGTAAGTGTGCAAGTGTCCTCACAAATTATTTCCGCTCGTGTTTCACTCAATTAGGATTTTTCCCTCTAATGAGCTCACCACTATTTCCTTTTACCACTCCAAATTTTCTTACCCAAACTCTCCAAGGAACGTAATTCAACTAGATTGAGAATTCAATTCTTGTGTAGCACAAATTCGACAACAACAAGGACGCAATGGAAGGTTTGACACAATAGCAAGTAGAATTTATTTGCTTGCTATTATACAAGAAAGTAAGGAATTGAACTTGATTAACAAGGTTTTCAAGGGTATAGTCACAATAAGCCTGATAAAAGACACAAGGAATCAACTAGGAATGTGTTTGGTAAATGAAAGGTAGGATTTCAACATGTAAACACTCTTTGGGACATTTTGTCAAACACTTATGATGTAAACTTGAATAGTTTATGATTTTTCAAGTGTTTGTTCAAATGTAACCCCCAACAAATTTCAAATTGATAACAACAATAATATCCAATATGTAGATTTCAAGAAATATTCATGGGCTTTGAGTTTTCCCCAATTGTTTTGGAATTTTCTTTTTCTTTTTTTTTTTTTATGGAGAATAACAAGAATTTAAAGATAGGAATACCAATTTTTAGAATCAAGCTTTGATACCAAATGATGTGAACCCCCTTGGTGTTTAAACCAAAAATTCTCACAATAATTTTGTATCAACCCAAGAAAGCTAAAAATGGTAATAAATGGATAATCTTGACCCAAGTTTAACCCAACCAGATTCTAAGGAAGATGAACCCTAGCTCAATGGAAAGATTAAGACAAATACCAAGATTTTGTGGAATAAACAACAACAAATACACAAGACAAATTCTCAATATATAAGCTGAAGAAAATTTCAAAGATAGTTACAAGTGAAGAAAGGATTTTACCTCTCTAAAAGCTCTCCAAGGAGTGTTCTTAATTTCAAAAACTAAGCTAGGGTTTGAAGTAATTTACAATTTGTATTACAAAAGTGAAAGTAAGAAGTTTGAGAAATTGCACAAATATTTCGGTCGAACACATGGTCGATTGAAATGGCACTTTCGGTCGTACAACGCTCGGCCAAACCCGACTGAGGCTACCTCTAAAATCTCTGCAGAGTTTCGGTCGACCGAAGTGACTTTCGGTCGACCGAAATTTCCTGAGCTTCCAAAAATAAGCAATTGACCTCAATCTTACTCTCTTCCACGTGGACTTGATTTCGGAGCTTAAAAATGAGTCCCGCCATCGACTCTTGGACCTCTTTGGCCTTGGATCTTGTCATAGGCCCCACTAGTATTCTTATCGAGGGTTGACTTGATTGACTCCCCTGATTCTCATCAGTTTACCTCTCTAAATGCTCTCAAAGAGTCTTCAATGTCCAAAGCTAAGTGTTAGGGTTTGAGAGAAATGATATTTATAGTACAAAAATTAAGGAAGAATTTTTTTTTTGAGAAATTGCAAGAAAAGCCCTGAAATTTGAATTTGGGGACTTTCGGTCGACCAAAAAGGTCGACCGGACCACTTTCAGTTGATCAAATGGCCCACCGAAATAATAGTTTCAGTCGAACATTGATCATTTGACCCGACTAAGGCTACCTCTAAAATTCCTGTAAAGTTTTAGTCTACCAAGGTGACTTTCGGTCGACCGAAAGTGCCTCAAGCTCCAAAATTAGGCAATTGACTTCGGTCTTCCTCTCTTCCTCGTGGACTTATTTTAGGAGTTTGTAAATGAGTCCCGCCATCGAATCTTGGACCTCTTTGTCTTTGGATCTCGTTAGGGGCCCCACCGGTATTCTTATCAAGGTTTGACTTTGACTTGGTTGACTCCCTTGATCATCACAAACTCTCCCAAAATCATTTCCAGTTTTCAAGCTTTAAAGGTATTCTATCATTTTCAAACTTGATTCTGAATCGGGACGTGTTAATGCAATAACATGATCCCGATAAGTTCTATAGCATACCTGTAGAGATTCTGCATCATTGGTTTAAAGAAAACATTAAAAATAAGCTATGATCAGAATCTGATTACAGGTACGAAATATAAGTGTCGATACCATGTATCGATACATTTCGATCTGCAAGAACATGTCTTCATGTGTTGTTTTTTAGTAAAACAGAATTCTGATTTTTTATTTTTTTGCTATTTTCAGGTCTTGGTAATTGTAAGTAACACTTGTTCTTATGTATATTCTCTTAAATGTTACTACGTATTTTAAGACATGATTTATTTCGATATTACATAAAGTAAATATTTTTGCATAGTATTAATATCATACTATATCCCCCTTGTTATCTCGCCTATGGTGTTTTTCTTGATATTCGAGCCACGATGTGGTTACACTTGTTAAAAGATTTTAGGGGATTTCAAATTCCTGCTTGAATTCGTGGAATATCATGCTTGAGCTCATGTTATTTATTTCCCTACTTGTTATATTGCACGCTCGGGATAGTGGATGATTTGTAATATGGTCCCCATTAAAAGTCATGTTCTTAAAAGAAAAACGGTTACTTGTTGAATACTTTGTATTCATGTTTTCAATGTTTTAAACTTGTAGATGCTAGAACGACAAATATTTGAAGCAAATTCTACGGGATGAAAATTATCATCGGATGGTTCGAAGTACATGTATATTGTCGAGATCGAGATATGGAGTTACCTGCTGAGTATTCAACCTTCTATCGTTACGAGTTTACCCGTATGCATCTTGAATATTACCATGCAGATACTTTTGAGTTTTTGTATGCCGAAAGTTTTAATTTTACAAATGATTAGTACGTTCTTTGTTTTTGTTACATACTAGTCTTGAGATTTTTTGTTTAGTATATAACCTCACAATTCAACTTTGTACTTTTGTAAAACAGTTCGGCATATAACATTAAGTTTTCGAAGACTTAGGTATTTATCAATATATGTATCGATGCCGAAGTTTAAATTTTTGTTATATGCATAAAATGAACACCAGAGTCAAATCTCAGAACTTAAATATCAAGACTGCAACTGTAAGTATCGATACTATGTATAGGTTCTTTAACATAATCATTACAATTTATAAATCAATTTATAAACAACACAATTTCACAAATCACTTTTTAATCACACATTTCTCTCTCCACTTTTTAACCACATATTTTACGTCAAAAACATAAATAAACCAATTTTTAATTGCAACAATATTAAGGAATACAACCTAAAATGCATCAATCAAAATACGAGGGACCAACCTACAAATAAAGATGGAGGACCAGAGTGAATGGAGAAAAAGTATCTCCAAGCGATCATCTCGGAGTATTTTAACCAGACAAAACTTCAATTAACTAAACCAAGCGATGACCTTTGTTAAAATCAAGCGATCGCTTGGGGAAAAGGTGGCCAAGATTTTGTGTTCCTTGTTAAACCCAATTTTTAAGATATTTGTTGGAATTAGACTAGTACTCTAACCTAATATAAATACATGAAACACGAAAATCAAAGGGTCATCAAACATTATAAAGTGGCAAAATTTGTAATTCAATTGAAGAGGCAAGAATACAAGCAATTCATATCAAGATCTCATCCAGTAAATATTGAAGTGGAGATTTAATTCAAGATCTTATTCTTTTCTGGTTATGAATTCAACAAGGTTGTTTTGTTTTCTTCTCATCACCATAACAGGCTAAATACTAAGATGAAACTTTTATTATTTTCTTATTAAAGAATATAGCCTAAATTTCATTAATCAAAAGATGAGGGACCAACCTACAAATAAAAATAGAGGACCAAATTGTAGGGAGGAAAAATATCCCCAAGCAATCTTCTAGGAGTATTTTAACCAGATATAACTTCAAGACTAAACCAAGCAATCACCTTGGTTAAAATCAAACGATCGCTTAGGCAAAAGGTGGCCAAGATTTTGTTTTCTTGTTAAACCAAAGTTTTAAGATATTTGTTGGGCTTGGACTAGTACCCTAACAGCCTAACTTAATATAAATATGCGAGACACAAAATTTAGATGGATATCAAGCATTATCAAGAGGCAAATTTTGTGATTCAATTGAAGAGGCAAGAATACAAGCAATTCATATCAAGATCTCATCTGGAAAAAATTGAAGTCAAGATTTAATTCAAGATCTTATTCCTTTCGAGTTATAAATTCAAAAATTTTGTTACAAGTAATTTCATTATTATGTTCTCTTGAATTGAAACAGGGGAGATATATAGAGAGGTTACGAGAAGCAAGGGAAAGGCGAGGGGGGAGAAGGTGAGAAAAAAAAAAGGAAAGGAAGAAAAATTTAGATGCCACTTTTGTTAAGCCTGAGCTCCATTCTTGTAGTCTTTAAGAGGTAAGCAATAAATTGTTTGTTTTAGAATGGGTTATATTTTAGGGTTTTTGAAGAAGTATACACATGCACGGAGAAATCACCTGTGATAGCCGATAGCCGGTTGTATTTGTATGGAATTGTATCAGGTTATATCAGGATATATCCTCATTTAACCTGATATGCTAGGAGTGCTTTTACACACGCTTGCAGTCAGCCACAATAACATGGAAGTCGTGTTCCGAAGTCAGCCACAATAACATGGAAGTCGTGTTCCATATATGCGTTTTTTTTTTTTTTTTTCCTTTTTACATTTTTACACTTTTTTTAGTTATAGTGAATGAGTTGGCCAGACTTGATTGGTCCTGTTTCTTTTGTGTCTATGTATATAAACTCTTGCTCCTAGCTTGAGGTTTTTTATTTCAATAAAATCCAGATTACATTTTCTGTTAAATTTCAATATTTTTCATGGTATCAGGGCGTGGTTCGATTCATTGGGAAATCGATTATTGAATTTCTTCAATGGAAAATGAAAATGAAGATAGTGATGCAGCTATAGGAACTAAAACTAAAGTACTTTCGAAGGAGTACTCAAATGATAAAGCTCTGTCAGGATAGGTTTGTAAGCTTAAACGTAGTCTTTATGGATTGAAACAAGCTTCCAGGCAGTGGAACAATGGGTTTTGTCATAAATTACTTGAGTTCTATTGGTATACGTAGATGATATTCTGATTGCAGGATCTAGTGAACAAAAGATCGTGGAAACTAATTTATTTCATTTTATTTATTTATTTATTTTGCATCAGACATTTACAATCAAAGATCTTGGGTATGCCAAATACTTCTTGGGCATAGAAATTGCTAGAGGTAATAAAGAAATGTACATTAATAAAAGAAAATACATCCTTGATATCATTAAAGATGTTGGTTTGATTGGAGCAAAGTCCACTGATGTTCCCATTCCAAAAGGTACTAAATTGGTTGAAAAAGGGGGAGCTTTGCTTACAAATCTGGGGAAATATAGAAGGTTGGTTGGAAGATTACTTTATTTAAATCTAACACGGCTTGATATAACATACGGAATGCAGCAGCTCAGTCAGTTTGTAACATCACCTTGCACAGTTCACTGGGAAGCAACTTTGCATCTTATAAGGTATCTTAAGGGCTGTCCTTCCAAATGTTTATTTTTTTCTACACAAAACAACCTCAGGTTGGAAGAGTACTCGGATGCAAACTGGGGCTCATGTCTACAAGGAGATCCCTCGCTGGATATTGTATTTACCTTGGATCCGCTTCGGTTTCCTGGAAAAAAAAAAAAACCACCTTGTCCCGTTCATCTGCTGAGGCAGAGTACAGAGGTATGGCGAGTACCGTGTGTGAGCTGCAATGGCTGACTTACATTCTAAAAGATCTTCATGTTCCAATGGTCCAACCAATTTCATTATGGTGTGATAATAAGGTGGTTATCACTGTGAATCCGGTATTTCATGAACGCACTAAGCATCTTGAAATAGACTATCATGTGGTTCGAAATCAATTCAAAAAGGGTCTCATTCATCCTCAATATCTTTCTTCTACTCGTGGCAGATATCTACCATACTCCACCTTGAGGAGGGGGTGAAGAAGTATACACAATCACGGAGAAATCACCTGTGATAACCGTGGTTGTATTTGTATGGAATTGTATCAGGTTATATCAGGATATATCACCTGATATAACCTGATATGCTAGGATTTCTTTTATTGTATCAGGTTATATATCACGATATAATATAACCTAATATGGTAGGAGTTCTTTTACAGACACTTGAAGTCAGCCACAATAACATGGAAGTCATGTTCATATGCGTTCTTTTTTTCCTTTTTACACTTTTTCTAGTTATAGTGTAATGACTTGCCCAGACTTGATCGATCCTCTTTCTTTTTGTGTCTGTGTATATAAACTCTTGCTCCCAGCTCGAGTTTTTTTTATTTCAATAAAATTCAGATTACATTTTTTGTTAAATTTCAATATTTTTCAGTTTTTGATTATTGGTTATTGTGTGAAATATAGGAAACGTAAATGGTTGATTTGAGTATTTTGAGCTATATATTTACGTCCTATGGAGGAAATAATGATTAAATTTTTAGGGTTCTTAAGCTAATGTGTTGAACTCGAAAATTAAGCAAGATTTAAGCTTGTTGAGCCTCTTGTTTGTTTTCTATTGGTTAGTGCTCGGAATCGTTGAGTTTTAAAAGTTTAGTATTTTTAATATGCCTATATTCATGTGATGACCAATTCTGAAGTCACTAAAATGGGAGACTTGATGGATATACGAATTTCCTTTGGATAGCATATTAATAGAAGATATATTGACTATTATACGAGTTTTCTTAGCAAATTGCATGAAGGGCAGCCATGATATTTGAAAGAACAGTAGACATAATGAGAAAAGTTAGCTTGATTTTAAGTTGGAAACTGGCTTTAATAGGTTGATATGGAAAGATTAAGTATTGGCCTTGTGCCTTACATATATAGGCTTTGGGCCGTGTAACATCTTGCTTTATTCTTTGGGGCAGTCTATGACATATGACACAGATTATCAACTTATCTAATTTGAATGACTTTGTCTTGTACATGAGTAAGGTTGTTCGTTGGGTACATTTTAGTCCAATTTATAAGGAAACTCTATCAAAATTTTTATAAATTCATACGGGATGAGTTTTATTTTAGAAGATATTTTGAAAGATAAGAAAAGTTAAGGTTGACTTGGTGGTGGGTCTAACATCTAGCTGACACTTTCCATCGACACAGTTATGTTCCAAGTCTAGTAGGATAATTTGGGACGGATCTGACAATGTTGTTTTATTTTCTTCTCATCACCATGATAGGCTAAATCCCATATTATATTAGGGCTAAGATGAAACTTTTGTTATTTTTTTGTTATTCTTGATTTTGAATTTTCATAAAGACATTTTTTTTTTTTTATTTTCTTGAGCAATTGATATTGATTTTTATTTTTCTACAATTGTGTGGTAGATGATTGTATGAACTTTTAATGTTTATACATAATCAACACAAGTACAAAAGACATTAAAAAATAATATTCTGTTACAATAATTATTAAAATTTAAAAATATAGCATAACTAGTACAAATTATTAAAAACTTCTATGAATAATAAATTCCTAATTAAATGATAAAAGATTATTATTGATTTCAATAATTTTTACGAGTTATTATTAACTTAATTGAAAATGCAAATATTAGTAGGTTTTTAATGATATATCATGTTTGATGAAATGTGTATGAATATTGATGCATGTGAAAAGTATCAATATATTTCTTATAATTTATGCATTTGTGCCGGTATTTAACCTTTTCTTTTCTTCCAATTATCATTATAAATATCATTTATAATAATTATAAATGCTTGCTTAATATTTACCCAGCAAATATTTTTATTTAACAAATAAGATTATACTTTTATTTACAAAATCAAGTTCTTAAAATAATAATTAAGAAAATCTCGCAATTATTATGATACAGCAACTGACAACATTAGAAATCAAGAAATTATACAGGAAAATATTATACCATATAATCTTTACAAAATTATTAAAATTAAGAATGATTAAAAAACATTAATCGTTCTTGACAATACTATTAGTATTTATCAATTTTATTAACTAAAGTGATAATCAAAGCATTAACTCTTCAGTGTTACCTTCATTCGGTAACTTTGTTTACAAATTTATTTATAGATAACACATTCTTCCAACCCAACTTTTAACCACAAAGATATTTCAAAACTATTTTTCACACACACATTTTACCTCGAAAACAACAAATAAATAAAATATTAATAATTAAATAATAATGTTATATTTAAATTTTCTTCACCACATAAAAAAATATTTATGCATTTTGCAATACAGAATAGTACACAGAATAGTTTGATGCTTTCATTTCATTTAGTAATTGAAAATATTGTTTCGTATAAAATAAAATAAAAAATCTTGAAATAAAAAAAAAAGTATTTTTTTTTTAATAAAATCAACTTCACAATCCCAACGTGGGTTTTATTCCTCCGTCAGTTTTGTGAGATGGGGGTTTGGATACCCCTACCATTTTATTGATATCAAAATTTATTATAAGGAGGGGGACATAAAATCAAACCTCTGAAACATTACAATAAAGGAATTCAACACTATCAAAAGATGAAAATGCAAATTAAGAAAACTATATACTATCAGAAATGTTAACCTATCTAATATATGGAATTCCTTCTGCATCCATCTTGATTAATCCATTGAGTAGCCCAGTAAATTTATGATCTTCCAAAATACAAACTTCCTTCTTTTCTGTTTCCAGGTTGGCTATATGATCAGCAACAGCATTGACTTCCCTCCAGATTTGTGCAACTTCACTCTGTTTCGTTCGCAGTAATGCTTTGATTTCAGCCAAAACATACTTTAAATTCCAAGGTCCATCACAATCTTTGGTAATTAATCTGCTAGCTAAATTAGAGTCAGTTTCAATAATTTCAGGAAGACAATCTCGTAACTTGCATAACCTCATTCCAATTAGTTTAGTGTGAACTTCGGCCTCCAAAATGGACATATTCTGTAATTTTTGGTAATACCCAAATAGAACTTGACCATTGTTGTTTCTTAATACTCCTCCCACAATTGCAACGTTACCAGATTTTATGCTAGCATAGGTGTTGAGTTTAGGTTGATTTATTTTCGACTTCTTCCAGGCTATAGGCACCAAGGACGTTCTCACCACATTCTTACGACTTTTGTCAAGTTCTTCGAAGTTGGAAGATCCATTTTTATGCAGTCATAATAGCAAAAGATTGATTCATCACCTTTATTTCACGTTTTGATTCATTTCTTGCAATCCAAAATATCCCGAAAACAACAAGTGGGATTCTGCTGACAGTACTACATTTTGATGGGCAGTGATTATACCAATGTAGGAATAAATACCTTGGATGAGATGAGTTAATCTACTTGACCCTGTACTTTCAATGAAAATGCTTCCAAACTCGATCTGCCACAAAACCTTCCACAAAAACATGGTTGATACTTTCCACTTGTTCACAACATTGACATTTTGAAGGGAGATTTATTCCAAATCTGGTAGAGAGAATTTGATATATAGGTAACCAATCTTTCCATAGTTTCCAGTTGAATACAGAAATACGAGGTTATAACCATTTATGCCATGATAGCTTAAAGACTTGTTGAACCGGGTGAGAGAGTCTAATTTCCTTAACCCAGAAGGAGGTAGAGAAAGTACCAGAATTGTCCAGTAGGTAGCATATTTTGTCCTCTTCAAAAGAAATGGGGATCTTAAGGATGTTCTGAGTAACTTCATTAGGAAGGATATCATGAATTTTTTGTGCATTCCATTCATTATCTTGATAGAAATCAGATACTCTATCACTAAAGTTTTCATCATTATTAAGGCTAAACCATTTGAGGGTCCCCATTTTCATCCACCGATCATGTCAAAATGATATATTTCCCTAGCCTATTCTCCAAGTAATATGAGGTTCAACCAATTGCTGGACAACTTTGATTCTTCTCCATACTTGAGAGTCTTGCATTTTGGATTTTATCTGTGTGGAATGAACTCCTTTGCAGTATTTCCCTTCTAAAACTTCCCTCCAAAGCGACTTCTGTTGTCGAAATAACCACCAAAGTTTACAGTTGAAAGCAGTGTTGTAATCTTGTAAAGCTCTGCAGCCTATACCACCCTCTTCGATTGGAAAACAAATTTTATGCCAAGCTGATCAATGAATTTTTTTATCCAACCTTTGATCACCCCATAGAAAACCATTAAAGGTCCTCTCCAACTTTTGAAATACAGCTTTAGGAGGTTGCATAACTTGGAGCAAATATAGTAGTATTGAATTAGCCACATGCTGAGGTAATATCAGTCTACCTCCCATAGATAAAAGATGATTCTCCCAATTGAATATTCTACTTTTGATCTTCTCCAAAAGGTCATTGAAAAAGGAAAATATTTTTATATCCCTTATGTAGAGGAATTCCCAGATAATTCAAAGGTAGCTCCACGGGTTGGAATCCAGTCCATGATTGAATGTTCTGTTTGTTGTATTTGGCTAACATGGTGAAAGAACATTTCTGAACATTGACACACTGACCAGATGATGATGAGTATTCATTGAGGAATGCCATGACTCTTTGAACCAAAGTTTTTTGTCCATTGGAAAAAATGATATTTTCATCAGCAAAACTGAGGTGAGAAATGAGAATTTTGCCTCCATATCTGTACTGCAAAGACTTGTTTTGTATGAATAAATTGTTGATGCCCCTTGAGAAAGATTCTGCCATAATAACTAAGAGGGATGGAGAAATTGGGTCGCCTTGTCTGAGTCTTCTTGTAGAAGGAAAATACCCAGCCAGTTCACCATTTATCAACACTGAGAAATGACAGTGACAAACACATTTACGCACTTTATCAATCCATTCTTCATTATATACAAAGGCCTTTAAAACCGAGAAGAGGAAGTTCCATTCAACCATATCATAAGCTTTAGCCATGTCTAATTTCATAATGAAATTGCCTCCTCTCACTTTTTTATCAATCTGTGATATCATCTCCTAGGCCAATAGAACATTTTCTGAAATGGACCTTCTCGGAGTAAAACCACTTTGATTAGGCGAGATGATCTTGGGTAGTAATGCAGCCAGTCTATTATTTATGATCTTAGTTGTGATTTTGCTGATAACATTGCACAAGCTTATTGGCCTATAATCCTTTCATCCTTGAGGATCTTCTTTTTTGGGAATTAAAATTATAGCCGTGGAAGTCATACCTTGAGGCATCTTTCTACCTCTGAAGAAATCCCTTATAGCATCCATCAGATCACTTTTAATAGTATGCCAGCATGATTGATAAAAACCCACTCCAAACCCATCTGGACTTGCCATGTTGTTCTTATCAAAACTCTGCACAATTTGTTTGATCTCCTCTTCACCTGGAATCCGATTAAGAACCTTATTCTCTTCAGTGGAAATCAGAGATGGGATATGGCTGATAGAACTTGGATTCATATTCAATTGTTCAGCATCAAACATTTGCTTGAAAGAATTCACCACAGACTCTTAATGATATCAGGATTCTCAAGCCAGTCCCCTTCTTTAACCAGAACTTTGTGAATTTTAGCCCTTTGTCGTCTACCCCTGATCTGGGCATGAAAAAAGGAAATATTTCTATCACCATCATGTAGCCATTTATTACCAGCCTTTTGCTTCCAAAATGTCTCCTCCTCTATCAAATCTTTATTCGGATTTGCATATACAAGATGGACATCAATTCTATTCTCAGAGGTTTCGTCCTCCATATAAATCCTTTCCTTAACTTCAACTATTAATTCCACATTTTTCACTTTTTCAAATATTTCCAAATTACTCTTTATTCCATCTTTTTAAGACTCTCTTCAACCTTTTGAGTTTGAATAGAAATCCATAAAGGCCTTTAGAAAATGGAATTGAAGGTTGGTTCCAACAATCATCAACCACCTTATAGAAGTTATCATGAAACATCCAAGAATTCAGAAATTTGAATAATGATTTGCACTTACATCCATCCTCAATTTGTTCCATAAGTATTGGACAATGATCAAATGTATTTTTATTGAGAATAGAAACTTTTAATGAACCAGCCTCCGGGGCAACCTTGCTGTTGATTAGGATTCTATCTAACTTCTCCCATAATTTCCCTCTATTCCAAGTAAACTGATTTCCAATCATATGGACTTCCGAAAGGTTGCAATCAATGAGAAGGTTTACAAAATCTTTCATAGACTGGACATTTTGTTGTACACCACCCTTTTTCTCCTCACTCCTTAGTATGGCATTGAAGTCCCTGCCAATGAACCATGGCATATTCAGAATAACAGACATTGATGCGTGTCGCGATGCACCAAAATAATAAATAATTCCTTACTTACTAAATATTAATTAATAATGTAGTAGCGAGAGTAAGGGTCGATCCCACGAGGAACGGAAACTAAAATTAGTTGTTCGATCAATTAGAATAGAATTTGAGAGTTTTCTTGTTTGGAAATTATTTGAATGAAAACTATGCGTAAAATAAATAATTAAATATGACTAGAGAATTAATATGAGAATAAATCTTGTTCTCGGGTTCGGTTGTGCCCTTAATTAATGTTATACTTTTCCTTGTAACGTGTTTATATCCCTATTCAATTATCAATCATAAATAATCAACAAGTTCTGATTATCTAAAATCTTCCTTATGTGTATTGATTCAAAACAAGTTCTTCGAACCAATTCTAGCAACGGACAATCCTAAACAAGCTCTTAGGATTTAATGCACGACTAGTATGAAAATTTAGAAGAATAGATTGAATTGGATCGTTAATTACACGAGCTCAAATTAATCAATCCAAGTCGAATTATTACTAAATCTGCACGAGATTTATTTGCTACTAAAGTAAAGATTCAACGACAATTACGGATCAAGAATCTAAACATAGCATATTCATGAATCCAAAGATCAATAATCCAATTGGTCAAATTAAACTATTAATCAAATAAACTCAATGAACATTCAAAACATAATAATCCAACAATTGAAATAAAGAAATAAATTCACGCTACTAATTTGTAGGAAAAGAAAATAACATAATTGAGATAACACAACTTATCCTTTGAATAAGATATGAAATTTAGCCTAACATGATTGTGGTAGATTCTTCAAGTTGCTTCATGAATTTCATTGTTGTCGATATTCTTGCGCTTGAAAATCTCCCAAGAATGCTCTATATTTTGCTCTCAATTTTCCTCAATGTCCAGCCCCCTTTTTGTGGTGATTTTGCTCATTTAATACTCTCAAAATTGTGCCCTAACTTTACCCCAAAGATATACCAAAGATAGAACTTGAATCAGATAAGGAAATTTCTTGGCGAGTAAGTTATGGCCGTAACTTTCCTTATCACGGCCGTAAGTGAGCTACTGAAAATTTTTGGAATTTCGAAGTTACGGCCGTAACTTTGTCATTTACGGCCGTAAGTGCATCTCTGTCGAGAAGCGTATATGCTCGATGTTTTGGTCATAACTTTCTCTTCTGAAGTCCGATTGTGGTGATTCAAGTTGCGTTGAAAGAAAACTCAAATATCTAAATTTTTTTGTGAAATAGCTCTTCTCAAATTCGAAAGTATTCTATGACCAAATTGAGCTTCAATCTATGACTAAAATTCATGATCACAATCCTTGCGGGTTTTTGATTTCCAACTTAATCCCAAACCTTCTTTGACCATAATTTTTGCATCTAATCTTCTTCCCATGTGCCATTATTGATTTGGAGCTCTTTGAATATGCCATTGAACCTCACTTCTTGATTTTTTTTGTATTTCTTTGGTCCTGTTTCCTTTCTTTTTCTTCTTTTTGACCTTACATAGCACAATAAGTGAAAGTGTATTAAACGATACTTCAATATGATCAAACCAATAACAAAATAAGATAATAAGTGAATTAAATACGTGCTAATAAAGCACTTATCAAATCCCTCCACACTTAAACCATAGTTCATCCTCGAATAATGATGTGAAAGAAAAGAAACATAACTCAAACAAAAAGATAGACCTTCAATCGGAAAGTCAAGGTTACAGCCCACTTCTCTTTTAGCATGAAAATTCAATTGCATAACCGGAGTGTGTTAGTGTGTGCAAGAGATGCATCATCTAATATCCTCTGAACAGAATTGAAAATAAATACCCCCGACCCAATTCATTTCCCAATGTGGCTTGTATCCTCCCACCTCTCGTGAATTTTCTCTTAACCTCTATCAATTATTTACTACATGGGTGTTAGTTTTGGCCAACTTGAAAGCACAAAATATAGACCAAGTAATTCAAACCACTCATAAGCATATGTAATGGGAGTTAACACCCTCACTAGATATTTCTCTCTTCGCACAAAGTGTATAAGGGTGAGAATTTTCACTCAACTCACTGCATGGAGAATCTATTACCACAGACTGCTCAAATGTCATAACCGGAGCCAACAATAACACAAGTGCAAAGTAAAGATCTTTATTTGGTTGTAACGGAGCTTCGGGTCAGGTAGGATAAAATGACATATTTAGGCTGAGTCGAGAAGGAATTTCGCAAACCAAGTTAATTCACAATGACATTACTTCCTTCACCCCTTAATATGAACTTCATTGTTTCCCGCTACCCAACTTTGTTCACACTTGAATCTCTTCTTTTCTTTTCTTTTTTTCTTTTTTTTTCACAAGTTGAGTATTTGACATCATCAACCACTAATTTTCATGACTAAACTTCCTTTTCATTGCTTTTTCTCTTTCATTTTTTTTTTCAAGTACAGACTGCAACTTTTTTTTTTGTTCAAATCATTACGCAATCACCAATTGGCACAAGATAGAATTACATTTCCCTGAATTC
The DNA here is from genome assembly GCA_963555705.1 of Ligustrum vulgare. Taxonomy (NCBI): domain Eukaryota; kingdom Viridiplantae; phylum Streptophyta; class Magnoliopsida; order Lamiales; family Oleaceae; genus Ligustrum; species Ligustrum vulgare. The sequence continues at coordinate 24,078,435 of OY743186.1, forward strand.
AGTCCATTACTCACCCATCACCCAACACAAGATAACCATTTCAACTTCATAGACTTAGACCACAGCACGATTCTCAATCAACAAAAGCTTGCGAATCCCTTCTCTATGGGTTCAAAACAAAGACAATGCGAAAGAAAGGGTATTCGTGGCTTGTAGCGTGGCATAAAAAATTCAAAGAAAGGCTAAGGCTCAAAAGGGCTTCTATTGGTAAATGCATCATGGTGGCCCGTTTAGAAGGTTAAATTTGGTTTAACCTAATGCCTCTACTATATTTTGCACTTGAGTCAAAAAGCTACAACGGTATGCACAAGAAAGCACATCTAAGCACAAACCAACCATACAGGACACACATAAAAAAAAAGCTTCATATAAAGAGTAAAAGTAGCTCATAGGCTCAAAAGCTCACAAATTATGGTTTATATGTGCTTCTCCCATCCAATTATGAGTTATAGGTCATTGCTCAGTCTTCATTCCGAACTCAAAATCTAGGGGATAAGGATAGAATGAAGTTACTCGGGCAGTATTTTATCATATCAATTTTTGTTTGACTCAATTAGGTTACAGAAATTTTTCAATTTGTCCTCATTTTCAAACTAATTCAGAAATTATTGGAAAACTCATCTCTATGTGCTCATTCTTTGTCCGATTATGCAATTTAGGAAGTTGGTGGTTCAAAAATAATCATAAGTGAGGTCGCTTCCTATTATACCAAAATGTGGGTCTAAGTACAATTAAAAAAAACTAACAAAAAAAATTGAAAGAAAATGAATAAAACAGGGATAACAAAAAATAATAGATAATCATTTCCCCCTCACTTGAATTCCACATTGTCCTCAATGTGGAACGTGACACTACCAAACAAAAGATGGGATGTGAATGAAATCAAAGGAGGGGACATGTTTTTTTTTTTTTTTTTTTTTTGTGTAAAATGGAATGAACATAATAACAAAGAAAAAAAATGAGAGAGTAAAAAAAACTCCCCTCTCGGGTTGCCTCCTGTTCGCTCAAAATAGTGTACCGCAAGCGCACGGGTCGCGTACAAGTAATAAAGTGGACTTTTTGAGTCCGGATTGTCAATCCCACGAGGAATGTATACTCTAGATTATATAACTTTAATTAATTTAATTCTAACAACAAAGAGAAACACACAATTAAAAGATGGATTTTTATAAATTCTAAATTAAAGAAACTAATTTTAAACAAAATTAAAATAAGAAAAATGAAAGATAAAATAGTTGGGATTCATGATTTCACTTAACTCTTGCTTAAGTAATTTCTCAACACATGCAAATTAATAAATTACTCATTTACAATGTTAGACCCGATTTTCCAAGCTTAGTTAATTACCTCTCTCGAGTGAAATCAACCCTAATCAATTGGTCTAACCTACTATATCTCTATGTCGATTAAGGCCCAATCAATTGCATTAACTCTTTGTGAAAATAGCTCAATGGATCATCTAGGGTTTAAGGTATATCTCTATCCTTAACAAGAACCTAGAGCATTTGTTATTTGGTCTAAAATGCATAATATCTCTCGATTATCATACACTTCACAAAACACATATTTGGTGATCAATCAAACACATGGAATAATCTCAACAACAAACACACATGAAATAAGCTCAACATTAATAAACAAACATTAAAATTACTTAAACTAAGTTAAGCTACATCAATCATCCCAACATAAAATAACTAGCCCATTATATAAATATTGCACAAAAGTTGAGGTTTACAAAAATACATCACAAAATATAGAAATCAAAGATTAAAAATACAAGATAATGAAATAAGTCACTTCCCTTGATTTTTGCCCCAAAATTCCTTGAACTTTGTTTTGAATCTTCACCTCACTTCTTGCTTCCTTGCTTCAATGGTGACTAGAACTTTGAAATCAAATATAATGTACAAACTAAATTACAAACAAACAAAAATAAAGAAAAGAAAAGAAAAGAAAAGAAAAGAAGAAGAAAGAATGAGAGAAAAGGGGGCTAGGGTTTGTGTTAAGAAAATTGGGGATTTTTTTGAAGTGAGAAGTGGGGGTATATATACACCCAAAAATCTGACCTAAAAAAAAAGGTCCAAAAACGCGTCCCTTACGAGCCAAACACGCCCTTAACTCAAAATAAAAAAACAGAAAATAAAATCCGGAATTGGCCAGAAAGTCGCCTACGCGATCGCGTGGCTGAGTGCCTCGCGATCGCGTGACTAAGCTGAAATCTCTCGGGTTGGATTATAGATTGACTTCGCGAACGCGACCTGGTCTAACCACGCGATCGCGTGGTTCACCCGAGTGAGTGTTTGTGGTCTGATCCTTCAATTAATTGCCATCCAGGTCCTCCAACTTTTGGTCTTCTTCAATTTAGTCCTCACATTCTGACTTTTATTACAAATATGCCCCTGAAATATTTGCATCTTTAGTCCTCCAACTTTCTGAGATGTTGCACTTAAATCCCCAAACTTTTGATTTCTTTCGATTAGGTCTTTGGACATCAAATTTGCTCCTCTTTTAGCCCGATTTCACTCCAATCTTGTCCATTTGCTTTCCAATTGAGGTTGTACCTAATTGTACAAGATAAACACAAAATATAAGTAGATATTTGCTCAATTTTCCAATTAAATTGTCTATTTAAAAGCATAATAAGTGTGTAAAATGCACACTTATCACCTCCCGAGTAGCGCCTTTGTTTACTGTCATTGGCTCGAAGGGTTGCTTCCTTCTTCAACCGGGATCAACTAGTTTCCCAAAGCTCAATTTCTTTTTCATGTTCTTCATAGGGCCTGCAAAACAGTGGTAGAAGCTCTTCATTAGAAATTGGTGATGCGACCTGAGAGATTTTACCTGATTGTGGTGACTTTGGACAGTCCTTTCCACCAAGTTTAAAAATTTCCTGTACTGAAGAATCAATCACATTAACAGACTGAACAGGATTATCATCATCATGATTTTTCACGAAATCATAAATATTGAATTGAATAATCTCATTATCAAATTCCATGGTAAGTGAGCCACTACTAACATCTATCTTGGTCTTAAATGTTTTTAGAAATGGTCTGCCAAGCAAAATAGGAGTAGAGTTGGGGGAGTGGTCATCATTCATGTCCAATACATAAAAATCTACAGGAAATACTAACTCGCCTACTTGTACTAGAATGTCTTCAACTACCCCGTCAGGATAAGCATTAGAACGATCAGCTAGTTGAATTATAACATTAGTTTCAGTCAGTTTGGCAAGTTTTAATGAAGCATAGGTGGACCTAGGCATTACATTGATAGATGCTCCTAAGTCTATTAAAGCACGATTTATTTTCTTATTGCCTATTTGACAAGGTATGGTAAACATACCTAGATCCTTACACTTGGGAGGTGATTTTCTATGAAGAAGTGCAGATACAGACTCACCCGTTCTTACCATCTCATTTCCCTTTAGCTTTCTCTTATTGGTGCACAGATCCTTCAAAAACTTCGCATATCGGGGCACTTGCTTGATTGCATTTAACAGTGGAATGTTGATTTCCACTTTCCTGAACATCTCCAGTATATCCTTTTCCTTTCCCTCCTTAGTCGTTTTTGCTAACTTGCTAGGAAAAGGAGGTGGAATCAATTTAGCAATTGAGTTAGAGTTGGATTTTACCTGGGGGTTTTGCGAAGTGCTGTTTTTCTTTTTAACCCCTTCTTCTTCAACTTCCTCCTCTTCAGCTGCAGCATGTTTCATTTGCGGCCACTCAACCTCTTTTCCATTCCGGAGAGTGATGACACTAACATTTTTAGGATTCACCTCAGGCTGAGATGGTAGTTTACCTCCGGATTGTGCTTCCAACCTGTTGATGGCGGTGACCATTTGGCTCATCTGGTTCTCCAAATTTTGAGTGCTAGACTTTACATCCTGTTGAAATTGTAATGTGTTAGTTGCTAGTGTTTTTACCATGTCTTCAAGAGACATACCTGAGCCTTGAGGTTTTTGCTGATACTGCCCCTGTTGTTGGAAGGTTCCTTGTTGCTGAAATTGCCCTTAAGGTTTGTTTGAAATGAAACCTGGGGGCTTGTTAATTCCGTAGCTTAGGTTGGGGTGATCCCTCCATCCTGGATTGTAGGTATTAGAGTACGGATTGTATTGTTGTCTTTGGAACGGAAAACCCTCTGCAGCACTTACCTGTTCACCATTTCCCTCTCGCAACACCGGACAAGTATCTGTTGGATATCCGACGTTTGCACATATCCCACAAGGTTTGACCTGTTGTGCCTTCCCTACAACAAGTTGTTTAACGAGATTTGTTAATTCAAACAATTGACTTTCAATATTGGAACTACTTACCTCATTCACGCGCCGAACTTGCGTATCCCTGTTGGAGTTGAACTGCTGAGTGTTCTCGTCCATATTGGAGATTAAAGCCCGTGCTTGTTCCGGTGTCTTGTCCATCAATGCACCTCCGCTTGCGGCATCTATCATGCTTCTATCCATCGGTGCCAGACCTTCATAAAAATATTGCACCAAGATTTGCTCACTGATCTGATGATGGGGGCAACTCGAGATGAGCTTTTTGAAGCGCTCCCAATACTCATATAATGATTCACCATTGTTTTGGCTCACCCCACATATTTCCTTTCTAATCGTTCCAGCTCTCGATGCAGGAAAGTACTTTTCTAGGAATAGCCTCTTCATATCGTTCCAGGTGGTGACTGATCCAGATGGTAGACAGTATAACTAGTCAGTAGCAGCATCCTTCAGTGAGAATGGAAAGGCCCTCATCTTGATTTGTTCCTCAGTAATACTCGTGGGTCTCATGCTATCACAAATGACATGGAACTCCTTCAGGTGTCTGTATGGGTCCTCACCAGGATGTCCTCTGAAAGTTGGTAGAAGATGGATCAGTCCGGATTTTAGCTCAAAAGTTCTGCCTTCTTCCACTGTCGGAAAAGTGATGCACAACGGTTGTTGAGCAACATCCGGGGTAGCTAGTTGCTTGAGAGTCAGATTATTGTTAGCTACTGCCATTGGTTGTGCAACTCTTCTTTTCTGTTGAAAAGTTCTCTCAATTTCTGGGTCAAAATCAAAAAATTCAAAATTAGTTGATCGAGTTTTACGCATATAAGCAAAAAAAGTAGACAGGCAAGAATTTTTTTTTTTTTTTTTTTTGAAAAATTATAGAACTAAAGTGAAAATAAAATTAATAAAATAAAATACAGAAAAAAATAAAATTCTAATTAACTAAACAATTAAATTGGTTGACCGTTCCCCGGCAATGGCATCAAAAATTTGATGCGTGTCGCGATACACTAAAATAATAAATAATTCCTTACTTGCTAAATATTAATTAATAATGTAGTAGCGAGAGTAAGGGTCGATCCCACGAGGAACGAAAACTAAAATTAGTTGTTCGATCAATTAGAATAGAATTTGGGGGGTTTTGTTGTTTGAAAATTATTTGAATGAAAACTATGCGTAAAATAAATAATTAAATATGACTAGAGAATTAATATAAGAATAAATCTTGTTCTCGGGTTCGGTTATGCCCTTAATTAATGTTATACTTTTCCTTGTAACGTGTTTATATCCCTATTCAATTATCAATCATAAATAATCAACAAGCTCTGATTATCTAAATTCTTCCTTATGTGTATTGATTTAAAACAAGTTCTTCGAACCAATTCTAGCCACGGACAATCCTAAACAAGCTCTTAGGATTTAATGTATGACTAGAATGAAAATTTAGAAGAATAGATTGAATTGGATCGTTAATTACATGAGCTCGAATTAATCAATTCAAGTCGAATTATTACTAAATCTGCACGAGATTTATTTGCTAATAAAGTAAAGATTCAATGACAATTACGGATCAAGAATCTAAACATAGCATATTCATGAATCCAAAGATCAATAATCCAATTGGCCAAATTAAACTATTAATCAAATAAACTCAATGAACATTCAAAACATAATAATCCAACAATTGAAATAAAGAAATAAATTCACGCTACTAATTTGTAAGAAAAGAAAATAACGTAATTGAGTTAACACAACTTATCCTTTGAACAAGATATGGAATTTGGCCTAACATGATTGTGGTAGATTCTTCAAGTTGCTTCATGAATTCCATTGTTGTTGATATTCTTGGGCTTGAAAATCTCCCAAAAATCCTCTATATTTTGCTCTCAATTTTCCTCAATGTCCAGCCCCCTTTTTGTAGTGATTTTGCTCCTTTAATACTCCCAAAATCGTGCCCTAACTTTACCCCAAAGATATACCAAAGATAGACCTTGAATCAGATAAGGAAATTTCTTGGAGAGCAAGTTACGGTCGTAACTTTCCTTATCATGGCCGTAAGTGAGCTACCAAAAATTTTCGAAATTTGGAAGTTACTACCGTAAGTGCATCTCTGTCGAGAAGCACCTGTACTCGATGTTTTGTTCATAACTTTCTCTTATGGTGATTCAAGTCCCATTGGAAAGAAAACTCAAATATCTACAATTCTTTCTGAAATAGTTCTTCTCAAATTCGAAAGTATTTTATGACCAAATTGAGCTTCAATTTATGACTAAAATTCATGATCACAATCCTTGCGGGTTTTTGATTTCCAACTTCATCCCAAACCTTTTTTGACCATAATTTTTACATCTAATCTTCTTCCCACATGCCATTATTGATTTGGAGCTCTTTGAATATGCCATTAAACCTCACTTCTTGATTTATTTGTATTTCTTTGGTCCTGTTTCCTTTCTTTTTCTTCTTTTTGACCTTACATAGTACAATAAGTGAAAGTGCATTAAACGATACTTCAATAGGATCAAACTAATAATAAAATAAGATAATAAGTGAATTAAATACGTGTTAATAAAGCACTTATCAGACATAGCTTGGATTCTTCCACCCAAAAACTCTTCTTTCACTCATAGTAGATTTGGCATACACTATAGTAAAAGCAAACTTATTACTATTTTTGGAAGATACCTGGAAGGTGACATGTTTCTTACGATCCTCTATTATTTCCACTTTATTACCCCTACTCTAGAAAATCCAGATCTTACTATTACAATTAGCAAAGACTACATCAAATTGTAATAGCTTTTTATACTTTTCAATTTTTCTTGCATCCAACATTGGTTTAGTTATAAAAAGAGATTGAAGCAAATGTATCTTTTTTAAAGCTAAAATTCTTCTTTTGGTTGGCTTTTTCAGAATCCCTCTGACATTCCATATTATAGCTGGCAGCATCATACTATACATCTTCTATGGTATTTGCCCCTTCTTTTTCCTCCTCTTTTCTTCTTTATAGATTTTTTTATCATAAGATTATTATCACTGATTGCTTCAAATTCATCAATTTGTTTCTCACTTTCACGTTCTGAATCCAAATTATACTCCTTCCCTACAGGATTAAGTTCACAATCAGAAATCATCTCCTTATTAGGTTCACAATAAAGTATGTGTTCGGCATTTATGTTATAATAAAGTATTATAATCATTACAATTTCTAATACCAATTTTTAACCCACCACACTATAATGATCAAGTTATAAAAAAAGGATAGTCAAAGATGTCAAACTTTTGGAGTTGAGCCTTTGATTTTGGAGTCAGAGCCACACGATAGTGTTAGCTAGTATGACTCATTTCATAGAACATGTAGTCATTGTTTTGAGACATATGTTCATTTTTGGATCGCACTTGTGCATCACATGTAGATAGTTATGGGGCTCACTGTGTATTTTACGTCCATATCTACAGTTCATGTTAATTACATAATGAAAGTTTGAGAGTCTGGCTTATCTCTATTGTGATGGGAATTATTATTCTATTGTTGGGATTTTGTACATTGACAACAGGTTGGTTAGTACAAATTATAGGGGAGATAATTTTAGAATTTTCTTAAAAATGAGTTAAATAAAGTTGCAGATTCTAGAATAGTGTTACTCTGGGTGGGTCGTGTTAGCTTGGTATCAGGGCATGGTTTTAAGTCCATATGCTTGCATTGTACATGCATTCTGATGTTTAGCATACATAACATGCATATAGGTGAGTCATACCTCGTGGTGGAAAAAATCGAAGGCTCCAAGATATGTTGCCCCAAGCTCACATTGCTCCTGATAGAGATGACATTAGAGAGTCAAAAAGGGTAGAGGAATCTGTTCATCAACCATCTAAACATTTGGGACAAGGAAATGTAGTGGGAAATGATTTTATTGCTGTTGAAAGAATTGCTAGTGCTATTGTTACAACTATGCGTGGTACAGACAAGAATTTCAGTATTGAAAGAGCAACAAAATTAGGGGCAAAAGTCTTTACAGACACAATCGATCCTGCAGTCACGCAGGTTAGGATGACTGAGATAGAGAGAGTGTTTGATGTCATGGGGTGCCAAGATGACTGGAAAGTGCTTCTAGTAACTTTTCTATTAGAAGAGGGGACATATGAATGGTGGCGGTCTGTACAGAATACATATCCAAAGCCTTCTAAAATCACTTGGGCAAACTTAAAGCATGCTTTTTATGAGATGTGTCATCCTCGTGTCTATAAGGAGACAAAAAGAAATGAATTCTTGAATTTGGTACAGGGTTCAATGACAGTGGCTGAGTATCAAAAGAAATTTCTTGAACTTTCAAAATATGCACAAGCTTTGATTGCAAGTGAAGCTAACAAATGTGGATAGTTTGAAAATGGGTTGAGGGAAGAAATCAGATCGATGGTGACAATCACAAGTTATGAAAACTTTGGGAAACTCGTTGAAGCTGCATTAAGAGTGGAGAAAAGTACATTGGAGCGATACAAGGGCAAAGAGCAGATGAAATACAAGGATAGTGGTAGTCAGAGTTGGACAAGAACTTTTTATGATAGACCACCTCAAAGGGATAATCAAAATTTTTGGCCAAGTGTTTCCACATGAGGAAACTTCAAGACCAGATCTGGAGGAGGGCAGAGTTCAAGATTTAGTCAGAATACCCTACAATAGCTATTGGATCGTGGTACCCAACCTCAGAGCTTCTTCCCAAGACCAACTATGTTAAGATAGGGTGAAAGTCCCAGTAGTGCCAAATTTCCACAATGCCAATTGTGTGGAAGACTTCATTTGGGAAAGTGTTTGAAGTTCAAAGGAGTGGGTACCTGTTATCATTGTGGCCAAGCAGGACACATTAGAAGAAATTGTCCATCTTTAAAGTAGAGAGTAGTGTAATATATCTAGGCCTTTTCCATAGTTGAGTATCAACAGTTCTAGATAGAATCAAAATCAGAGGAATACGTTGACTGATAGAGTAGGTGTAACAAGTGGAGCACAGTCCCAGGTTTCCAGTGGCAATGGTACTAGACAAAAAGGCTAGCCAGGATGTCCTAAGAACCAAACTAAAGTTTTTTCGATGACTCAGCAGACATCAGATGAGTCACCTGGCGTAGTTATGGGTATGTCATTTATTTTTGACAAAGATGCTCACATTTTTATTGATCTCGGATCTATGCACTCTTGAACTTGCTATATTTTCGAATCAAAAGCCAGAACCTTTAGATAATTCTTTGGTGGTGGCGACTCCAGTAGGGAGATCACTTTTAGCTTCTAGTATATATCAAGATTGTGTTGTTAACTTGAGTGATCAAAAACTAAATCCTAACTTAATTCCTCTGGCTATTCATGATTTTGATATTATTCTGGGTATGGACTTTTTATCTTCAAATCGTGCTTCTGTTGATTGCTTTCGAAAAGAAGTCGTGTTTAGACAACCAGGACAACTTGAAGTTATATTTAGTGGAAAGCACAGAATTTTACCATCTTGTGTCATATTCACTATTGATTTTAGAAGATTACTCAACAAGGGTTGTTATGCATATTTGGCTCATTTTATTCGATACAAGTGTTAGCAAAGTAAAACTTGAAGACATTCCAGTGGTCCGAGAATTTCCTGATGTATTTCCAGAAGACTGCCAAGTTTACCATTAGATAGAGATATCAAACTTACTATTGATTTGATTCTTAGAACTACACTAATTTCACAGGAACCATACAGAATAACCCCAACAAAACTAAAGGAATTGAAAGTTCAATTGCAAAAATTGGTTGATAAAGGTTTTATCAGACCTAGTGTATCTCCGTGGGGAGCACTAGTTTTATTTGTGAATAAGAAAGATAGTACCATGCGGTTATGTATCAACTACAGACAGTTGAACAAAGTGACAATTCGTAATAAATATCCTTTGCCACATATTGATGATCTCTTCGATCAGCTTCGGGGTGCTACAGTATTTTCAAAGATTGATTTGAGTTCCGGATATCACCAACTAAAAATAAAGGATAGTGATGTACCGAAGACTGTTTCTTGTGATGCCATTTGGGTTGACCAATACTTCAGCAACATTTATGGATATGATGAACAGAGTGTTTCGCTGATACTTAGACAAATTTGTGATTATATTCATTGATGATATATTGGTGTATTCTCGAGATCATGATGAACACATAGAACATCTCAAAGTCATTTTGCAAACTTTGCGGGATAGGAAGTTATATGCTAAATTTAGTAAATGTAAATTTTGGCTCAACAAAGTGGTATTTTTGGGACATGTCATATCAACAGAGAGAATATATGTAGACCCACAAAAAACAGAAGCAGTTGTGAAATGGGAAAGACATACCAGTGTGATAGAAATACGAAGTTTTCTTGGCTTAGCAGGTTATTATCATTGTTTTTTGGAGGAATTATCTAAACTTGCTCTTCCTATGACCAGTCTGACTAGAAAGAATGCTAAATTTGTATGGACAAAAGAATTTGAAAAGAGTTTCTAGAATTGAAGAATCGATTAGTTTCTACTCCAATTTTTATTCTCCCATCTCCATGTGAAGAATTTGTAATATATAGTGATGCTTCGCGTCAGGGCCTTGGTTGTGTGTTGATGCAGAATGGTAAGGTTATAGTCTATGCTTCTAAACAGTTGAAGAAACATGAACTGAATTATCCTACACATGACTTAGAACTTGAGGTAGTTGTCTTAGCATTGAAGATTTGGAGGCATTACTTGTATGGAGAGAGATGTTAGATATTTACAGATCATAAAAGTTTGAAATATATTTTCGATCAAAAAGAATTGAGCTTAAGACAAAGAAGATGGTTAGAGTTGATAAAAGACTACGATCGCCAGATTGATTATCATCCGGGGAAAGCCAATGTAGTTGTTGATGCTCTCAGTAGGAAAACATCTAATTTTACGATATAGACCAATGCAATTTTTTCTTCTTTGTTTGATGAGTTTAGAAATTCACATGTTCAGTTGCAGCGACCAAATTGGGAGCATTGTTTGCTAATTTCCAGGTAAGACCTACTTTGATTGACCAAGTTAAAGAAGCTCAAACTCAAGATCCAATATTGAGTAAATTGAAAGAAGAAGTTAGTATTGGTAAGCATACAGATAATACCATTCGAGGCGAAGAAGCTTTGGTTATTGGAAGCAGATTATGTGTTCCTAATGATTCAAAGTTAAAGAGAGAGACCATATAAGAAGCACATAGTTCAACTTATGCAATGCATCCTGATAGTACTAAAATGTGTCGTATTCTCAAGGAACATTATTGCTGGCACGGAATGAAGAGAGAAATAGCTAAATTTGTATCCAAATGTCTTATTTGCCAACAAGTAAAGCCAGATCATCAGAAAAAAACTTGGTTACTACAGACATTCCCTATTCTTGAGTGGAAATGGGAGCATATCACTATGGATTTTTTATTTGGACTTCCTCGTACACAGAAGGGTCATGATGGTGTTTGGATCATCGTTGAAAAACTTACGAAGACTGCTAGAATTTTTCCTATTAAAGTTACTTATTCACTAGAAAGATTGGCAAAAATATATGTTGATGAGGTTGTTTGCTTATATGGAGCACCAGTATCTCCTGTTTCGGATAGAGATTCTCGTTTTACTTCTAAATTTTGGCCTAGTTTGTGGAAAGCTATGGATACTAAATTGCATTTCAGTACATATTTTCATCCCCGGACAGATGGTCAATCTGAAAGAACTATACAGACTTTGGAAGACATGTTGAGAGCTTGTGTGCTACAGTTTAAAGGAAAATGGGATACTCATTTACCTTTAATGGAGTTTTCTTATAATAACATTTATCATTTGACTATAGAAATGGCTCCTTTCGAAACACTGTATGGTAGAAGATGTAGAACTCCAATTTGTTGGGATGAATTCGGTGAGAGAAAATTATTGGGTCCAGAATTTATTTAGATTATTGACCAAAAAGTAAAGATAATCAAAGAAAAGCTAAAAGACAGCTCAAGATAGGCAGAAGAACTATGCTGACAGACATAGAAGAAATCTTGAATTTGAAGTTGGAGATAGAGTGTTCCGCGATTATCGCCCTGGAAAGGTTTTATCAGATTTGGCAGACGAGGGAAATTGAGTCTTCGATATTTTGGCCTTTATGATATTGTAGAGCGTATCGGTCCAGTTGCTTATCGATTAGCTTTACCTACTGAGTTGTCTAGGATTCACGATGTCTTTCACGTTCCGTGCTTCGTAAGTATATTCCAGATCCATCTCATGTTTTGGAATCGCAACTGGTGGAATTGAAAGAGAATCTTACTTAAGAAGAAGAACTAGTTCAGATATTGGATAGAAAGGAACAAGTGTTATGTAGTAAGACTATTCCATTAGTTATAATTCTATGGAGAAATCATACAATAGAAGAGGCAACATGGGAAAATGAGGATCAGATGTGTTCTCAGTATCCTCAGCTCTTTGATTCTTAGCAGATCGAATTTCAAGGACAAAATTCTATGAAGGGTGTAAGTTTTGTAATGACCAAGTTATATATATAAAAAAAGGATAGTCAAAGATGTCAAGCTTTTGGAGTTGAGCTTTTGATTTTGGAGTCAGAGTCACACGACAGTGTTAGCTAGGATGACTCATTTCATAGAGAATGTAGCCATTGTTTTGGGACGCATGTTCATTTTTTGATCGCACTTGTGCATCACATGTAGATAGTTATGGGGCTCACTGTGTATTTTGCATCCATATGCATAGTTAATGTTGATTACATAATGAAAGTTTGAGAGTTTGGTTTATCTCTATTGTGATGGGAATTACAACAGGTTGGTTAGTACAAATCATAAGGGAGATAATGCCAGAATTTTCTTAAAAATGAGTTAAATGAAGTTGCAGATTCAAGTAGCCTTGATGGTGGGTCCTACTTTTAATTGGTATCCATCATTAGTACACGTCACGTTACAGGTCCACTAATGTTACTCTGGGCTGATCGTGTCACACACACTTTTCAAAGCACTTTTTAACCACAAATTTTACCTAGAAAACATAAAAATTCTAAAATGACGGCGGCTTGAAGCCGCCGAACGCAAGTAAAAACTCTTGAAGCTGATGTGGTGGCTCGTGTGTTTGATTTTATTTAAAAAGAGTTTTGTGGTTTTTAATAGTGATTTTTAGGAAATTTTGTGGTTAAAAAGTATAAAATCATTTTTGAATTTTTGATATTCTTGAAAATTTAACCTTTTATTTGTGGATAAGATTCTATTTGAGAAATTATCCGTTTTAATTAAGAAAAAATGTATAATTTGATATCATAATCCTTAAGTTATTTTACAAAATATCTTTGTAAATTAAAATTAAAATTAATCAAAATACATTTTTTTATTGATTTCAAATGTAATATTAATTGGAGTAGTGGGACTGGGCAGGAGCTCGGCTCGTATGATGATATTAGGATACTTTTGAGCTTAATTTCGATTTTTTTTTTCGTGACGTTATTTTGACATGACTTCAATTATGTTATTTGCTTCCAGTCCGTGATAGTTTGATGACTATGTACAAAAACATTTGTTTTATTAGGAAATATTGTATGGAAAAATTTCAAAATGTCATAGAGGTTCACAAAAATACACATGGAATGTCCTCAATTGAGATTTTGATAAATTTTAAAGATGCTTCAATGAAATCCACTAAAATCTTCTTGTATTTCATTTTCTGTTTTTATTTTTTAATACGTTTTCTATTTTCATTTCCTATTTTAAATTTTCTAAAAACCCGTTCTATTTATCATTTCTGAAAACTGTTTCTAAAAATGAAAAATTGGAAAACACGTTCTATTTGAGGTTTTGCAGAATATTACTTTTCACTATTTGTAATTAATTTGCTTGTGAGTTAAATTATAAAAAATAATAATAATAAAAAAAATTCTTTAGAAGATTTATTTTCTATTATAAGAAATTAGCTTATCTAATTTTTATTACACTGATTTTATGACTAGAAAATTATAAAAATAAATAAAGTTGTTGGGTTTTTTGATACCCAATATATCTGGGCAATGATGTTAAATCGATTGTGGGATAAAAGTATCAACACCTAAATGATAAGCTCGGCTCGATAACGACTTGAGGCCATTAGAAGCAACTTAAATGGTAGTTGCTCGTGGTCCACTTGAGGATGCCCCACTAGTGTTGACCCATTTAGTGGTTTTGTGTCTTGGACCTTTGTTTGGGAAGTGGCTCATTTAGCTTGGTTAATTGTATGCATTGGACCTTAAGTGGTAGTGGCCCATTATAATGACCCAGCCCATGTTGCATTATATTAACCAGACTTGTCTTCATTTTGGCATGGGATTTTGAACAACAGTAGGAGGGGGGGGAAATGGAGCTTCTGTCTTGGTCGATGTTTGGTTCTTCCATTGTTGTCTTCTTCTTCTCCCTTCCCTTTGTGATACTATATTAATTCCCCCTAATCCTAAAGTGGGTTAAACCATAGTGGTGCAACCAAGGAGTCCAGTTTGAGAGTCGAGCTAGGTGAATTTGGTGTCGTTTGGAAGGTGAAGTTGAGCTTGGAGGTGTATCGAAAGATCCAACTACAAATTGAACATGCTATCAGAGTTGTTGGTGTGATTTTGGGTTGAAAAAGAGTAAAAAAGGGACTAGAAACGCAGCTGAAAATTCTGTGAATAAAAAGAGCAAAAACCGTTCAAAAGGAGCTCAACCAGTTGGACTGGTTTCGGAGTTTTCTGGACAACCAACCGGAGCAAGACAACCACCACCTGAACCGAAGTGTCGAGGTGTAAACTCAACCTAAACTTGGTTGAAAATGGTGCTGAAAATCGAGCAGAAATGGATGACTGAAACTGTTCAGAAATCTGCCCATTTTTCAGACTGAAAAAGTTGATTTCCAGCCAAATGGTTGATCTACTGAAGAAACAGAGATCACTGGTGGATTCAAGAGATCGAGGCACACAGGTGTAGGTGGCTGCGCGTGAATCCCATGTGCCGGTGGAGGTGGAGGCACGTGGCGGGTGTGGAGGCAGATTCTGGGGAGATGGTCTTTGGGCAATTTGTTCCCCTCGTTTTGGTGGAGCTATTGGCGCTGGAGGATTTCAATTTGGAGTTTTGTACCGAAAGTTGGACGAATTTTCCCTATAGTCGTTCGGTCGATGGGTGATTCGCATGCTGCAACTTTCAATGGAGGCTTTAGGGTATATGGTGGTATCCCTAAAGCGATGAAGTTTGCATGTCTCCTAATTTACGGACACGGAAAAGTCCACTTTGGTAAATTGGCTAAAACCATTTTTCATCGCGCTAGTAGATCATAGTGTGGGGTGATTATTAGGATTGGGGGGTTGACATTGCTTGGTAACCATTTCCTGTTGATAGACCTAGGAATTACTTGCTTTATTTGTCCCAAATATTCTGTGTGAATTTGATATATGAATTTCTATATTTTAATATGTGCGCTTTAGATGTTTTGTTGCCATTTAGAAATACCGATGACCTTAGGAAGTATGATTGGCTGGATTATGTATGATTTGTGCCTATACTTTGCTTGTGGTCATTGCATTTGTTGCATGTCGTGTTTGTAAATTTTTTGGGTAAGATGACAACATTTAGGGTTTTTGGATGGCATGGTGATTTGGTTTTCTAGAGCTTGATGGCAAGGTTTTGGGTTTAGCTAGTGCGATAGGTAAAGTGACGTAAGAGTGGATGGTGTTAGGAGATAGATGAGATGAATGGTGCCACTGGATCTAGGTAAGATCCGTGCGAGACTTATTGAGGATAATTGCTTGATGTTGTCACATGGGCATCTGTGTGATCCTTTCGGTATGCGTTTAATTACTTAATTCGATACATTATTTTGTGTAGCATTTCAACTTATTTGATATGTGTTACTTTGCATGAATTTGTGTGTAATCAATTTTATTGTGGGCAATGTGTTGGCATACATAGTGGGTTTGTGATGCATTAACAATAAGTGTGATGATGTCCTTTGGTAATGTGTGAAGTAGATGCCTGATAGTGCATTGATGAGATGTACGGGGGTGAGTGAGACATTTGAATCATGAGTTGAGATGTGATTAAATGTACTGTAAATCTTCTATTTAAAAATCCTGGTCAGCTGGAGTGTTAGAGACACTTACACTTCTATTAGGTGGAGACCCATTATTACCTTAAGTTGAGAGAAGTGATGTATTGATAGAGGAGCATCCCATAAATTTAGGATCTATTCTTGTTTACCAGTTAGATATGTGTGGTGATCAATCTAGTGAGCATAGATGGCGATGTGTGTTGTATGTGTTCTCGAGGAGGGAGATATACGAAATTGGATAGGGTAGTTGTGTCAGATCTTTTCATGAGGTCATTTATGCATTGTGGTGTATATGTGTTAATCGTTGTGTTTGATTAACTAGGAGTTAGGTTTTATGTTCTTTGTGAGCGTGTTTGGAAAGATATTTGTATTATCCTATGGTTATATCTGTCATCGCAAGTGTTGTATGCACTTGATTGTTTACTTGTAATTATCTGTCTTCTGCTTATATATTATTGACCTTAGTCCTAACGAGTAAATGGAGTAGGTATGATGTGTGTTTTCGAGTGTGAGACATGAGGTAAGATCCGTGATTCCAATTTTTATTGGATAACCTTGATTGGGCAAGTATAAACATTGTACTATTTTTCTTGCAGGTTGATTGTGATGTTAAAACGATTGTGGGATAAAAATATTTACACCTAAATGATAAGCTCGGCTCGATAACAACTTGGGGCCGTTAGAAGCGACTTAATTGGTAGTTGCTCGTGGTCCATTTGAGGATGGCCCACTAGTGTTGATCTATTTAGTGGTATTGTGTCATTGACCTTTGTTTGGGTAATGGCCCATTTAACTTGGTTAATTGTATGCCTTGGATCTTAAGTGGTAGTGACCAATTATAATGACTTAGCCCATGTTGCATTATATTAACTAGACTTTTCTTTATCTTGGCCTGGGATTTTGAACGACAGTAGGAGGCGGGGGGGGGGGGGGAATGGAGTTTCCATCTTGGCGGATGCTTGGTTCTTCCATTGTTGTCTTCTTCTTCCCTCTTCCCTTTGATACTATATTAATTCCCCCCAATCCTAAAGTGGGTTAGACTATAGTGGTGCAACCAAGGAGTCCAGTTTGATAGTCAAGCTAGGTAGATTTGGTGTCGTTTGGAAGGTGAAACTGAGCCCGGAGGTGTATCGAAAGATCCAACCACAAATTCAACAAAAGTCATTAATGATCAAATCCCAAATATATTATAAGAAATTAGCTTATTTAATTATTGTTGTCACATTCATGTTCAAGTCACAATTAAATATGAGTCCATGTAAACAAAATTATCACACAAAGAGTTTGACTCAACAAAATGGATGCAAGTTATCCTAAGCCAAAATAATTACACATAGGATAAACTCTATACTTTTGGCATCTAACAACAAGAATTTTCACTGAATATTTTTCGTAATGTTGATGTTGAATTCAATAAAACTTTATTCTAAATTTAGTTCCAAGCTAAGATAATTCTTAAAAAAAAAAAAAAAATTGAAACATGTTTTTCACGTTTTGAACTTTTTTAGTTGAACTTTTGGGCGTTTTGCATTTTTAGTACAAATATATATTTTTTTTTCCTGAAATACGTTTTCGAAAATGATAAAGAGAACACGTTTTTAGTATTTCGAAAGTAAAAACAAAAAACGGTCTCAAAACAGCAAAGAGAACATGGTGTTTTCAACTAAAATTTTAATGAATTTCTATGAAATCTATTAAAATCTAAGTACCATCAGTAACTCATATATTTATATAAATTTCATTAATCGAGGGATTTTAAAAGATTTGAATGCATTTGAAGCTTAGAACATGCATGAGTCCTATTATTATTATTATTATTATTATTATTATTATTATTTATTTATTTATTTATTTTTTTTTGACACATGCATGAGTCATATTAATTTAATGAGTCTTGTATATTATCATTAGGAGTTATAATTTATTCACTATTTGAATAGATTTCCACGAAATCCACCACGAGGATCTCATTAAAAGCGATGATTTTTTTTTTTAATGTAATCTGTATTTTTAAGTTTTAAAATATTTAAAATATTTTGAAATTTTAAATATTTTATCCAAATATTTTAAAACCCCCTGTTAATAAAATATTTATAAATCTATCAATTATTTTAAATACCAAATTCTAAAGGATTTCACAGACATTCAAAATTCAATTGGAGACGAATTAGATTTGGAGATATATATTACCACCATATTTTTTTTGTTTAATACACCACATTTTAACTACACCTCAATTAAAAACTAATTTTTATAGATACACCAACACTATTTTACCAATATATCCTTAATTAGTGCACATCGTTCTCTTTTTCATCAGTAGTGATCTGTCGGAGGTTGGAGAAGGTGGAGATCAACCGGAGAGTTTCAAATCACTATTTTTCGTCCAGTAAAAGATTTTACAACTTTAAATCACTGTGGTAAATGCAGCTCGAATGGCAGAAGCCCTCCCGTATCTACTTACCATTTTCCCCAGAAGGTTTAATGCACACACAAGATGCACCACTTTTGAACTTTATAAACAATCATAAGGTAAGTAGTGATTGACAATTCGGAGCCAGAACATATTTAGGTGTGCCTTCTGGAGCCTAATTGGTATAAAAGGGATTAGGAGCATGACACTCGACGAAATGTGTGGGATGTCATGTCCGAGAAAATGTTATACATAAAATCCCAGGAATTTCACCTTCCATGTATATTCCTTTCGAAGCTTGTACCAATTCTCTTCTGAGGATCTGAAGAATTTTTAAGTGACAATTCTTCTTTTCATGTATCTTTCACAAAATTTACATTGTTATTTATCCAATATAAACACTCAAATCTCTAAATTCTACACTGTTAGTGGTGATTCTGTTGGCTGGGATTTTTGCTCCTTCCATGGTCGTCAATTGAGAAGGACAAGTATCTCCACTATGAGCAGAATGATTTTTAAGATCTTCACCATTCACAGGATATGCGAAATTGGAACTTGGTTTTCACCTTTAAATCATTTTCTCTTTCAATTTCCTTATTTGTGCTACCTCCTTT
Source organism: Ligustrum vulgare (assembly GCA_963555705.1). Taxonomy (NCBI): domain Eukaryota; kingdom Viridiplantae; phylum Streptophyta; class Magnoliopsida; order Lamiales; family Oleaceae; genus Ligustrum; species Ligustrum vulgare. The sequence continues at coordinate 24,097,803 of OY743186.1, forward strand.
AGAGAGATTTTCCTTTTGTTTCTTCTATATATAAGCAAAAATAAGAATTACAGAAAAAAAAAAAAAAAAAAGGCAGATGGAGCAAGGCGTGGGCGTGGTATGCAGCTTAAGAATTACAAAAGAAAAGGCGGAGGGAGCAGGGCGTGGTGTGGATGAAACTTAAATGGTTATTTATGTCATTTCATTTATGTCCAATTTTGTAAATTAAAAAATTACTTAAATTTGTGGTGGTAATATAACCGCTCATTAAATTTTAATGGATTTCATTAAAATTAAAATCTCAATTAGAGATGCTAAGATTTTTAAAATTCAACAAAATTTTTAGTTGTAGACACCTCCGTTAATTGCACTTACCATCCTCAATTTCTGTTCATAATAATATTTATGTCCTCCACTTAGTGATATTCTTATCTCAACCTTCCATTAATTAGGATATTTCACATCTAGTATCCGATTTCATCTCAAAATCTATTGGGATGGCGTAAAATGAATTATTTGTCATCACATTTAAAATAATAATAAACACAATAACGTATTTTTTTTCCTCATGTCAATTGACGCAAAGAGAATGTTTCGATACAAATAATTATGAAGGACAAGTTGTGTTAATTAATGAAAAATTAAATATAAGAATTCAATGTCAAAATTAGGACACAAGTGCTACAATGGAACAAAAATTGAAGACTATAAATATAATTAAAAGGACTATTCACATAATTACACTACTTTTAGGGATCAAATTGAAATTTACTTGAATTTTATAAAAATTGAAAATTACTTATAATAAAATCATAAAAACTGAAAAATACTTCATAATCACGTGAAGTATCATAATCTGATACTTTTGATACTTCTCAAATATGTTAGTATCACAGTATGATACCTATGATACTTTTCAATTTTTTTTAGTAACAATGAAGTATTTTTCAAAAAATTTTATTTAGGTAGTAAAAATCAATTTTATTATTTAAAGTAAGTAATCTATACAATTATCCCTAATTAAAATGTGGAGCCAGGAATAAATACTCCTATACCTATTGTCAACTATCCATCCCAATTCTAATGGGATCAAGTCCATCTACTATAGAGTTCAAGGATATAGACAAAATAACTATGAACGGGACCCAACCCATCAAATCGTCCCGACTTGGGCCAATTAGGGTTATGTTTTCGACCTATAGTTGGATGCATGAGCCGATGTTTTTCACTCAAAAACCAAGAGGAAAAATGCATTGAAATAAATCAAATCAAATCGACCTGACCATCCCCATTTGAATCAGATTTAAAACTTATACAATTCATCATTTGATTGTAAAAGTTCTTTGTTTATAGACGATGAATTTTCTGCTTTCGGGTAAAATATACGATCAAAAGTGTTTTAAAAATATGATTAAAAAGTAATTTGAAAAAATGTGCTTATTTAAAAATAAGTTAACCAAGATAGGCTCGATTTTCAAGTTATATTTTACCCAACTCGTGTCTCAATTCATCATATTTCATCAAATTCGGAGTGTGATAGGGTTAGATTAGTTCGATGGGCCAAACCAATCCATATTCAACCCTAACCCTAATCATAAGTAGAACCAAAAGTTCACTATTTATCCAATTTGTGGTGGCTCGTGTAACACACGAACTATGAGTAATACAACGAGTCTTAGAGACCTAGTCTATCTATGACGTAATAATCGTGTAATTTTCAACAAACTCCCTTTAAATACCGCGCAAAGGCACAGGTTTTTCAAGACTGCACACTCGAGTAAACTTTTTCTCTTCACTTCACAGCAAAAAGCAAAAGCAATTTTTTTTCATTTTTATATCTATATATATACTTTTTTTATTTATTTAATGTTGAGATTGAGATTTTTATTCCCCCTATATACCCTGTATCGGCGGCGCAATTCGTTGGGAAATTCGCTGTGATAACGCCGATTATTTTTCCGGCAAGAGCCTATCAAAGTACACTCATCTGTCAATTTAAATTTTCGCACAGGTATTGATAAAGAACATATATTCGAGGATGGGGGATTATGTGAGCGGCAGCGAAGAAGATTATTATTGCTCCTCCGACCCAGAATCGACCGACGGGCTCGAGAATGAAGACAGTGAGTCTCAGTCGGCCCCGCCTAAAGCCCCTTCCTGCAAGGTATATACATATATATGTGTTTGTGTTATACAATGCTTGTCGATTATGTCTTTAGTTTTGTTTATCTAAGCTCATTATGAATAGTTATAGAGCCCACAGAATTGTATGTATATTCAAGTTAATTGTTTTCCTTTTTATCATGGTATTTATTTATATTTATTTTTTATTTTTTATTTGAAAACAGCGGATCAGTCTTCAAGTTAAAGTTGGAAATCGGATTTTGGATGACTTTGATAGGTTATAATTACATAACTGGGTTTGTTTTGAGAAAGTTTGGTTATTTGATGGGTTATGTGAGTTTGCGAACTGTTGATCTTAACCTCACCTTAAATATTTTTCCTCTTTATCATGTGTACTTTTTTATTTTATTTTGTTTTATTTTATTTTATTTTTGTTTTTGTGATTAACATGTCAATCTTCTCCTTAAAGTTGGTAATTTTGATTTTTGGGTGACTTGTGATATCTACCTTTTAAATGAATTATGCGGTTTTGAACGGCTATAGGTACTGAATTCTGGTTTGTTTTGAGATTGTTTGGTTCTTTTGGTGGTCAAGCAAGTTTGTGAAGAGACTGTTAACCTTAACATCACCTTAATTATTTGAATTTTTGTTTGCATTGAGATTGTTTGGTTCTTTTGATGGATCAAAAGACTTTGCGATGAAGACTGTTAATCTTAACCTCAACTTAATTATTTCCCTACTCTCTCTCTCTCTCTCTCTCTCTCTCTCTCTCTCTCTCTCTCTCTCTCTCTCTCAAGTGTATTTTCTTATTTTTATTTTTAGCTTTTGTGATAACATGTCAATATTCACCTAAAAGTTGAAAATTTTGAATTTTAGGGTGACAGTGTGATTGGTTTTGAACAATTATAGGTACTGAATTGGTTTGTTTTGAGAAAAATTGGTTCTTTTGATGGGTCTAGTGAGTTTGCGAAGGAGACAGTTAATCCTTTCCTCACCGTGATTATTTTCCTCTCTATTAGTATTATGTTTATTTTTTAACTTTTGTGATAACATGTCAATCTTCACTTGGAAATATTGGATTTTAATGCAACTTGTGATACCTACCATTTTAAGGCGATCCTGCAGTTTTGATTGGTTAAAGGTACTGAATTTTGGATTGTTTTGAGATAAAAATGGTTCTTTTGATGGGTTAAGAGTTTGCGGAGACGTCGGCTAATCTTATGTATTCATGTGATTTAATAAATTGTTTTAGTAACTTCCCTGTTCTGTTCTGTTCTGAGTGTGCACTTCATCTTTTTGGCCTGGCTGCTTTGTTGTTAAGGCCTGAATGACTTAATACAATCTTTTTAACCAAATAAACCGTGGATATGTTCACTAGCAGAATACTTCTAAGACCCGTGTCTTTGGTACTTGCCAATTTTAATTGGAACTCTAGGTTTACTGCATGATGTAAGATCACCAGTTTTATCTTTTGGTTTTTCTACTTATTTTCTGACCATTGTTGTTCCTTTGCAGGTAATCACGAAAGATTCTCTCTTAGATGCACAGGTAAAAAGAAGAAGTCATGTTTTGGTTTTCATATTCCATATTTACATCACGTGTTTGTTGTTCTGGAAATTATATGCACATGTTCAAGTTACTGAAGAAATTTTCCTCATTGATCCAGAGGGAAGATTTGCTAAGAGTAATGGACTTAATTTCCGTGAGAGAACACCATGCCAGAACTCTTCTCATTCATTACTGCTGGGATGTTGATAAGCTATTTGCCGTTTATGTGGATAAGGGGAAAGCTTGCATGTTTGCTGAAGCTGGTGTAACTCTGGTTGGAGCTGTTGACCATGATTTACCAGAATCGTCATCTACAGTTATGTGCGATATATGTATTGAGGATAAGCCTGTTAGCGATGTGAGCAAAATGGACTGTGGCCACTGCTTTTGCAACAACTGTAAGCACCCTTGAGTTTGATTTTGTTATAGGCATCTATTCAGAAATAAGGAAAATATAATCCATTGCATGGAAGTGCTTTGCTATTACTCTACATGGTTTTGACATGCATCATAAACTTAAAAGGAATGTTCATTCTGGAAGTGTCACTTTGTCTAATCACGTGAAGTTTATTTTTGGGGGGTAAATTCGATTTGCGGTAACTATACTTTCATTGTAGTGGTGAACTGTACTTTAATTTATTTCAATCAAATAATTATACTTGTATAAGATTCAATGCAGATAACTGCACTTTAGTTTTGTTTTAATTAAGGTAGCTTTGTCAAATTCCTTTGAAGGAAATCAATGACGCAACAATTAATAAATGATGGTCACCATACGTAACCATTAGTTGCGAACCTGGAACAAGTGGATCTTTAGTGACATAAATGATGGCTATAATTTAACGATTGTCATATCATCGATTTCCGTCAGTCCAAATGATGAAATTGAACAAAGTTACACAAATGAAATCAAAATGTAGTTACTCGATTGAACATTATTGAAGTATGGTTATTTGATTGACACTATAGTTAAATATAGTTGCCGCGAATGGAATTTACCTTTTGTTTTGCAATTCTGTTTTTTAAATTGTAATGCAGGACATTTCTAGTTCTTCTTTTGATGTACGTCATGTTGTTCAGGTTGGACAGGGCATTTCATCGTCAAAATAAATGAGGGACAGAGCAAGCGAATTAGGTGCATGGCTTATAAATGCAATGCTATATGCGACGAAGCTGTTGTCAAAAAACTAGTTAGTAAAAGACATCCTGATTTAGCAGATAAATTTGATCGATTTCTTCTTGAATCATATATCGAAGATAACAAAATGGTTAAATGGTGCCCAAGTATACCTCATTGTGGGAATGCCTTACGGGTAGAAAATGATGAATTTTGTGAGGTAGAATGTTCCTGTGGTTCACAGTTCTGTTTCAGTTGCTTATCAGAAGCCCATTCCCCTTGTTCATGCTTGATGTGGGAGCTGTGGACAAAGAAATGTCGAGATGAATCAGAGACGGTTAATTGGATTGCTGTACATACAAAGCCTTGTCCAAAGTGTCACAAGCCTGTGGAGAAGAATGGTGGTTGTAATTTGGTTAGGTGCATTTGTGGGCAAGCATTTTGGTAAGCGCACGTCTTTTTATCAAGCTATCTTGTTTGTGATAATTAATGCTCATTGGGATAACGTGCTTGTGGGAAAGGATTCTCTATCCAATTGACGTGATGCTTGTATAACTAATTCCCTAGGCTTTAGATCTATAGACATTCTCGATCCGTGCATTTGATTTCAATACCTGTCTCAGTTTTTATGTATTAAAATTGATGTGATGCTTGTATAACTAATTCGCTAGCTTTAAATCTATAGACATTCTCGATCCGTGCATTTGATTTCAATACCTGTCTCAGTTTTAACGTATTAAATTTTCACTTTTCTTTTCTTTTCATGTTTTTTCTCTTATCTGGGGATTTTTTTTTTTTTTTTTTCCTGCATGTAGGGTCATTGGATGGGGTGGGATGGGTTTTGCTTTAGAGTCACTATTCCAGTTTTACACTTCCTCTAGAACCTTTCTCCTGACACAGAGAGCTTTTGTTTCATAATCTAGTCATCAATGAAACCTATAAGTTTTTCTTCCCGATGAAATAGTTACAAGCCTTTTAGTTTAGAAGATTGCAACAGAATCACTGAACTTACTGTGAAATGGAATCCAAAATCCTGCAAGTTTCTTTGTCATCATTATATTAAGAAATGCAGTCCTCTTATCATAATTGCGTGAAGCATATGGTATGCGTCAATGAAAAATCAGAGGTAGTTGCTGTACATGGGTTACAAATGACATGATTTAATGCGTCAAAATATTAGGAAATGTCATCTATTGCAATAAAATAACGTGTCTTAATGGTAATTATGCATCCAAACAAATAAAATAAATATGCATGAGATATCATCGTCTACCCTTGACCATTTCTTTGGTGGTATTGCTTGTTCCCCAATGTTTAGTTTTAGTTATGGGTACTAGGGTATGGATAAGGCTTAAATGACAATGTTGTGACATTTGCTTTTGTCCTTTGTTTGTTTAGTAGTTCCAACTTTGCAGAGTCATGATCTTCTAACTAGACCATGCTGCTTTCCTAGAAATTCTTTTTTCACGTGTATTATCATACAACTTTTCCATGTGCAGATGTTGTGCTCTTCGCTGAATGTGCTTACTAGAATAGAGTAGGAATTACTAGCTCCTAAGTTCCTTATTTGGTGTGTACATGTCATGAACTAACATTCCTTCTTTTCATGATTGATTCTGTCTACAATCTTTTTATCATCTTTCCAAAGTTGGCTGTGTGCTGGAGCTACTGGCCTAGCCCATAGTTGGTCAAACATTGCTAATCACAGCTGTGGTCGCTATAAAGAAGATGGCGAGAAAAAGGCTGAACGTGCAAAGCAACATCTTTATAGATACATGCATTATCATAATCGCTATAAAGCTCATACAGACTCATTGAAGAAAGAATCTAGATTGAGAGAGACCATAAGAGAGAAGGTGTCAAATTTGGAAGTAAGGGATTTAAAATTCAGAGATTTTAGCTGGGTTACAAATGGATTTTACAGGCTTTTCAGATCGAGGCGAGCTCTTTCATATTCATACCCATTTGCCTTCTACATGTTTGGCGATGACTTGTTTCACAATGAAATGACGAAAAATGAAAGAGAAACAAAGCAGAATTTATTTGAGGATCAGCAGCAGCAACTTGAGTCAAATGTTGAAAAGCTTTCTAAATTTATTGAGGAGCCATTTGATGGGTATTCCGAGGAACAAGTTATGCAAACAAGGATGCGGGTCATCAATCTATCTGCAATCACTGATAACCTTTGCAAGAAAATGTGAGTTTCATTTATTAGGAAGACTTGAATCTTATAGGAGATTATGAAGCTAATACCATTTTTAAACTTGTAGGTATGATTGTATAGAGAATGATTTATTGGGTTCCCTTCAATTTAGTCTTCACAATATAGCTCCATACCTGTCGAAAGGCATTGAAAGGGCGGTAGAGCTAACCCTTGGAGGGAGCACACAAGCAGGCTGCAACAATAGTTTTCAAAAGGCAGATGATCAGGCCAGTGGTAAAGTAGATCCAGATTTTCTTAGTTTATATATGAAGCATTCTCTTCTGTGCTAATGAAGTCGCTTTCAGCTGTTAGGGTATCTGATGATGATGATGATGATGATGATGATGATTATTTAATTAATTGTGGATTGGTCAAAGTGAACAGCACAGGTCATATTGTTGGTCAAGTAATAGAGACCATGATTCCTGCTCTTCTTCACCTAATACATAGGAAATGAGGAAAAAAATGGGACTCACAACCTAGAGAGAATGGTTAGTTGCTAGGGGTTAGAAACTATAGAATATAAGCTTTGGAACTTTGAATGTTGCAGCCAGGGGTTTCTATAATTATTTAAAAATAAGCACTACTTATCCATCTCTCTATTTATAATTTAAACAGATTATAAACAATCCCCAAACATGCTTTTACCCCTTGATAAATTTCGAGAACCATTATGGTAGCGATATTTATTGAGAATCAGAGATACTATCTCTGCAATTTACTTGTTCATGTTAACATTTTGCCAGGAAAGATAAACAGCAGAGGGAAAGTCTTTGAAGACAATTTATCTGGATTTCTATATTCATCATTCCCAAATTATACTGATTCTCAATTTGCTCAGGATTCATTATTCATTAATCTTGGTGCCTAATTTTTAGATTACATGATCAGTGATGAATTCTAGATGTCTGAGAGCAATGAATTTGTTTATATTAATCTTGTATGCACCGCCTGTGTGGCATAATTTCTGGGGGCATTTGCAGGGAAATCAGATCAACCGTCGGCCTCTGGGACTTCAGATGATAGTGACTGTTCGACATGGAAACGAGCTAGAAGAGGAAGCGGTGCAGGTGGCCTGATTGATCTCAACTTTCCTGCTGAGGTTATTGATCGAATTGATTAGTAGATTTCATCTTGCGTTTATCTTGCAGGACGATTCCTTTGATGGGAACCGGTCGCTTTTTTCTGTCATTTCGAAGTCGTCCCACTCAAAATTCTGTAGGCTGTACATAGCGCCTTCCATTAGGAAAATAATTAAATTGGTCGATAAAAGTTTATGTTATAATTTGGCCAATATCTAGATGGAATAATATTTCTTACCATGTTCAGCTTAGCAAAAATTGAAAAAAATACAGTCTCATGTTATTAAGGATTATGCTAAATGTATTCACCCGGTTATACACTGACTTACTCCTCTCACAAGTGTGGGCTCACGGGAGATCCACGTGTGGGTCCTGCACCCATGTGAGAAGGGGAGTAACTTGGTTTGTAATTGGGTGAGTAAGTGTAACATCATCCTATTATTAAATATAGTCTTGAATTTCACTTGCAGATGTCTAAGTTTATTAGGTAATGTACTCCGTGGAAGACACTATACTAAATTTGTTACATGTTAATTGAAAAAAAAAAGTCCATGATATATTAAACATATATAATAATGTATCCTTTTTTTTATTTTTATTTTTTTCTGAAAATAATATATCCTTTTAGTGTGGGTATGTGTGTATTCACCCTTATTTAGGTTTTTAAACTTGGTTGAACAAAACATAAATAAGAGATTTGGAGTTTAAAGATGCAGCTGAAGAGCGACTTAATTGTAAGCTCTGAAACCGTTCACTGGACAAATTCACAAGTTCTGGAAATCAAATTCGATATTACGAGACTTGTATATAATATGTGGAAAAAATAAGAACTTTGGGATCAGTTGTGAATTCTCAAAAGTCAGAGGACCAAATTTGATTGAAAGTGATGCAACCAAACATGTTATGATTGACCGTTGAAGAACTGATGAAATTCTTCACCTATTGGCAGTAGCTAAGCATGCTGGCACCCGCCACCATATGTTTAATCCAAATTAGAGGGTACTTTGAGTCAGGGTCGTACTCGTACCTGTGCTCGGGAAAAAATCACCAATTTTTTGGATCATAATTTTTAAGTCATAAATTTTAAAAGTCACATTTTAAAGGTCACTAATTATAAAATTAATTAGTCACAATTTATTTCTCGATTACAAATTACAAATTTTATAGGTCACAATTTAATTTTCGATCACAAATTATCAAACTAATCTTATCGGTCACAAGTAACAAATTTTATAGGTCATAACAACTTTCTAGGTTACAACTTATTTTTCGGTCACAACTTAGAAATCTCATAAGTCATGATTTATTTTTCGGTCACAAATCTCAAATTTTATAGGTCACAATTTTTTCTCGATCACAAACCTCGATTTTATTAGTCACAATTTTTACGATTTGTGATCACAACTTATTTTTCGGTCACAATCTACAAATTTTAAAGTCATAAATCTTAAATTTTGCAGGTCACAACTTCATCTTAATCGCAATTTTTCAGTTAATTGGTCACAATTTATATATTAATCAGTCACAAACAAGTTAACACCCCCACCCCCATCCACCACACCCTAATCCCAACACCTACCTTAATCCCACTCCAACACTGCTGTCGGTTCACGCGCTCACCACCCAACTCACCACCACCACCTGCACCATCGTCGTCGCCTCACATCCATCACCACCAGTTTCACCACATCACTACCTATAGCCCCACCTCCACAACCACCACCACAACCGAAAAAATACTGCCACCTACCACTGCCAGACTCGCCCCTTACCAACAGCTCACAACCATCCCCGCCTATAGCACCACCTTTGCAACCACCACAATCAACAATAGAAAATTCTTGAAAAAACAAAAAATTCAAAAAAAAAAAAAAAATGGAGGCTATATCGACTAGCGCAGGTATCGTGCACAACACAAAAAACTACTGTAGCGCGACACTGCACACATCGGCGCACTAACAGCGGGAGCTCGCTGTGTGCGGCGCTGCAAATCGTTGCGGTGGATGTCGTGCACATCTGGTGACTAAACCCATTTTCACAACTCTACATCTTCCTCTCCAACGACATGCGACAGCGACCAATCCATCATCCGGAGACGGCAACGACGATGGAGACCATCTCATCTTCCAACGACGATGACCTGTGAGGATCTGTAACAGACAGCAGACTACCTTTTCATCTCTTCCTCCCGGCGATTCTCCCTATACACGGTGACCACCGCACAAATTTGCAGCGCCGCACACAGCACACTCCCGCTGTTAGTGCGCCGATGTGTGTTGTGTCGCGCTACAGCGGTGCTTGGTGTTGCGCGCAACACCTGCGCTAGTCACTACAGCCTCCATTTTTTTTGAATTTTTTTTTTTCATGAATTTTTTGTTGTTGATTATGGTGGTTACAAAGGTGGTGCTATAAGCGAGGATGGTTGTGAGTTGTTGGTGATGGGTGCGAGGCGAGTGTGATGGTATTTTTTCAGTTGTGGTGGTGGTTGTGGAAGTGGGGCTATAGGCACTGATGTGGTGAAACTGGTGGTGATGGATGTGCGGCGACGACAGTGGTACAGGTGGTTGGTGGTGGTAGCGGTAGCGGTAGTGAGTTGGGTGTTGATCGACGTGCAAATTACCAACAACAATGATGGAGTGGGATTAAGGTTGGATTGGGGTAGTTGTTGGGGTTAGGTAGGGTGGGTGGGTGGGGTGTGGTGTTAACTTATTTGTGACTAATTATAGGTGATTATGAGTGATTAATAGATAAGTAGTGACCAATTAACTGAAAAATTGCGATCAAGATAAAGTTGTAACCTACAAAATTCAAAATTTATGACTTTAAAATTTGTAACTTGTGACAAATAAAATCAAGGTTTGTGATCAAGAAAAAATTGTGACATATAAAATCGAGATTTGGGACCGACAAATAAGTCGTGACTTACGAGATTTCTAAGTTGTGACCTAAATTTTCAGAATTTGTGACCTAGAAAGATGTTATGTCATATAAAACTTGTGACTTGTGACCGATAGAAAGTTGTGATCGATTAATTTGATAATTTGTGATCGAAAAATAAGTTGTGACCTATAAAATTTATAATTTGTAATCGAGAAATAAATTGTGACTAATTAATTTTATAATTCGTGGCTTTTAAAATTTGTGACTTGTGAAAATTATGACCTAAAAAATTCGTGATTTTTTCATGAGAAAAAATTTTAAAACTATGAAATTTGTGATTTCTATCCAACAAAGAAATTGTGACTCATAATTTGGTAAGTTGTGACCAATTAATTCGAGATTTGCGATTGAGAAAAAATTGTAACCTACAAAATTTGAGATTTTGTGACTGAGATAAAAAATTACAGTCACAAATTCTAAAAATTAAGGTCCGACTTATAAATCTTATGCTCCGTGACCTAAAAAAATATTTGTGACCCTTATTTCCATAAATTATGATCAAAAAATAAGTTGTTACCTATAAATTTGAAATTTTTGAAGGAGAATAAGTCATGACGTAAAAAATTTTAATTTGTGACTGAGAAATAAGCCTTAACCAAATATTTGTGATCAAGAAATTAGTTGCAAGTCATATTTGTAACCGAGAAATAAATAGTGACATTTAATATTTGTGATTTGTGACCGAATTATAATTTGTAACCGATTAATTTGATAATTTGTGACTGGAAATAAGTCGTGCCCTATAAATTTATTATTTGTGATCGAGGCTTAAGTCGTGACCAAAACTATTTTATAATTTGTGACTGAGAAATTTCACAATTTGTGTCCTATAAAATTTGTGGTTTGTATCTGTGACCATAAGTTGTATAGTTGTGACCTCAACCTATTTAATTACCTATTTTTTATATAAAAACCTGTTTTTTGTATTAAAACCACAAGTTTCTTAAATTTTAAATTTCATCTTTTAAACTCCTTATCCATGTATTTATCCCAACAAAAAATTGGATGTTAGACAATTCAGATTCGACTCGTGAAGCTCGTGAGTTGGCTCATGAAAGCCCAACAAACAAGAAAATGGGATGGCTCATGTTCGGCTCATGAGTCGACCCATGTTCGGCTCGTTAGCCGACTTGTGTCCAGCTTGTACATTTGTGACCATTTTCATGCATTTTTCTTTATTTTTTACTCTATAATATATGCATTTTTCTTTTTATCTATTTTCAATTCTTTATTTCAAATAAAAAAATTGTACACGTAAGAGTTTAACTCCGCCTACAAGGAATTAAATATAGTCGACCCGAAGCCAGATTAAAAGAAGAGGGTTTAAATTTTAAATTCTTAATCGAGAATGTCCCATTCAAAAAATTTTTCACTCTAAGTCTTACAAGTGTTATACTCGTGCGATACACAGTCATTTATTACTCACATATATTAAATTTATATGTTAACATATGAAATGAATATTTAATTAAAAATGAGAAACGAATGAAGACAATTAATTACAAAAAAAGGTACATTACACATACTTCAATTTTTTTTACGGTTCGTATGTTTATCGTTCCAGAAATTTCTTTAAATATTGTAATTTGAATTGATTTAACTTAAAATAGAAAAGAAAAATTACATTTAAATAGAATTTGTAATAAGTAAAAAAAATAGATATATCTGTAATATATGCTCCGGAAATTTTATTAAAACGAAAAGAAAAAGATCAAAATCAAATAGTTAAATTCTGTATAAACTGGTCTACAACGTGAAACCACCACAATGACAGAATTTTAAAAAATTATAGATACGAACTATCAAAATATTCAAAACTTATTCAATAATTTCCAATACAATATGACTTTTCATTTTCCAACGAGAAGTCAAAGTGTTATGTTATCGAAAAAAGTTATTTTTATATGTTTCAAATAAAAGTATTTAACCACACCCTGTTTTAAAATATTATGAATTTGTTAACATGCCTTTACTTTTATTTTGATAAAAATTAGTTAAACTAATTGTTAAAGTCAATCATATGTATTTAAACCTATAGTATTAAACATAAATAAATGAAAAAAAAATGAATGAATGAATGAATAAATGGATAAAAATAAATATATAAATAAAATGAGTATATAAATTAATAAATTAACAAAATGAGTAATATGGGTGTCAATTCGAATTGAAATTAATTATTTATGACCTAATTAAATTTAGTTAAGAAATTATAAATATCTTTATTTAAATAAAAAAAATTGAAATAGTGTGACATGTGGGAAAATTAAAATGTACAAAATAAGACTTTTACATTTAATATTTGATGTGGTTTCAGCAAATATTGAAGAAAATGTGACTTTCCATTTAATCAAATGAATATTTGCTTATAATAAAGAAATAATAATTAGTATAATATGAATTTAAACAAAGTAATTCATAATTTACTTTATTTAGACTAAATTAATATCAATTATACTATTCTTATTAACAATTATACAATTAACCAAGATGGTTAACAATTATAAATAGATGTTATGAACTTGTAGAAAATAGATGGTTAACAATTTTTAAGCTCTATGGACATAATCATATATTAATTTGTTACCATATATTATTAATTTACATAATTATTTCTTTTTAAAAAATTAAATACTTGTCAAAATTAAGTATCACGTATCATTAACACTGCTAACTAATTAAAATAAATTTAATTTTATTCAAAATGGTAATTAAAAACTCGACTCCACCATTTTTAGAAACTGAATTTAGGTGGCAAAACGGATTTAGGAAGTAGTCTCCTTTTATATAAACTTGATCTATTACCCGTGCGATGCACGGTATAAGACATATACAAAATATTTGAAGTAAAATATAAAAAATAAACTTGTACAGAAAAGTTTAACTTCTAAAATACTGGATATTCCTCATAGATCTGTACATATATATGAAGTATAAAATAAATTTAAAATGACAAATTATTTCAAATTCAAAAAATCCTTTGGATACCATTCCAGCAAATTTGAAGATTTAAATCACTAAATTTTATAGGGAAGAAAATAGAACATAGTAGTGGGAGAATCAACCAAAATTTTGAGAGCATCAATCTAATTTTTGCACCAACGCACGGAACACTTAATTCGTTTCTGCACCAAAAATATATCTAAACTCTAATCTATGCACATAGTAACTCACATTCACTGGAATTACCATATTCAAATAAATAAATTACCTGAGTAACTTCGTTAGCAGCATTCACAGTCCAAATTCTTCCTTTAGCACAAATAGGATCTTCCAGTAATCAGGTGTTTCTCTTGAAATGTATATCACAACAAACCAGTAACACAGATTTTAAAGGTATAACACTTGAACACCATGTTGAATATTTTTCATAAAGGAAGCTAGAAGTTATTTTCCCAAGCACCTAATGTTCAACTCATTTGCTTAAATTAAATGCTAGCAGGTCCTTTTCAACATAGACGGCTTGTATGGTATGATATATCCCCTCTACATAAAAGAGGCAATACAATTTACTGTTTATGTATTATTGTCCCACTACTTTTCACACAGAAAACATATTAACCGGTTTTGCAATAGTTGAAATATACTGTTCATTCACTTCAAATCCCGTAAAACCTACAAGAGTGGATAAAAAATATCTCAGCATACCACCGCTTATATATCTCGAAAATCTTTCTCCATTTCTCCTCTCTCTCAAATCGTTGTCTGAGCTTCTGATTTCTCAAATCGTCCTGTGAGCTTCTGATTTTGTATTCTGTAATTTTTCAAACGATCGACAACCACAATTGAAGAAGAAATTACAAAATAGTTGATTATCGACAGTCACAACCGAAGCAGAATCGATATTTCTTTACGAGTTTGAGTGTCGGAATCTCCCAAGTATGAGCTTCTCAAACATTTTCTGTTCATTTTAATTTTTTTTATTTACTGGGAATCCACGATCGCTGTCTAAACGTTGGTGAGTTCTCTACTACAATAAAATTCATACAATGAGTTATTGATACAGTTGTGAGGTGCAAGTTAATCTGTGTTTTTCGTTTTGTATTGGGGATTATTTATTTTTCTGGTTGTCTTCTCATGTTTCTCGCATGAGAAGTACAATTTTCATTTTCATAATTTTTTTATTAATGTTTTGCTATAGGGTTTTTGGGTTCAGATTTTATTTCCCATTTTGATACGGTCTGATTCCATTTGTTTTCTCTTTTTAATAGAGAAATGGGAATTATGAGTAACTTCCTCCAGATTTTTTTTTCACACGTTCATGAAGATTTTAACTTCTTATTTGATTTTGTTTAGTTAAAGTCACACATTTTCCGGCCTCTGGATGGATAAATCTGCTTGACTAAACTTTATGGTGGATTTCCCAGTGCCATTTAGCTGGAATTTGAACAACCAGGATAAATTTTCATATTCCTCCAAATAGTAATTACTTGAGGGTCTCAGTGTCATTCAGATTTTCAACACAAGTTTAGATACTCATGTTGTGAATTTACGTGGATAGTAGTTATTGATATTATTTGTTGGGCTTTGGAGTTCTAAGTGTAGAAAGATATGTGTGCTGATGGGAAAAAGGGATATTCGGTAAGGCTTTCGAGTTTATTATGAAAGATCATGTTTAGATTTTAACTCATCTTTTTACTTCTAGGCGCTTCACATAAAGAGTAATTTTGTTTCCAGATTTTTTCATGATTTTGGAATTTAAAGGCTTCAACTAATTTATAGTAATTAATGAGCTTTTGGATTCATCTGTTATTTTTGATACACTTTATTCGATTCTTGTTTTTATCCATGGGATTGAAGAGGTATGGAGTTATTACCAAAGGTCTTATTTTTGGTTTGCTTGAATTCGTATGAACTGTTCCTAGCTCTTTTCCCTCATATTTTGCTTGAAAAATGATATGATCATGAATTGTACAGTAACTTCCTTGTTCTCTTCACCACATGCCTTTGCTCAATTCCATCAAACTAACACTACCCAGATTAGAAATAATCCCCCTTGCACGATACATATTCAAATAGCCTCTGTGATACCCATGCTTGATTTTTGCTCAAAAGATACTTTAACCATCTTAAGGCTTTAGTTAAAGGTTTATAAATATTTCATTTTGCTTATAAATTCCCAGATAAAATCTCTTATGATGTATTGTGTCTGGTAAACTTGTTTGTAAACAAGTTTATAAACAAAACATTTCCCAAAATCACCTTTTAACCACTTATGTTATGATGTTATAGGGATCTAGAATAATGATTTCTATCAATTATAAATGGGAGGATAGCTTTTTCTATCAAGTCTATCGTTCATCCCCAATACGAGATTGAACTAGATGCACTTTAGTCTAAGATATGTACATTCATAGTTACTTTTCTACTCTGATATTTAGCCCCTGTTTGAGACCCATTATAATGAATCTCACCAAACTTTTTGGGCAGGCCCCCCTGCCATCCATGTTGAAGTAACTTTGTCTGAAGTGCTCGTGTTCCTCTGTAGTCTGCTTGCAATAATGTATTGACGTGAAGATGATTTCTCTTAGATGTCATGTGAACTATGTCAAACTGATGTGCACTAAGACATCAATTCAAAATATTAGCTAGAATGAGTCATGAAATACTGCTGAAAATTATTTAGTGCAGTTTTATAAGAGATGTTTCTTGCAATCTCAAACATTTCTTCACTTTAGTTCTTAGCTATCATTTTATTGTCATACGAGCCTCACGTTGACTCTTTACTTCCTCCTTTAGTTATAAAATGGTATGCAATGTAGAACTATGGACCAGTTAAATTGTGCTGCTCATGCACGGGACACTAAGATTTTATTTTTCCCTCATTTGTTTACAGTGTCATCTGATTTTAAGATGATGCTACTTTGACGATTATCATCATTATCTACTAGCAAATAGGAAGTCGTTATTTAATGTCAATTAAAAATCTTCAGAAATAGTGACCAGATTTTGGAAGATGATGTTTGAAATGGAATCTTCATTTTGAAGAAATTTATTTATGATATTTCCTGCAATAAAGACTAGGTCAATGGTCACATTTACAACTTTTTTTCATTGAAGGTTTAACTTCAGTTCTTTATATCTCGTCAAGTTTAATGAATAAAATTTCATGCAGAAGATTCGTACCGGGGTTTCTATATTTTATACTATCTTATGATTGATGTTAACTTCTAGGTGACCTCACTCATAAGTATAGAAACAAAGACCATCAATTAACCTATTTTGAGAACTCAAATTCTATCAATTTAAAGATGTGATTTTCTACTATTTTCCAGTGGTGATGGGGACCAATATTTTTGGACCTTGTGTCAAAGAGGAAAACATGGAAATTTCCTCAATTCCACCAGGTTTTGAGTCACTTGTCCCTTTGACCTTAAAGAGAATGGAAAATAATAAAATAAATATTCATTTTGTTTTATAGATCTATTTTCTTGTCTGAAAAAGCCATATCTTTTGCATTTTTATGTTGCTCATTTGTTGTGAATTGTTTATATTTTTTTATCTGTGGCTATGTTGGTGATTTTTTGTAAATCTTTTATTGGTTTTTATCCGTGGAGTGCGTCTTTGTAGACATATAAATATAGTTTCAAAAATGCTATTACTGTATTCTTTATAGTACATATTGATTTATTTTTTTTATGAATTCTTTCTTTCTAATAATAGTTTAGTCCCCCTTTCTAATCGATTAAAACCAAAAATAAGTGATCACAAGTTTAGTGAAAAACATTCCTAATTTTTATCCAAAACTGGACAGTTTAGAAAATTTGTGAGTGTCGATTGCTCTCCTATTGCACTTTATTCTTTCATCTATGTTTTTCTATGAGATTTAGAGATAATTTATTTTCACCCTTAAAAAAATAATAAATAAAAATAAATCCAAAATCTTGTTCCAAAAATGAAGACCTTTATGGGATGTGCTTTGAATTAGATACACGTTTTATAGTATATCCATGAGAGTGCTATATTTGAACTGCCGTATGAGGATTCATGAAGCTAATAGTAAATTATGATGCAAATTTGAATTATGTCATTTCATATCAAATTTGTTATGCAATTCTTATTACATTTTTCTAAAAGTACGCGTTCTTACTTCTCATGCTAATTGATTTTTTTATCTGTGCTATAAGTGGATGTAGGTATTTGCAATCCTAGAAATACAATTATTGATATTTTCTTCTTTAATACCGTGTCTAATACTTGAAGACTGTTATATTTCTAATGATTAGCTATTTGTTTAGTTTGGAGCATTCTTAAATGGGTTTATGCTTGAACTGCCATACTGAGTCTTGTCAATCTCATTGTCTGTGATTTCTATGATACAGGTTTAATCCACTTATTTTTGCATTTGCTAGCAAAAATTTGGCTTATAAAAAAAAATATTATTTGTAAAAGACCTCCAATTAATGGTAGAGAAGTTTGGCACTATTTTAGGCTGTTATCTGTATTAATTAAGTTTAAAGCTAATTTGTTTGTATGTCACTGTTTACTATAATTTGCATCACGTTAGTGCATTTCGTTTGTTTCCTCTTATACATTCTTCTATCTTGTTTATTTACTATAATTTGCATCACTATTGATGCCTGATCATTGCGAACCTTTCTGAATTTATTATTTCTCCATTATACGGGATTGCTATTATACTTGTTGTACTAACTGGTGGTAAAAGTGGAAACATGGGAGGCTTTCATATTGGATACTTTACTTTTTGCAAAGGTACTCTCTTTGATGTTGTTTATTTGCTTTTAGTCTCTTTTTAAATGCATCTAATTAATATGGTTTGCTGTTTTAGGAGAATGCTGCATTTGCCTCAAGCAAATTATGTTTGCTGAAACATATCATAAGCATAAAGGATTGAGCTGTCATAGTCAGTTTTGTTTTCAGCTGGAGCCTCCATGTTTTATATAGTTAAAATCAGGATGAATAACACAGTGGATTATACTGTGTTTTTTTATATACTTGTTATTTTATCGCCTGGATTTTATTTGGTTAATTTTAGTGTGAATTATTTTTCTCTTGCAACGATATTATTTGATCAGATAATCAATAAATGACATTATTAACTAATTGATTTGGAAGAATTTATAGATCCTTTGTTCTTTTTTAACTGATATATATTTTTATATTTTAGGTTGCTTGTGGTGACATCCATTTGTGTTTAATCGATTTCTAATCTATGTTGATTGTTTTCTAGGAAAAATAGTAGTTGTACCGGTCGTTCTATAACTAAAAATGCTTAAAAGGTATTATTGCTACTCCTATAAATAAGGAGAAGGAAAAAAGTTAAGAGATGTAAATGGAAACGATTACAGAGTGGATAGAGATTTGTGAAACTTACTTTATGAAATCCTAAAACATCATCGAAAAATATTTTATTTGTCTAATGATAAGATTAATCTAGGCCGGTTCTTAATGGATCCAAAACACACAGGATGCTCAAGTAAATTTTCTATTTCTCGTTCTCTTTGTCTGTATTTATAATTGTGAGTATTTCATATAACTATGCGTAGTATATTGTAAATTTGATTGGGTTTTGAATAATGATTGGTGCAGGCATTTGGAGAAGTAGAACGGGCTTCTCATGAATGCATATAGGTCTATGTCCCATGAATTGCACAGACTCCAGGTTTTCTTTCGAGCTCATCGTTCTTTTTTATACTGCATTTTGTTTGATTTTACTGTGGTTTATACATTAGTTGGCACAGAATTGGAGTCCCATTAATTCATGATAACAAAATTTATATTTAGAAGGAATTGTTTGGAAGTTTTGCGATTTTCATGCCCTAATTTGCTAATTCCATGCTGCCACCTGCCAAGCGTGCATTAAGTTCTTTTTTTTTTTTTTAACAACATGGCATTAGTATCATGTTTGGTAAAAATACTGGATAAGAACGATAGCATTGAGGTATAATAATAATTAAAAAAAGAAAGAAGAAGTACAAATCTTGTTTGGATTTGAGTCTTTTTCAAACTTGCACCAAGTTTATTGCTATTGTTATTTAGTTTGAAGATATCATATGAGGTGCTTAATGGAGAAAAGTACCGCATGAAATAAATATCTGATTTATATAGTGTTGTTGCACAACATTCTAACTTCTGCTAAGTCATTAATTAGTAAATTATTTTGCCAATTATATTGATTTAAGGTTCTGTTTCTGAGTTTCAGAGAGATTTCGTATGGTTTTTTTTTATGTTTTCTTTTATATTCCTATAGGTGCATAATGTGGCTGTCTGCTTTAGAATTCTTGTTCTATAAAATTGTAACTTGATTTTTTTTATTTTTGGCCGCATCATCTAAATTTAACCTTTAATGAAACATTTGTGTCTCTTAGAGCATTATATTTTGCTGGTGCTATTTGTTTTCCTTGGTTTCTATCAGTAGAGTTTACAGGTATTCGTATGGTTCTTTTTTATTTTTCCTTTCATTTTGCTACCAGTTTACATGGTTTCATAGTGTTGGTGTGATTTTGTGGATCTAAAGCATGCTTGTTTCTTGATTTGTTTAGAGATTGTTATGTTTTTCAAAGATTTTAGTTTTTTCCTAAACGGAAATTGTTTTTAGGGCATTTTT
The DNA here is from genome assembly GCA_963555705.1 of Ligustrum vulgare. Lineage (NCBI taxonomy): Eukaryota > Viridiplantae > Streptophyta > Magnoliopsida > Lamiales > Oleaceae > Ligustrum > Ligustrum vulgare. The sequence goes on from OY743186.1 coordinate 24,118,364, forward strand.
TCTTTTACTTTTAATTTTGAAAGGCCTGAGATGAATATCACTTTGGTATTTCTACTTTACTTTTAACTATTTCAAGTTAGTAAGATGGAATTTGTTTAGCTTTTGTTGGTTTTCTTGATTTTTTCCCTTTGTTTTTGCAAATTATTTGGTTTTTATATTTTTGAAAATCTTAATTGTTTGTGTTGTAGATGTGAAGGTATTTGGGTGTTTATTTTGTTTATTTTTGTTTTTCAGTGTGACTTGAGGCAAAACCATTTAATGAATTGTAATGATTTATGCTTGACTTTGCTTGGAAAATGTTCAATCTTTTGAATTGAAGCAAATTTCTAATTTTTCGGTTGATCTCTTTGTTTCAACTTGTTATTTTTGTAGGATAACCATTTCTAATAAGATCTTCAATCTGAATGGATTGTTATTCCTGAAATGGAGCATGTGATTGCCGAGTTTCGGGATGATGTTTGGATTTAGGCGGCTGGGCATCATATTCTTCAAATGATTCACCGATAGTGGACGCAGTGGTTAGTGAGGCTATTGTGAAAAAATCAGTGATGGATAAGGTTCAATCCATTAATCTAGCTGGCGGTGATTCAATCTGTTGAAACCTTAATTCTGAAGGATTGAATTCTTTGGATGGAGCACAACCATCATCTGGTCCACAGTTTAACTTTCTCAGTTTTGGTTCCTGGGAAGATTGGGATAGCAAAGAAAATACAAAAAAATATTCGTCAAAGGGGACAACATCCAACAATGGGGAAAACTGGGCAGGCTGGGATGATGCTAAAGATCAGGGGTATGATAATTTCTATGTAAGTGCATCTGGTCACGAGGCTGCCTGTTATTATAATAGAAAATCAGAAAACGAATGGACTGAGGATGGTTTTCTTTAAAGTTAGCAAGTCTCATTCCAATTTTTTCCTTTTTCAATCCCCCCCTCCCTCTTATTAATTGAACTATGTAAAGAAGTAAAGAATTTGAGAAATTTTCCCATGGTGAAAATATTCTATAGCAATAAAATTACATGTATTAAGCTTGCAATATGCCCGAGGAAGATGAAGAATATTTTATTTTGCAAGGAAAGTTTTGTTTTTTGAGTTTTATATATTATTATAATTATATGGACTGCGTTTAAGTTTTTAACGAATTTGGTTGTTATTAATGTCTTAGCATCTATGATAAACGTATCAACTCAACTGCCTTAAAACATTTACCTTTTTACATATGGTTCTATTGTGAATTGTAAATATTAATCCTGATGAACTCCGTGAATGATTAAAGGGTAAATAGTACAAATAGTCTTCAACCTTTGATTTTTTTGCGAAAATGGTCATCAGCGTTTTGGCATTTATACCCTCAGGCTTACCAAACGTTGCGAAAATATTCCCTACTGTTAGATTTTATTAGTTTCCACCGTTAAAAACGTGTAAATAGTACAAATAGTCCCTAACCTTTGAGTTTTTTGCGAAAATAGTCTATAACATATTAAGGTCATATTTGACATATTTAGTTCGTAACCTCCAAACGTTTGGCGTATTTAGTCCCTAACATATTAAGTTTTATACATTTGACGTATTAAGCCCCTAACATATTAAGCCCCTATTTGAAATCAATTATTTCAAATAATGTAATTTGTAATTTGTAGTTATAATTCTTTTAAAAATTTGGGAGTAAAATGTAAAAAAAAAAAAAAAAAAATTGAATTTATTTATAGATTATTTTATTGATGGAATGTATGGTTGAAAACGAGTTTTAAAAAATAAAGTTTATTATGGATTTCTAAAGTGCAGAATAAAATATTTAACAAACAACTTAAAAAAAAAATCATGGAACATAAACAAACAATTATATATTTGAAATTATTTTAGGAATTGAATAACAAATATATTTTTATCAGTTATATTTTAGGAATTGAATAACAATTTTAGGAATAACATTCTATGATTTACTGTGTCTCTTCAGCTAACAATTCTTCATAGAAAAAACATAATATGATTATATTAGGATTACATTAATTTAATGACGCTAAATAATACAACAAATACACATTTCTCGTACGGAGTATGACTTTTCACTAGTAATAGATAAAAATGTTGTTAGCAGATCAATTTCAACATAAACAGTTTCTATGACATTTCCATTAAACATGTTCTTATCATGCTAGATGTTATCAGATTCTTTTCAAAAAAATTCTCTATTATTCAATCACACGTTCTCAAAAAATTTACTATTGAAACCACATAATTTTTGAAATAATGAGACTCATTATTTCAAATCTTAGAAACAAGTCCTGATCTTAAGTAAAGAAAAATGAAGAAACAAACATATTTATTATCTTATGTAAAGCAAATCCTAATCAAATATGTGTAAATGGATTTTATAATCCGGACAAACAAACAGAATTTATATAATCTTATTAAACAGGTTTTACAATCAAATCCTAATATTATGGAAAGCAAAATGTTATTTTTTTAGTATAGATATTTTATAAATCAAAAACATATTAATGGAGGTTTATTCAATGCAGAATTGTTGTTAGGTTAGAATCGAGCCTATTTCACGTAACTAATGCGGATAACATTCATTAAACAATCAAGAATCGAAATAAACGAAAGAACAAGACAACCTGATTTGGTGACCCAGTTCGGTGTAGAACACCTACATCTGGGGGGCTCAGGACCGAACCCTTTTCCACTAGCAAATAACCTTCCAAGATTGTCAAAGATTACAAAAGAAATCACGAGCAATTTTCAGCCCCAAGAACGAACGATGTAGCCACTGTTCTTCGCAATAAATCACAGCAATCGCGCACAATAATACCCACAAAATGATCTACTCACTAGCCCAATTACTAATCTAAGTAGATACAAAATTATTGGGGAAAATGGGACTAAAAACCAAGAGAGAAAATAATGCGCAGAAGACCCAGAAGCAAGAAGGCATGAGAGAGAGAGAGATATGTTTCTTTCTTTTCCAGCTTTCTGCCAAGAATGAAAAGTAAAGACTTTATTTATCCAAAATTGCACATGAGGTCCTTGAGCTTCACTGGTTGCCATAAGTTGGCCCTCCAAGTTTGAACTCTTATAATTTGGGGATCACACTTCCAATAAGCTTCACCTTGATCGCCAAATTCCAATCTTTAACGCTCTTGGTTGCTATAAGCTAAGTGGGTAGGCTCGGTCTTTACCATCATTGCCCGGTACCTGCACAAGGAATTCAGCCATAATCAATCTTTAACATTGATAAACAAGATTTAAATTTACAAGCAGATATTATTTTCGTTTCCATGTCAGATGGATTTCTATCCGTATGAACTTTCTCAAGTTTTAAATCACCCGAGGCTATTTTCTCTCTCACAAAATGGTACTTAACTTCTATATGTTTAGAACGCTCATGATAGACAGGATTTTTACTTAATAGAAGTGCACTTTGACTATCAGTGTATATTATAGGAATATCATGTAGAAAGTTAAGCTCATTTAAAATACCAGTTAACCATATACACTCTTTAACGGCCTCCTGTACCGGACAGAGTAACAATGGGCTGCAGTTGGGACTTCCAAGTAATACAATTGTCTCCTAAAGTGAAAAAATAAGCTGTGGTAGACTTTCGCTGGTCTTTATCACCAGAAAAATCAGAATCCACGTATCCTTTAAGAGTCAATCTATCTATTCTTCTCTCATAAACTAACCCAACGCTCGTAGTGCCAGCTATATACCTCAGCAACCATTTTAACCCAGCCCAATGAGGTTTCCCTGGGTTCGACATAAATCTGCTTAAGAAACTTATGGCATAGGCCAAGTCCGGCCGTGTGGTGATCATGGAAAACATCACAGACCCTATCGCGTTAGCATAAGGTATGTTTTCCATTTCTTTGTACTCGGCTTCAGTCTTGGGAGATTGAAGTGATGACAAATTCATATGTGCAGCCAGAGGAACTGAGACGGACTTGGCATCTTTCATGCCAAATTTGGTTACTACTTTCTTCAAGTAACCTTCTTGTGTAATAGATAGTCTGTCCTCCGTTCTATCCCTCATAAGGACCATTCCAAGAATTTTCTTCGCACTTCCTAGGTCCTTCATATCGAACTCAGAGTTCAAAAGGTTTTTCATCTTCATGATCTCACCTTTACTCGGGCTAGCTAACAGCATATCATCCACATATAGAAGTAGGTATACCTCACTTCCATATTTGCTATTATTGTAGTAAAGGCATGAGTCATATTCGCTCCTTTTAAAACCTATCTTTATGGCATAAGTATCAAACCGCTTATACCATTGCCTCGGACTTTGTTTCAAACCATATAAAGATTTCTTGAGTTTGCAAACATATTCCGATTTTCCCTTCACCTCAAAGCCTTGAGGCTGACTCATATATATCTCCTCTTCTAGCTCTCCATGTAGAAAAGCAGTCTTAACGTCCAGTTGTTCCAATTCCCAATTGAATTGAACAACTAAAGCAAGCACCAATCTAATGGTCTTGTACTTGATCACAGGAGAAAATATCTCATTATAGTCAATGCCTTCTCTTTGAGTGAATCCTTTGGCTACTAGTCTAGCCTTATATCTCAAAGGATCACCGGGACTTAATCCCTCCTTTAACTTGAAAATCCATTTACATTGGATTATCTTTTGTTTCTCCGGTACCTTGACCAAACTCCAAGTTTTATTTTCACTTAGAGATTTCATTTCTTCTCTCATTGCCTCTAACCAGTTTTCAGATTTAGGCCCACTCATCGCTTCCTCAAAGGAAGTCGGCTCTACATTCTCAATAGCTTCACCTGAAACTAAGGCAAAATCCGTTAAATTCTGAATTTCATTCCTAGGGTTAGGTCTCACTTGTCTTCTTTCTCTATCCCTAACCAATTGGTAGTCTTGTATGGTGGTATCAATATTTGTAGGGTTAGGTATCTCAGGTTCAGCCTCAACATGGGGTTCTACTTCCTCATCACCTACATGCTCAGCAGGTGCAACTTCTTCCTCTCCAACCGAAGGAACTACAGGCTCAGGAGTCTCATTATGGGTGTCAGTCAACCTAGTCAACTCTACTACATTCTTAATCCCATTACTAGCCTCAGGTTCATCATCCTTAACATTCTTCTTCAAACAAGGCATCTCCGATTCATTGAACACTACATCCCGGCTAATAATAATTTTAATACCCTGAACTCCAATCATCCATAGCCTATACCCTTTTACCCCGTCCGGATACCCCAACATCACACATTTCGTAGCCCTCGGCTCTAACTTACCCTCGTTCTGATGTGCATATGCAGCACATCCAAATACCCTAATGTGGGTCAAATCAGGGGGTTTACCGGTCCACAACTCTTGTGGAGTCTTAAAATCGACAGAACTCGATGGGGATCGATTGATAAGATAAGCTGCAGTACTAACAGCTTCAGCCCAGAAGCCTTTTGCTAGGCCTGAACTAATCAACATACACCTAACCTTATTCATCAAGGTTCTATTCATTCTCTCAGCCACCCCATTCTGTTGCGGTGTATATTTAACAGCTCTGTGTCTCTCTATCCCATTTTTCTTACAAAAGTTGTCAAATTCAAAGTTACAAAACTCAAGCCCATTATCCGTTCTTAGAGTTTTTAACCTTCTATCCATTTTGTTTTCCACAACATTCAACCAGACTGTAAACTTTAGAAATGTTTCATGTTTGGCCTTTAATGGGAATACCCATACCTTTCTAGAGTAGTCATCAACTAAGGATAGAAAATATTTGTTCCCACCGAATGTCGAATGTTTTTCAGGCCCCCATAAATCTGCATGGACATAGTCCAGGGGTCTCTTAGAACAGTGGGAACCAACTTTAAATGACACTCTATGCGACTTGCCGAGAACACATGTCTCGCAAAAGTTTATGGGTTCAATTACTTCTTTACCAAGTAATTTCTGTTCATTTAAGAACTTCAAGCCTTTATTTCCTATATATCCCATCCGATTATGCCACAACTCAGACTTACTCTCAGTCACTGTGAAGGAATTGCAGTTCTGTGAAGACACAACTTCACCTGCAAGGTAGTATAGCCCATTTCTCTTAGGTCCCTTCATAACAACCATTGAACCTCTCAACACTTTCAAAGTGTTCCTGTCAGACTTAAATACATGTCCCTCATCTTCTAGAACACCCAATGAAATGAGGTTCCTTTTTAGATGTGGAACATATCTGACATTATGCATGGTCCTGACAATGCCATCATGCATCCTAATAGCAATGTCACCAATGCCAATAACGGTCTGGGTATTATTATCCCCCATGTACACTTTCTTAGGTTCAATTTCTTTATAGTTGTAAAACCATGACCTAACAGGACACATATGGAATGTGCATCCTGAATCTAGAATCCATTCCTCACTCATGTCATTACCCGTCACGGTCATGACATGTAGACTGTCTAAGTCTAGACCAACAGCATTATTACTAGCTTCTTCGCTACTTTGGTCTCTTTGTTGCTTTCGTTTCAAATACGGGCAATCTTTCCGAAAGTGTCCTTCTTTCCCACAATGGTAACACTTTCCATTAAACCTCTCCCTTGATTTAGACCTACTCTTAGATTTACCTCTACCTTTCTTAAAGTGAGGGTTCTTGTCTCTTTTGTCGGGTCTACCTCTAACAAACATGCTCATGACTCTATGGCTAGTTTTTTGTTCCTTCTTCATTTCAAATTCTTTTGATTTTATAGCATCTATGACAATAGTTTGAGTCAGTTTGTCCCTAGAGTATTTTATTGCATTCTTAATTTCGCTATAGGATTCGGGTAACGAATTCAATAAAATCACCGCTAAGTCCTCGTCGTCAAATTTTTTATCATTATAGGCCAGACTCTTCACTATTATGCTAAAGTCACTTAGGTTCGATTCTAGTTCCTTCCCAGGGTCCATTCTAAAACTGAATAATTTTTCAAGAAGGTAGATCTTATTGGGCAATGTCTTAGTTAAAAACATGGTGTCAAGAGCTTCCCACAAGTCTCTAGCCGTCTTATGTTCATCTACTTGTCTAACGATATTATCAGATAAGTGCAAGTTAATGGAACTATAAGCAATCTCATTCATATTAGCAATAAGATCCGATTTAGCTTTAAGTTCTTCAGAAAAATTATCGGGATCTTCAATAGCTTTCGCTACTCGTTGTTGGACCAAAATGGCCTTCATTTTCTGTTTCCATATCGAGTAGTCACCCTTACCATCGAATTGTGACAATTCGACCCTCGATCCCATAATGGGTTCGGCAAATGGGGAATGACTACTAGATGCCATTCGTGAATTTATAATTCAAATTCACAAATCAACAGAAAAGGTTTTCAAAGAAAAATTTCAAGATTCACGAATAATTTTTCAATTTTAAACAACAATCCAACACTTATCAAAACAAGGCAGCCAAGTAATTACAACATGCACAATTCACAAATCACAATTCACAATTTATGAACTAATCAAGAAAAACGCAGATTATTGCATGCCAAATAAACACAATTACTAAATGCCCAAATTCCAACCAATACTAAGAATTTAATTCTTAAGGGGTGAATTGAAACGATCTCACCAGTAATCCAGACAAGAAGAACTAATCAAGAATGAAACTGCCTGCACTGTCCAAGTTCAGCCACTTGAAGTTTTCTGGAAATAATTCACAAGAAATCACACAATCAGTGCAATACCAATTCAGAAACACAATTAATTCCAAAAAACAGAAAAATGCCCAATTTTCGTGAACCCTAAAAAAAAAATCTGCAGAGAACACAAAAATTAAAATGGTGGCTCTGATACCAGTTGTTAGGTTAGAATCGAGCCTATTTCACGTAACTAATGCGGATAACATTCATTAAACAATCAAGAATCGAAATAAACGAAAAATAAAGAACAAGACAACCTGATTTGGTGACCCAGTTCGGTGTAGAACACCTACATCTGGGGGGCTCAGGACCGAACCCTTTTCCACTAGCAAATAACCTTCCAAGATTGTCAAAGATTACAAAAGAAATCACGAGCAATTTTCAGCCCCAAGAACGAACGATGTAGCCACTGTTCTTCGCAATAAATCACAGCAATCGCGCACAATAATACCCACAAAATGATCTACTCACTAGCCCAATTACTAATCTAAGTAGATACAAAATTATTGGGGAAAATGGGACTAAAAACCAAGAGAGAAAATAATGCGCAGAAGACCCAGAAGCAAGAAGGCGTGAGAGAGAGATATGTTTCTTTCTTTTCCAGCTTTCTGCCAAGAATGAAAAGTAAAGACTTTATTTATCCAAAATTGCACATGAGGTCCTTGAGCTTCACTGGTTGCCATAAGTTGGCCCTCCAAGTTTGAACTCTTATAATTTGGGGATCACACTTCCAATACTTTTAAAGATTTTAAATGATTTGAAAAGTTTAAGTGTATTTAATTTAGAATTTAGAGATTCCATAAAAATCTTGAGGTATTTAATATAGATTTTAATTGACATTCTAAAAGTCCATAAAAGTCATCGTGTATTAAATAAAGTCTTTAAAGATCATGTATTATTCAAAATGTTAATGATTTTTAAAGACTCCTATGAAATCCTTTATGTATGAACTTCAAAACAGAATGTACAACTACAAAATCTCTTAATTTGTATCTCACCAACCTCCAAGATTTTGAAAGACTTTCCAAAATAATTTTTTTTTTAATTGTAATTTTATTTCTTCTATACTTTCATGTTATTTTTAGAATCATGCGACTAAACAAATCATTATTTTTCTTCTCTTTAACTTGTTTCATTTTTTTTCATTTTAATATTCTTTCTTTATATTTTGGCACTCTTCATTTTCATCATTTTTATGAAAATAAATCCAACTAAACTTTTATAAGATTTCATAAAAAAAAATAATTAAATTGTATCAAAACAAATAATAATTAAGTAAAGTGATTCTAGAATTTTCTCCACAAATTTTTATATTCAATAATATTAATTAAAAATTAATCGAAATCTATAAAAATTTGTATATTCAAAATTTTTTATGAACATAGCATATTTTTTATGTTCATGTTAGAAGTGATTTTATTTTTTCCCCTTTTTTAATTACAAATGTTTCTCTATTTTTCTCTCACGTCTTTTTTTTTTAATGCACTTGACATATAATTATTATTAATGATTCACATCCACACCATATGAAGATTAATCTATTATTAGTATTCAGATTTTTCAAAAAGAATAAAAGTCTGTAAAAATATTTGAAAGTCAATTAAAATCTATTAAATCAATCCATAAAAGTCTTTAAAAGTACATGAAAGTCTTTTATATAAATGTCCACAAAAATCGTTGAAAGTCTATACAAATCCATAAAAGTCAATAAAATTTAACGAAATCCACTAAAAAAAATCTAAAAAAAGTCTCTAAATGTCTTTCAAAATCAAATAAACCTCACACTATCAAAAGACTTTATTTTCTTTTCGGTAATAACGAAACTCATAAGTGTTCAAGCATGAAAAAAAAACTCTAATTAGAACCCAAGATCAATCAGAAACGAAAAAACTTCAAATCATTGTTTCTCAAACACGCATAATTCGTACCTTGATAGCCCATTGGGTTTTTGTAGGGTTGATTTCTTCAACTAAATTAAACACTGCCCCATACCCAGTATGAAAGATGCAAAAATTCCAGAAGTATTCGCATGGGATTCAAGATGCATAAATTTATCCAGAATGCAAAATAAATAAATAAATGAGAACACAATAAAAGAAGATTACCTTCAACTTCTGATCGGATTTTCAACAATCCAAATTCTGATACTTTTTCTAAAATTTCAGCAGTCATGAGAAGCTTCTCGTGGAAGCTTGTGCTTTTTTAGTTCACGTGGGTGCAAAAGTTTTCTTGGGCTCAGGTCATATTTAACCAGGAACTCTAAAATGCAGTCAGCTTTACACTAAAATACAGTTTCTCTCACTCTATCTTCATAACTCATCTCCAACCCAGAACTTCAAATTTCACACCAAATAAGTTTAATATAACTCATATCAAACCCAAAACTTCAAATTTCACACCAAATAAATATAATATTTTTATTTTTCTTTTTTAACATACATTTTATTATTATTATATTTGAAATATTTATTTGATCATTAAAATAAAACGAGAAATACACCAAATATATTTATTTCACTAATTTAATTCTCGGAATTTGAATGTTGTTCCCACATATGTTCAATTAAAGCATTTCGGAGTGCAATGTGAGCCTCCTTATCCTTAATTTGACGATAACGAGCGAGAAACTCCTGGAAACGAACATTTTCATCTACAACCATCTCAACTCGTGGGCTCGGTGCTTCTACCCAATCTCAAATAGGTGCTTCAACATCACGTTAATCATCTATGATCATGTTGTGCATAATGATGCATGCAGTCAAGATATCGTGTAAGATGCTTTTCTTCCAAAATCGTGACAGTCCTACAATAATTTCGAACCTAGATTGTAAAACCCCAAATGCCCGTTCAACGTCTTTTCTACAACTTTCTTGTTTCATTGCGAAATATTTTTTATTTGGTCCACGTGGTTCGTGATTTGTTTGTACGAGAATGGCCCACTTCGGATATATATCATCGGCTAAATAGTAACTCATATTGTATTCACGTCCCTGTATGACGTAATTAGCGGGCGGAGCAATACCTTTAGCGAGGTTGGAAAATAGATGGGAGACCTCTAAAACATTGATGTCGTTGTTTGAACCGGCATACCAAAGTATGCGTGCCATATCCAAAGATCATAATCGGCTACGGCCTCTAAGACAATGGTTGGTGATCCACTTCGTCCTGTGTATTGGCCTGCCCATGCAGTTGGACAATTTTTCCACTTCCAATGCATACAGACAAGACTACCCAACATTCCGGGAAAATCACGTTGTTGACCAACGTGAAGAAGTCGTGCAATGTCATTAGTGTTGGGTGAACGCAAATAACGGCTTCCAAATACCTCCACGACTGCACGACAAAACCTTTTCAAACTTTCAATAGTTGTTGACTCACCAATCTTGCAATACTCATCAGTTGCATCCGCCGCAATGCCATATGCCAGCATCCGAAATACGGCAGTAATCTTTTGGAGAGAGGACAACCCTAGCCTACCCAATCCATCCCTTTTCTGAACAAAGTAACTATCATGCACCTCCACAGACTGCACTATGCGTAAGAATAAATTTCTTGACATGCGATAACGTCGTCAAAACAACTTTTCGTCGTACTGTGGGTTCGGTGCGAAGTAGTCGTTGAACAATCGTTCATGGGCAGACTCTCTATCGCGATTTATGACAATGTGTCCAGGAATCGAGCCGCCATGTGTTAGTGGAGTTTGTTGCTGTTCGACCATTTCAGTTAGAAGGATGTTGTTATTCAAATACATGCGAACCACAGCATCATGACGGGCCTCAAGTGCCTCAAGGTCGTTCATGATCTGTTCGTCTTCGTCATGAACACTGTCGTTTACATTGGAAGATCCGCCAACATTGAAATTCATTTTTGCGAGACGTAAAATTGATATATGAATTTTGAAGAGTTAGATATGAATGATGAATTGTATATTAGGTACTCACCTTTTATAATTGCATTTTCATTGATAAGGTTCATTTGTGTGAACCAATCTCAATGGTAGATCAGATTAAGGGAGATATAAGCCGTTAGATGAGAATATTTTCATCTAATTCATTCAAGATAACTTCGTTTTGCGTACTTCAATCCTAGCCGTTGACCAGAATGCATGAAATATGAACAGTTAGAATGGATTCCTTATCTATATCATGCCAGAATAACTTCGATTTGTGTAATTTGCTCCCAGTCATTGATAAGATCAAAAGAGATCTGAACCGTTAGATTAAATCAAATATCTCTGTCATGTCAGCCTTATTTGATTTACGTACTTTAATCCCAGTCATTGATCAGATTACAAGAGATCTGAACCGTTAGGTTAAATCAAATATCTCTGTCATGTCAGCCTTACTTTGCTTTACGTACTTTAATCCCAGCCATCGATCAGAAACTACAAGATCTGAGCCGTTAGATTAGATGAAATAATTTACCATGTCAGGATAACAACGAAGATCACAATTTAATCCCAGCCATAAATCAGATTGCAAGAGATCTGAGTTGTTAGATGAGATTGTGTTATCAAATCAATCCAAGACATCAATTGCATTATAAATAAACAAGTCTCCAATTCATATTTCCATAACAATATCACCATTTAGCAATTACAAAAAAAATGAGTATCAGCAAGCGGAGTACCTCATACAATGTTAAAGAAGACATTCATTTGTGTCGTGTATATTTGGATATTTCTCAAAACCCGATTGTTGGTATTAATCAGTCAAAAGATTGTTTCTGGAGCCGCGTCGAGTTGGAGTATAATAGTTCATTACCAACACATATTACTCGGTCCCGACCTTTAAGATCACTGCAATCCCGTTTCACATTGATCAATGCATCCATTAGTAAACTACGTGGGTGCATACGTCAAGTGGAAAATTTAAACCCAAGCGGAGCATCCGAACAAGACATTGTAAGTGCATTTATTACAAAAAGTTCAATTTGTATGTTACAATTAACTTTAATGTAATAAATTTATCATATCAATTTGCAGATAGATCGAGCTAAAATATTATTATGCCAAGACGAAAAATTCAAGAAAGGATTTAAATTCGATCACGTGTGGCCTATCCTTAAGGATAGTGAAAAATTTGGAAAAGATGTTCAAGTGGAGTTACCTGACTTTCATAGTCAGAAAACATACTCTGGATCGGCACACGTGGATTCCCCAATTTCTAATTCCCCAACATCAGGATATCAAGGATTGTCTTCATTTTCTCTAGATATTAATGAAGACAATGCCAGTGACAGTCCAAGCCAACGACCCATTGGGATAAAAAAAGCTAAGGGGAAAAGGAAAAAAGAAGAAGATTCCTCAAAAATCATTGCAAGTATCATGGAGGAGCAACGGGAGCTCGCGGAAGTCATCCGCAAGGGGAATGAGGACAGACTGAAAAACTACGAAATTCAAAGGGCTCGAATGCAATCGGCTGAATATTGTTCTGATAATACCATTCTAGCAAAAGACTTGAACTCCATTGCAGATCCCGAGCTAAGGGAGTTTTTTCGAAATGAACAAAAAAGAATCATGCTGAAAAGAAGTGAAGAAAGTTCAGCAACTCCATATGGTCGTTTTTTTGACGATCTTGGAGGATCTTGATCTAATCTACCTGATTATTAGATTGTTATCTTTTAAGTAGCTTCCATCGTATTTTAATTTTCAATGTCTATGTCACCGTACTAATTATGGTTCCAAGTTCCTAAATATTGTTGAGTAATCTATTTTGTTGTCATTTAATTTTAATGTTTTGATTTATAATAAGTTAATTATGTGGTAAAAATAATGGACAAATAAGAAACAAAAATTAAAATAAATTTCAATATAGATGAAATAACCATTGTTTTTACTACAGCAAAATAAATTAAAATACAATTTCTAAATAATTTTTTTGGGACCAAAATTGAATTATATTCATCAAATAACTATGTGTTCAAAATAAGGAAAAAAAAAGGGAGGGGGGGGGGAACTGAAATTCAAATCAATATTTGGGATAAAATTGAACAAAAATAAAGTTTGGGACAAAATTGGGGCAACAGCATAGTTGCCCCAATTTTTATACAGTCTGCTACAGTGGCACGCCAAGTTGAACGTCCAACTTTATATGGCGTGCCACTGTAGCAAACTCCATTTTAACGTCCAAGTTGAAGTCACGATTGAAGCAAGAAAATGGCACTATTTTGAAGTTTCACTGCAAAATGCAGTAGGATTGGAGATGCCCTCAAACGAAGTCTAATTTAGGCTGGATTCTTCATTCTTGTGCAAACCTTTTTCACTTTTCAGTTTTTAGACGCTACTAGTTTTCATTTGGAATGCAGCATACGAAAAGGCCAGTACATGGCACAGAAAAAGGCATTCCAATTTGTCCTAATTTATTGAAATGGCCTTGCAAGTTTGACTTGGAAAAAGTTCTTTCTGAAGAATTTTTATCTGTTGTAAATTTAAATTGTTAATTATTAATATTAATTATTATTTAGTAGTTTCAAAAATAAAAAATTTAAATTCCAAATTCAAATAAAAAATAGATTACATTGGAACAACAAATTCTTCAATTATATTTTTTCAAATCAAGCATGAACTAATTGAAAGTTTGAATGATATCATATATATATGTACAACATAATCTATTATTCTTTTGTTTAGCTTTGTGTTTGACAAATCCATTCGATATTACTTTTAATAATAAAAAATATGGTAATTACAATCAAATGAAATTTTTAATGACAATTTTGGGTAAAAAATTTAGTTAATTTGATTTCAAACATAATATATTTTAACTTTCGAAAATTAAAGAAATTATTAAATTTTATTCATTAGTAACAAAAGGTTGGTACAACAAATATTCTTGTACTATGCACACTGGAGGACATAATCATTTAATTGATTTATTAGAAAGTAAAATTTAATTTTTTTTATTTTTTTATTTTCAAAATATATCAATTTTTTTTTTCATTTCTAACGAAACATAATTATTACTGCTTTGTTTCGTGGGTGTTGGATACCCTTTAAAGTCCTTATTTATTATCCATTATTCAAAATCAATTTTTTTCAAATTCATTTTTAATCAGACAATATATCAATAAAATAATATGCACATAAACTCAAAAATATTTCCTAATTTTTTATGGGTCTCATTCTGATATATCATGTTTAATATAATATTATATGTACAAATATTGATACAATAATGAAGTTATCAATATATTTCTCATAACTTGAACATATGTCTTTCATATTTTATTTTTTATTAATAATAAGCCTTCGTTCAGAGGCTTGTAGGTGATTATAATCTCCTATTTTTCGCGCATCTCGAGGTGAACAAATGATTAAAAAAAGAAAAGCTCCTTAGTGAACACAAGCATAAGGCAGGTCAATCCCAAAAAAAAAATAATAATAATAATAATAAAAATTAAAATTGGTGTGCAGGTTGTGGATTGACAGCCATCGTTTCAATTCTGTTAATAATTTTTAACACCTAGCGAAGTACATGGGCTTTCAGACATTTTTTACCCAATTGTATAAGTTCTACGCAATGCGTTGAAAAGTCAACAAATATATATGGCTTTTCTTTTTAAAAAAAAAAAAAATTCAAAATTACTCGCAGATGGGGATAAATGCATCAGCTTAGGTGAGACTATCTTTCTTTTTTTTTTTTTTGATCGGAAAACTATCTTTCTTTAATATGATAGATAGATTATAAAATTTTAAATTATAATTATAATTATAATTATAAAGATTATATATTTAAAAAAAATTGTTTCGAACTTGGGCCAGCCCGTCGTTCGGCTCGTGAGCCACACTGGCCACGAGCCTGGCCAAACCACTCGTGTGGGAAACAAATCGAGGCCGAGTCGGCTTGACTCGGCCCGTTTTGACATCCCTAATTCCATCATCATCATCATCATCATCATCATCACTATTTGTTTATTCGTGAGAGTTTTAAGAACTAAATCTATTAACTTAAAAAAAAATAACCGATAAAATATCATATATTCAAAAATCTAAATTAAAATACAATAATAGGGCCAAAAAGGTTCCAAACCAACATTCAAATACGACTTGCCTTGCTGATTTAGAGAAAACATTTTTAATCAAATTTGTGTAGTTTAGTCGTTCAATCGTTTCTTTCTTATTCATAACATAGTCAATTCATTCAATGTGTTACGTGACATAGTTGATTGGAAATAAGTTTTGATCAATTTCAACTTGAGGAAACTTCAGTTTGCAGATGCAACTATAATCGATATAGTTAGCAAAATTTTGTAATCAATATAAACATTTATAAAACAACCATTCATTTTCGTCAAATAATGTAACACACCAATTGCTTTTTGCTTCACTAGATTTGAACATAAGTTATGTTCATTAATGTCTGAACGAACATTGTATTCAAATACTGCTCAAGAGTTCAACAAAATACTAATATACTCACATTTTAGCTTTCCTAATTTGAACAAAACCCAAATATTTCTTATTATCATTTAAATTGTTCAAATCGAGTTTGAAGTGAAGATCGAGCTTGATCAATTAAATAGAGAGTAATCAACTTTAAAAGATTTTTCAACTGGTCGCGTTATCTCTTTAGTGCCACTTTCATCAAGCTTTCATTGAGCAAATTCTGAAGAAAATGAGTGGCAAACAGTATGACGAGTAGCATGGCAAGCAACATGAATGATAAGTTTGATAAGTATTGGGAGAATTTGGTAAGATGAGCAAGATCTTGATTGTAGCATCCTAGATATAAATTCGAGTTCGTTGTACATTGTACTAGTATCTTGTATGAATCCAACAAGGTTGAAGTAAAAAAAAATGAAGTAAACAAATTATTGTATGCCTTGTATAACCAATACAAGGGATGTGAAAATACTATTGATGGAGCTAGTGGTAGTGGTGATTCTCAAAATGGAGTAACTCTATTGGAGGATTCTAATGATGATTGGAATGACTATGACAATATTGATTTCGAGCACAAGAAATTAAAAACTAGAAAACATGGTTTCTCTGGAAAGGATGAGATTCACAGATATTTGATGGAACCTAATGAAGATTCTTCTGGTGCAAATTTTGACATTTTGAATGTTGGAAAAGAGAATTTGGAGTTCAATAGGAACTTCGAATAGTCCATGTTTTTTTCAATTTTGAACTAGAAACTCTTGAAGTTATTGTTGTTAATTAAGGAGTAAATGGCCACATTTCAACTCATGTAACTCCCAAGTTATTACAATTGATTGAGGTTTAATTGGCCTTGTTAATTGTGGAGTTATATGTGGAGTTATTAAATAACTCATGTGCATGCTATAGAATCTCATCTCCCCACTCTTTGGAGAACACACGAAATCACTTTCTTGTTGTGGTATAGGCACTATTTTGTCAATTTTAACGTGTCTTGGTTTTGGTGATTATTCATACATAAGTTTAGTTAACCAGAGTGGCAACTTTATGCTGCGTTAACTACTCAATCTCTGTTGTATTCTGGGAGACAGATGCTAAGACAAGTGGGGGCGAATCTGTTTTTAAGGAAATTGTGCTCACACAGGTCTCGATTCCAGATTCTGCCCAAATATACAATTTCTATTTTCATCAATATTTATATTATTGTGTTCTACTTTATTGTTTTTCTTTTGCAATAAAACCCAATAACTATTTTCCTACAAACTTAAAACAGATTTTTCAAAATTGAATTTGGTTTTCAAAAGCAACAAACAAGGATAGTTTTATTCACGTTGTTTTTCTAAAAGACACAGAAACACAAGTGAAAAATGCAAAACCCCAGGCAGGATGATAAAGCCAATGAATGTTAAGCAACAAACAAGGATAGTTTTATTCACGTTGTTTTTCTAAAAGACACAGAAACACAAGTGAAAAATGCAAAATCCCAGGCAGGATGATAAAGCCAATGAATGTTAAGCAACAAACAAGGATAGTTTTATTCACGTTGTTTTTCTAAAAGACACAGAAACACAAGTGAAAAATTCAAAACCGCAGGCAGGATGATAAAGCCAATGAATGTTAAGCAACAAACAAGGATAGTTTTATTCACGATGTTTTTCTAAAAGACACAGAAACACGAGTGAAAAAATTCAAAACCGCATGCAGGATGATAAAGCCAATGAATGTTAAGCCCTCCTTTTCAATTTTTGCTTGGAACAGTTAAGGAGTGGGCAATAAAATTTTTTAAAGCTTCACTGAAATAATCAATGAAAGTGCATCATCCAATGGTGTGTATTGTTGTGGAATCGAGAATCAATGGTGACATTGCTAGCAAAGTTATATATGGTTTAATGGTTGGAGGATCAGATTTTTATTCATCCCATCCAACCATTTCTTTTAACTTTTATAAATGACCTTTTAGCCTGTACCAAATCGGTTATTAAAATTCTGGGCAATTGGCTCTCTGGGTGTCATTTATTTGGTTGATAATCTTTATTTGCACATGGGTTTTGTTAAGAACTTAAGATCTGTTTCATAGGGCTTAATTTTTCGTGAAAATTTTTTTTTTTCACCTTTTCTACTTTACTCCGTTTGATTACGAAAATTTTCTACAGAAAATGTTTTTCGCTGACCCCACCCACGCGCTCATTTTCCTTGTTTTGGTGGAAAATATTTTCTTTGGGTTTTGGTGGATTTTTGTTTTCCATGGTAGATGGAAAATGATTTTCGACACCTTTAATCAATTTTGTTGTTGTTAATTGATTTATTTTCTTTCCAAAAAATAATATTATTATCATCAAGTACAAATATATTTAAACAGTAAAAAAAAAAAAATTTTTTTGATTAAAATAGCAAAAAATTACCTTATTTTCCATGGAAAATAATGTCAATCAAACAACAAAAGTTTGAAAATTCCCTACTTTTTCTACCTATAAAATTAAACCAATCAAACACATTAAACTTCTAATTCCCATGAATTCAATTCCCTGAAATTCATTTTATTTCCACTCAAATTCCACCCTCGCTATCAAAAACACCCTTAAAGATTGTGAGAGAGAGAATAGAGAACACTAAAGATTCATCAGTAGTTGAGCAATCATCATCATCATTAGGATCAGAAATGCGGTGGCTTCCCTCATGGACGGCGTGGCCTCAGCGACGTTGCGCTCAGTACTCCAGCACGTCCATCAGGCATCAGGCCGCCGAATGCTACGGTCGTGGATCAGACTGGATCTGGGTGGTGTTCGTGAGCAAGACCAAGCATGTTTCCTTCCTTTGCCAAGTTCAGGATGCCGGCCAACGCTACTTCGGTGAAGATCATTTCCAGGAACTCATCGAGAACGCCCTCAGCTTCCAGATGATATAGAGTGGCCTTTTATTAGGACTGTAGATTTTGAAAAGATTTTCCTTAGTATCTATAAAAGCTGGATGTAATTGAAGTGGGAATATGGTCCCCAACAAAATTATTAATCAATGAAATACGGATTCGGTTGTGCATTGATGGCTGTAGGGATTTGATTTATCGATGTTAGTTGAGAATTGAATCTTGGCTTTTGAGTTGTTGATAGAAATCGAATTGGGTGTGAAGTATGGAATCCAGATTTGGTTAAAGCCTGTGAATGTGTGGGTGTGGAGAATGCCAACGGCTTTTGCCACCGCCGAAGTGCAGCCTCAGGTTGTGGTACACAGCACTAGGTTCATTAGGGGTTGCGACCTTGCTGGTTGTTGGGGTGGCGGCAAGGCTAGGGTTTCAAACCACAGCTGGATGGTATATTTGAGGCAGAGGTATGGATCGAAAATTTGAAGATTTAGGGGGTCCTTGTGCAATTTTGGTTTATTGCACACTCAGGTCCTCAAAATCTTATTATGGAATTAAAGTTGACCCCATAAATTATAGAATTTATAATTTGAGCCCAAAAGTTATAAATTATTCAAGTTGGTCCTAATTTTACAATTCAACTCCTAAAGTTTTAAATTCTTCTGAATTGGCCACTAAAGCTTTGCCAAATTCCTTTTAAGTACCAAAATTAAGAATTACTTCAAAATTGGCTACTAAAGTTTTTTGAAATTACAGTTGCCAAGTGTCAAATTCTATGGCTATGCCCATTATGATGTGGCTCTGAGTGTAGTTAAATTGCCAAGTCATGTTTTGACCCAAACAATGGCACAAACTGTAACCCCAACTGTGACTGTTTCGATTAACCATTGAGAAAATTGGAGAAATTTGAATTTCAAAAAGTGGATGCATAAAATGATGTTCTATCTGATCACCTTGAATCTTGCAAGATTCTTGATTGAGAATGCTCCAATACTCCAAGAGGGTGAAGGAGACTTTCACGAAATAGGTACAGTAGATTCTTGAAAACATTTTGATTTCCTGTGCCAGAACTATGTCATGAACAGCTTGACTGATTCATTGTACAATGTGTATTGCACAATAAAAATGGCTAAGGAATTGTGGGAGTTGGCTGCTTCCTGGAATATAAGATGGTGGATTCAAAGACTGTGACCAGTCAAAGTAATTCCACATGAAATTCATGCTGAAGGGGTTTGAGAAAATCCAAGTGGCTATTATCGTCGAAAAGATGCACCCAACTTGAAAAGATCTCAAGAATTACCTTTTAAATAAGGTACACCTGAAAGAAAGAAAATAAGAGCTCCTACGAGTTATTGAAAGGGAGAAAGCCTTCCTAAAAATACTTACTAGTGTGGGGTTTTTTTTTTTTTCCAAAGTGACTGTACCTACACCAAAGAAGGTGAAATTTGGTTTGAAAACGTTAATCACAATTTCATTAGATATGTGTACAATAGTAGTGCTTATCGATTTATTATGTACTAATTTAAGATTCAAGACATATACAAAAACACGATAATCGAGAAATTCTTCGTTATTTGAACATATATTTTCGTACAAGTCCAAAGAGGAAACGAACTCTTCTAAATGGACATATGAGATTATGATTGAGAATAGTCATGACCAATAATTGGAAGAGGAAGTTGATGTTGAATTAAGACTTAGCAAACAAGAAATGATAAAAAAACCTCGTGGTCCTAATTTTGACCTATATGCTAGAAACTAAGCCTCAAAGCTCCAAAGAACCTGTAAACTCTTCAGAATAACCTCAATGGAAAGAGGCCATTAAAAGTGAGATAGATTCCATTTTGAAAAATCATACTTGGGAGCTAGTGGATCTTTCCTTGGGAAGCAAACCACTAGGCTATAAATGAATTTTCAAAAGAAAATGAAATTAGATGGAACTATCAATAAGTATAAGGCCAAACTTGTAATTAAATGTTACATGCAAGAAGAAGGCATCGATTACTTTGACATGTATTTTTTGGTAACAAGAATAACTTCCATTGGATAATATTAGCGATTGCATCTTTGTTCAATCTTGAAGTACATCAAATGGATGTCAAAACTTCTTTTCTAAATGAAGATTTAGAAAAAGAGATTTACATGGGAACAACCTAAGGGTTTTTCATCACCAAGGCAGAAAAAGAAAGTCTGTAAATTAGTTAGTGAAGTCATTATATGACTTGAAACAAGCAACCAAAGAATGGCATGAAAATTTTGATATTGTCATGATAGAAAGTGGATTTAAAATCAACGAGCGTGACAAATGTGTGTATGACCAATGTACTAAAAATGGCTATGTCATTTTATGTCTTTACGTTGCTAATATGCTTGTCATTGGCGATAATGATAAGATGATTAAATCCAGAAAAGATATGTTGAACTCAAGATTCGACATAAAAGTTATGGGTTTAGCCGATGTTGTGATGCACTGCCGAAATTTTCATTTATTCTCAAATTCCGATATCAACATGTGGCGTACAAAACAAATTGCGGAAATACTTTATTTTCATTTTATAAGACGATGGTGTAAACGACGTCACTTGACTGAGATTTCAAAATAAAATTCATTCATTTAAAAAGTAATGATAAAACATTTAATATAAGATCTTGAATTTAAAATCTTTTATATAAAAAGTACCAATAATAAAATAAGTTGGCAGTTCAAACGCAAGACCTTATTCAGTGAATCCATAACTCACAGGTCGTCACCTAGCGCAACACTATCTGTCTCGCCGTCTGAAGATCCGTGCCAATTCCTTTTTTCATTTCTATTATTACATGAATGGTTTGATATCGTGTAATGAGCAACCACTTGTCCAATAAGTGAAGTATGGTGCACATGTGCTACAGAACGTAGACAAGTCAACCTCATATATTCAAATCAAATCTAGTCTCAAGTCAAGTTCAAGACAAGTCATTTTAGATTATATGTATTTCGAGTTATATCCAGTCCAGTCAAGTCAATTTCATGTATTCAAATCAAGTCAAATTCATTTATTCTAGTCAAGATATTCAAGACTAATGTCAATACATGTATTTTCAAGAAAACATGTCTTTTAATGGGACCTATATTACAAATCAACTACTATCCCAGGTGTGCACAAGCAGGGAATTTAACCCCGAGTTCAAACATGAAGTTTATTTCACGAGTTCTTTTAAAAGTGTGGTTTATATACCACGGGTTTCAAGCAGAGAGTCGAGATCCCTGAAATTCATTATCAAGCGTAACCACATTGTAATTCAATTACTGGATTCCGTGGCACGTCTATCAAGACAAGCGGGATAGAATGACTGCAATATTAAGAAATTCCTTTCTATACAATGCATAAAGAAAATCATGAAATCCTTTTAATGTAATGTAACAACTTTAAATGTATCCAGAATTAGCATTTGAGATCACGTAATCAAGTACGAGTCCGACCAAGGCAAGCCAAATTAAGTCAAGATAAGTTCATATGTTCAGGAGTTACATATAGATAAATTAATCTTACATATTCAAGATCAAGATAATATTCAAGTGGTGCCAAATACATATAATCATGTACTATATCTTTTAGCAAGTAGATGGCATATTATTATTAACTTCAAGAACTCAAACGTCACATAACAATACTAGTTAATGTATCATGTATCGATACATGATGAGCAGAACTTTTTTATGAATTTAACGTAATTATACTCAATATTTAATATTACCTATTTACATCTAGAATTGTTTATCAATTTTAGGATTATGTCAATATGAGCCATAATAACTTAAGATATTCCAAGTAATAAAATCCTTGATCATATTTGCAAAAATGATATTCACAACAATATATATTTTATAACAAGATCATGGTGATATCAAGATAATATTAAGATCACAATAATATCACGACAAGATTAATGACATCATAACTATTATATGGAATTATAACGAGATCACATAATCAAGTAGACAAATAAACATATTTCACTCACCTCAGTCCAGAATGGTCGAAAAGAAGTTCTTTACTTTGTAGAGGTATTGATGCTTTTATATGTATTGATACATGTTGTCTGTCCTAATTTTTACTGTACATGTATCGATACATGCTGTAGAAAGAAAAGTACGTATCAATACTTGTAAAAATTTCAGCATTTTGGACTTATTTTCTAGGTTTCTTCAAGGCTTTTTCACTGGTTTTGGATTTAGAGAACTCTAGTCAAGGTGCCAAGATCATAATATTATATTAACATGTCTTGATCCTAGCAAAAGATCAAACCCACATTTCTAAATTTGGTTTTTCTAAGGAATTTCAAAGAGAGGAACCATTCTTCTAATGCTTCTGTGGCTTAATACTTCCGTGTGAGAATACCTTCCAGTTGATCGCTATTTATAGTTTTTATGTGATGCACAAGAATGAAGTTTAGTCCTTGCTGTATGGGATCTAATTTCCTATTAGTTGGAGGTGTCACATGGTTTTAATGCAACCAAGTTGGAGCTAGAGGCCTCACCACACCCAAAGCAACATGTGTCACTATTAGGTTTGGTGTGTCATCAAGCCTATGGTAGGTCTAGGGAGGACACGTGCTACTTAATCCTTCCAAAAATCAGCTCCCAAGTACATTGTTTGAGGTTGAACTTAAGGTATCAAATGAGGTCGAAATCTTGGTTTCTTGGTACCATTACAAATCATTCACGGAGTACTTTCACGTACAATTTACGGTGCAAGAAATAGATAACCGAGGAGAAAGTTATGACCTTCTAAAGTAGATCACTTAAAACAGTTTTCGATTTAACCATTTTTACCATCTTAACTTAAAAATTCATCGAGGGCTATCCATTGGTAGGAGTGACAAACCGTTTTTACATTCTCGAAGTTCACTCCGAGAACTCATCCGTACATATATGATATGTAATCAAATGAGGTCGGGATACTAGAAAAAGTCTCAAACAAAAGGACACTTAAATAAATTTTTGACGTAACTTTTCTTTTAATAAAAATTTCGTTTTTTTTTTTTTTTTTAATTTAATCAAATGAACTCTACAAATGTTTTTATTACGTCATAAGGGGCAATAAAGGATGTCAAAGTTTTCAGATCATTACAATCTTCCCCTCTTGAGAGAATTTCGTCCTCGAAATTAACTGAAGGAAATATTTTAGATATCATATAGTTAGTCAATGACAAAGTGTATCTTTAAGATCAAATAGGATATGGGGATTAAGACTTTTAAAATATTTTGTGCAAGAGAAAACAAGTTCAACACTAAGATAATTGAATATAATCTTTTGAAAATAACATTTTGAACCCATGACTTCTACAATGAATACTAAACAAGTTAAAAATTTATATAGTTGTTTTGGAAGGGAAACTTATAACATGCTCACGCTTCCGCTGCGCACTCTGATTTTATAAAGAATGACACTATCAAGATTTAGAAAGGGAACTTTCAACATATTTCTCTTCTACTGCATATTATGGTACTCTAAGGAATGGATTATCAAGTTTCATTCTTCAACCATTTAAATTTTCAGTTCAAGGCAATCTAAGGTAGATCAAATGACAAGATGAAAGACTTAAGAAAAATATGACTTCTATCAAGAAGGTCTTAACTTAATGGCTGATACCTTAGGTTAACGAGATATAACACCAAAATAGTAGTGTGAGTATTTTCATGAAGTTAACATTTAAAAGTTAGTCACACGTGCCAATCATTATTTATCAACAATAATAAAGGCAAAGCACATATATTTGACTGGTTTAAAGTCAATGTATTCAAATGAACAGGTACTTTGCCAAAAAGAGTAAAGCACGTTATGCACATGTTTTTAAACCAAGCTCCAAGTATATGGAATTTCTTAAATTCAAAATCTTGCCTTTTGAAAAGTATCTTTTATAGTATGTCAATCAAAGTAATACAGTTCGATAGATGAGCCAAATATTCATATATCCAAAATAATTAACAAATAAGGATCGTGATGTGTTGGACGCCCATATCACCAACTGGTCAAACAACAGATCCGTATCGTAATAGTCAATTAAAATTGAGATATATTGTAGGTATCGTATCATCGGCTATCCATACATCATAGATATTATTTGATATTGATGAGTGCATACTATACTATAATGCATGACGCGATGGGTCCCCTACGATTCTCGTCTTGTGCCCTGAGATATATACCCAAGTTAATCCTACCTAGGATTTCACGAATATCCATATCGATATACCGCCATGCCTTAGGATCATAGGCAAGCTCTAGGTATATGTCAAAATATCAAGAATCACAAGCAGGGTACATTGAAGAAATCGTAGTCCAGTATGCATGTGACAAATTCTTTTAACAAGATGAGCCATAAAATCTCATATATTCTAATCAAGTTCATATATTCATGCATGATTTTTTTTTTAAATCCTCGAAATAGACAGTTATAGCCAAATTTACCATGGAATCTAAGTTTATAGCCCTGGACAAGTATGGTGAAGATGCTGAATGGCTACGCTAGTTCTTAGAGAATATTCCTAGATGGTCAAAGTTTGTGTCAGTAATTTGTATACATTCAATCAGCAATTGGATGGTCACAGAGCAATATGTATAATGGTAAGTCTAGACATATACGTCGCAGATATAATACCATATGGAAACTACTCTCAACTAGAGTTATCTTTGTTGACTATGTAAAGTCAAAAGATAACATTGCGGATCTGTTAACCAAAGGGTTAAATAGAGAGTTAGTAGCAAAGTCATCGAGAGGAATGTGACTTAAACTCTTGGACGAATGAGTTAATACAATGGAAACCCAACCTATTTAACTGGGATCCCAAGATCTAGGTTCAAAGGGACAACCAAATTGTAAAGACTTAATTGAATCAATGTGGGGGATAACATCCTTTGTTCATTCCTATGATGTAACAATGATGCTAGTAAGAATGAAGGATAAGCATTAGGCTTTTAATGATTCTTATGCGTCGAGAATCCGAACGGAGTAGAGCAGGCTACTATTAATTAAGAAATCACCTATGTGAGAGAAAAGTGGGGCCGCTTCTAAAGGAATTGTATTGGGTTAAGGTCTTAGAAAAATCTCACAGAACCAGGTGTATGTTCATGGTCACAACGAACATAACAGTGAGAACTGAGCTACATCATGAAGAATCCTATGTGAGGTATATCATTCAGAACAGTTCAAGGACATCACGTTTACTGATCAGCTAGTAAAGTAAATATATTTTCACAAGGGAAGGTTCAAAGGGTATAATACCTACATGTCCTATGCAGGTTATAATCGCTGAACTATATCACCAAGTCTTTGTGCTTTTGTTATCGTGTCTCACGCAATTTTCATGTGGGGGATTGTTGGGGAAAATGTGAATGAGAAATTGGAGTTCAATAGGAACTTCGCGTGGTCCATGTTTTTGTCAATTTTGAACTAGAAACTCCTGAAATTATTTGTTTTTAATTAAGGAGTAAATGACCACATTTCAACTCATATAACTTCCAAGTTATTACAATTGATTGAGGTTTAATTGACTTTTTAAGTTGTGGAGTTATGTGTGGAGTTATTATATAACTCCTTTGCATGCTATATAATCTCATCTCCCCATTCTTTTGAAGACACACGAAATCACTTTCTTGTTTCTTGTTGTGGTATAGGCACTATTTTGTCCATATTTTATTTTTGTCCATTTTATTGTGTCTTGTTTTTTTTGATTGTTCATACATAAGTTCAGTTCATCGAAGTGGTAACTTTGTGCTGCATTACTACTCAACCTCTGTTATATCCTAGGAGCCCAGACACTCTGACAAATCACAAGTACAGATCGGTGAGGGTGCGAATATATTTTAAGGAAATTGTGCTCGCACAGGCCTTGGTTTCAGATTCTGCTCAAATTTAGTTTCTATTTTTCATCAATATTTATATTATTGTGTTCCAGTTTATTGTTTGTTCTTTCGTCATTCAAATTCGATAACTATTTTCCTACATTGAATTGGTGGAAGATAAATGCTCCAAGATTTAAAATTTTGTTTAGTAGTGCAAAAGATGTACTTGTCATTCTTATATATACAGTTGCTTCTAAGACAGAAATTAATACTAGAGGGTACATTCTCGATTGTTTTAGGAGTTTTTTTAGTCCTACTATAGTTGAGACTCTAATTTGCATCCAAAATTGGTTACGAGAAGAATTTAAGCTGTTGAGAGTAACTGAAGGCAACATTTGCATTGGGAAGATTGAGTTCTATGAAAAAAATTAGTCTGATAATAAATTTTTATAAAATATTTTCATATTAAATCTTTATCTTTATTTTTATATATAATAACAATATAATTTTCACATAAATCCTCACACAGTTTCCCGTCTATTTTTACCTTTCGTTTTAGGTAATCTTAATTTTATAAATTTATTTTAAGAAATGAATTAGGAGAGTTCAATTAATGCAACCTGTAATAAATGATTTATGGATTTGTGAAAAACAAAATATCTTTAAAAGTCAAATTATAGATTATTTTATTACTTTGACACTTATTGCATTATCTTGAAGTCGAAAAATATGCAATATAAGTGTCAAAATCAAGATCTCAGCGAAAAGTTTAATACAAGTTAACAGATAAGAGCAAATTTTGAACATATCATTCGTAAAATTGTCTCAAATACTAAAGGTAAAAGTTTTAATTTTACTCTTTACTTTTTTCAATATCAATCCTTTTAATTTATCTCAATTAAGTCCTAAAATAATACATACCATTTCTTATCTAAATTCAATTTGACCTAAATAATTAATCTTGAATTTATTTCTTATCAAATTGAAAGAAATAATAGATATCCGATATTTTTAAGTAAACTCAATTATCATTTTAATTTCCAAAACTTTAGGTTCTGATAAACTCATTGGTTCAATTTGTAAAATATATATTACAGACTTTGACATGTAGTTCATTGGATTCTATAAAAAATAAAAATAGAAGGTGTTAGCAAACTCATTCTATTTAAAAAATAGAATATGATCAACACATTTATTTAATACGCACACAAAAATTCGGTAATGTGACCTGTTGACTACTAGGTGAAAAATAAAAAGTCACGTTGCGTTGAAAACTATTGAGCAGTAAAATTATGTTTGATAGAAATAATAGATCAAAATAATTTTAAATGTGTGGTTGTAAGTGAAAGAAAGTTGTATAAAAAATAAAATAATTGTCAAATCAATCAATTGAGTGGTTGGAATTTGGAAATGAAAGTTGAAAAGTAATTTTTTTTTTATCGTAGAAAAGTGATTTTCTTATTTTAGAATGTGAGGTTAAAAAAGTAGTATGTGTAATTTTGAAAATTAAATTTTTAAAAAATGTGTGTTTGAGAATGAATATTGGGAAAAATTATTTTGGAAGAATTAATTTTATACGAATAAGTGATAAAGTTTTTATATCTTATTGATTAATCCCTCATTTATAAATTGAGATGTATAGATAATTTTTTTGTACGTACCACCCATTTCCTTGTATAGCATACTTTAATACGCCAATTTGCACGGTTCTTGTTAGAGTAATTCTACACATACATATTTTTTTGACATTTTTGAGTGACATGTCGAGGTGTCACCTCTACATTGGTCGATGCCGAGGTGAGTCACCATGTCCCACCTCGACATCAACCAATACCGAGGTGACACCTCGAAAATGTCAGTTAAACATGTCAAAAAAACATGTCTATCTAGAATTTTTGTTCTTGTTAATGTCTTTCAATAAAACAAATATTGTGGTCATTTGTAGTAGAATGAAGATGTTGTTTATGAAGCAATGACTATAATGGTGTAAAGGAACGAAGCAGTGTATGGCTTAATGGTACGAGTTAGTGCATTTATTATTTGGAGTGGGAATTCCAAGGGTCAGCAGCATAAATTTCATTTAAGAATTCAAAGAGTTAGCCGGTCAATAATTTAGCCTCCGTTTGATAACACTATAGTTGTTTATAATTATAATTTTGAGGTAAAATGTGTGACTGAAAATTGAAAAGAGAAAATATGTATAGTTAAAAAATAACTTGAGAAATTATGTAATTTATAAACTGATTTATAAATTGTTTACTAAATGGATGCTTAGAGTTGTATTAGTCAAATGTGTATTTCACAATTTCATTTGCACAGGGATTAAAAAATGAAAAAACAAAGGATTAATTACACAAAATGTCGTTCAAATTTCATCTAAATTTCAAACATATCACTAAAGTTCAATCATTAAACAAAATGCCACTCAAATTTCAATTGATTACTCAATATGCCACTTTTTTGACTTTCTCATCCAAATATTATCGATAACAACCCCTAAAATTTGAAAAAAATCTCTTAAATGGTCATTTGCATTTTATTTTGATGTAAAAGTTCTTAATTTTTTGTTCAAATTAACAAACTAGTCCTTTTTATTTAAATGACCAATATATTTTTTATTTTAAATAAAAAATTTATAATTGAGTCATAACATTTGCAAAAGTAAAATTGGGTCAGTTCATAATTTTTTTAATATTTAATTAACTAAAATAAGTAAATTAATGTTTTTTTTTCATTAGGATTTTCTTAATCAAATTTTAATATTTATTTGGGATAGCTTTTCTAAAGAAAAAGACTTTTGATAAGGAAAAAAATCATTTTCTTTACTTGATTAAAACTCTTAAAAAATGAAGTGAAAAATATAATTATTTTTTTTTTCAACATAATATGCATTCGAGAATTAGGAAAAAGTTATGTATCCCTTTAAAATGTTTGTTCGAAAATGAATTTTTGGGGAAAATAATTTAAAAAAAAAAAAAAACTATTGCAGATAAATATTAATGTAATTTAGTTCATAATAATTCGTAGGTTATACAATGGATAACGACGGGTTATTTTTTTTATTTTTATATTTAATTAATTAAAAATAGTGGGTTATTTATTTTATAAACTATTAATTATTATGAACTAAATTACATTAATATTTATCAGGAGTTTTTTTTTTTTAAGTCATTTCCCCCAAAATTCATTTTAGCACACATTTTAAAGGAATTTTTTGAATGCACATTATGTTAACAAAATTATTTTTTCACTTTATTTCTGAAGATATTTATTCAAATAAAGAAAATGATTTTTCTATTAAAGTCTTTTTATTAAAAAATCTATTCTCAAATATTAATTAAATTTATTTCATATTAAGTGTTCGCCCCTTTATTTTGTAAATAATATGATTTTGAATAATATTTTTGAAATAATACGAAGTTAAGAATGTTTGAAAAGTCAAAAATTGTAATCTTGATTGAGATGGATAGTCGAGATAGAGTGTTGAATAAATTTTGTTTTAAAAAAATAGAGGCCAAATAGGGGCTAATTTTAAGATTATACAAAGAAATTTATATCTATATCACCCATTTGATCAATAAATTCCTAATGAAAAAATAATCTATTGATTTTAGTTAATTAAATACAAAAAATAAAGTTGTAAACAAGTCAAATTTTACTTTTACAAATATTACGACTCATTATAAAATTTTCTATATAAAATTAAGATATATTGGTCATTTAAATAAAAATGATTACTTTTGCTAATCTAGACCCAAAAAAAAATTAAGGACTTTTATTTCAAAATACAATGGTAAGGACCATTTGAGCAATTTTTCCAAACTCTAAGGACTGTTGGCACTAATTTTTGGATGGAAAAGTTAACAAAGTGGCATATTAAGCAACTAATTGAAACTTGAGTGGCAGTGCATGTAATAATTGAACTTTAATGACATGTTTGAAATTTAGCTAAAACTTAAATGGCATTTTGTGTAATTAACCCAAAAACACAAATAACGTAGTAGTAGCACTTATGCGTTTTGGACATGGGGGTGGGGGGATTGTGTATTGGGTTCTGTTGCTAACTTAAGAACTTTCAAACGTGTCATTAAAGTTCAATCATTATACGAGCTATCACTCAAATTTCAATTAATTACTCAATATGTCACCTTGTTGACTTTTCCATCTAAATATTATCGCTAACAGACCCTAAATTTTGAAAAAATCTCTTAAACGGTCCTTACAATTTTATTTTGATATAAAAGTTCTTAATTTTTTTGTTTAAATTAACAAAAGTATTCATTTTTATTTAAATGACCAATATATTCTTAATTCTAAATAAAAAAAAGTATAATTGAATCGTAGCATTTGCAAAGGTAAAATTGAGTCCATTCATAGTTTTATATATATATATATATATATATATATATATATATATATATATATATATATATATATCCCTACTATATATAAATTTCACTTCATCATTACTATTCATAAGGACGAAAATTAGCACTTTTAGGCAAAAGTGAAACACGCGTTCTCTGATATTTTCTTTGGTTTGTACAAAAAGCGATTTCTTCCTTTACTCTCTCATCTTTTGACCCAGAGTAAACTAGAAGCTTCCGTCATTTCCTTTCTCTCATTCTCGTCCTCTCTTCAGCGTTTCGCCTCCGTCATCTCGTCGACGTCGTTTCCTTCCAACCTTCTTCTGAACCAAAAAAAAGAAATAGGTGACACTGCTATGGTTATTGTCTCTTCCGTTTCTTCGTTGGTCAATTTTCTTTACTTCATTTGTGTTTCATTGTTTCACTAATTTGTTTTTTGTAGAGATAGCGCAAGTAAAATCGGAATGCGCTTTCACCTTCAAGGACATAATACGCTTATTTTTTCATATATCATCGGACTGATATTGGTGGTCGATAGAAAGGGCGTCATTTGTGGGGTTCCAGAAGTTTCGGTTCGTAGGGTTTACGCCTCTTCCACTTCGTGGTCTTCGACGAATCGGTACTGGAGATGGAGATCGGAAGCAAGGTAATCTCATTTTCTCACTCAGCAACCAAAACTAGGCTTTTCACTATCATAATCCCGATCCGATCTATGTTTCGAAATCGAAGGTCCAAAATTTTCGGATTCAAAGTTGGGTTTTCGAAAATCTAGAATTGTAGGCTTAGAAGATCTGTGTTGCCGTCTGTGGATTTTTTTTCCCTTCGTGTTTCAGGATTTTTCTTCACGTTTTTTTTTTTTCAAAACTTCAATGCTCATTTCTGGAAACAAAGGTACAGTCAAGATAGGTAGTCAAAATAGTTTAGTATAATGATGATCTAAGTGGTTTTTATTTTGTAAATGCTTTTCTTGTCTCCCTTTGTTCTTTTTTCATGTTTAATTCTTTACATATTTTGAATTCTTCGTAACTTTGCTCCAAGGTGTGCAACTTTGCAGTGAGGATTTGTGGTCGTTTTATGCATTTTTTTTTTCATTTCCATCATTTACATTTGAAGAATGCTCTAAGAGGATTATTACAGTATTTTCTGTACAGATGGTACCGCAAGAACATTGTTGTTAGTTACTTTGAGTGATTCTGAACATAATGTCATCTCAAAGCTTATACATTGATGTGTGGAATGAATTTTTCTTGTATTTTGGTTGAGGTGTGTTATAGAACATCTATTCTTTCTTGGGAATCATTTCACTAATTAAGCTGGGAAGGACTAACTGTAGTCACGGTACAAAAATTGTTTCATTCATTTACTTTTAGGAGCATCTTGTAGTTAATCTACCTTTTCTTAAATTATTTTTATATTATGCAATAATAATATTGATGAAGATGTTAAAAGCTTTAGGCATCTTAATCTTAATCTAAAAAGATAAAGTTGTTGTGGTTTGTTCTGTGGTTAAGTTGATCAAACACATAATTCAATATTGATTGCAGGAAATGTATTTATTGAGATTTATTGTAAGGTTCTTTTACATTTATAGTTCGATATTTTTATTTATGCACATACACATTAGTTTCTTTAATTTGTTATCAAGTAATTAAAGTATACATTTCACATTAGTTTGTTGTTCAAATGGACAATAATCTTTATCAGTATGGTATGTTATTATTCTCTTTGAAAAATCATGCTGAATCAGTGATGGTTTTCTATGTATGTTGCTATTCTCTCAGAAGTAAGGTCTTATTAGATGCGACTATTAGCTTTAAGCTTTTTACATGGGTTGGTTAATACTTTTATGTTTCACGTTTTTATAATGTTAGACTCTTCACAAACATTTTTTTTTCATGTTTTTGGAGGAACTCATTATCTTATCTAGCTGGGGGACTATAGTTTAAGACCAAATGAAAAGATTAACTTTCTTAAGAGAAACTCTTACTCATAAGTGAGCTTGAGTTCTAATATATTAATATTCCTTTCTCATGGGAACATTCACATTCGAAGTAAAAGAGTGAAGAAAAATATATGTGCATGTGTACCGTGTCGAAGAGTAAAATCCTCAATTTTAAAAGTATAATGTATCCTAAACTAAGTTTTTTGATAAGTTTTAATTACTATATAGTTAAGACATTCTTTTTTCACATGGATGTGGATCTCTTTCATCTTGATTTATAGTTTGGTTTCTTTGTATCCGTGACATTCTTCAAAATTTATTGGCTCTCTTGACTTCTTTGTGATTTTTTTTTATTATTATATAGGATTTATTTTCAACTGTAAAGAACCTATTTGTGCATTTATCTTTTTTTTTTTTCTTGACTTGCCAACTCCATCAATGCCGTTTTAGATTTTTGGTTGAATCCTTTTGTATCAATTTAGTCAGATGTAAATCTTGATTTTTTTTAATATAATTATTATTGTGATAAAATTATGAATATCTCTTTTATTTTGCTTATTTTCATTCCTTAAAATTGTGTGTTTTTTTTTTTAATTCTTCACTAATTTCTTGCCAGAATAAAGTCTTTACTCATTTTGCTTTATGGTGATCAGTCAAATGAGTAGGCTATATTTTATAAATAGCTTTAAGGAAAAACTACTTGGCAGGTTCAGTGTTCTTTTTTTATGTTCACTATTCCATTTCTTTCTTTGGATTTACATCCTCAACTATCTCATCTATCAACTTCAAATCCCACCGAGTTCAAGTCTCAACTTATGTAAGTCATAATATTATAATACCTCATTATACCAACTATAATTCTAACTCAAAGCTCCCAAAAACAATAAGTTATTAACCTTCTCTTAAATATTATGCTTTAGTTTAAAATTTTCATCTTTTCTTTCTATTACAGTCCAACATACACATACACATCCACCTCAATATCATTAGCATTACTGTGTTTCTATCAATCTAATTATCTAATATTATTACCCAATTCTATATTAAAATAACATTTTCCCATTTCAATTCAAATTTCCGTGTCTCGAATGCTCCTGTAAGTATAGTCGCATGATTCTTAACATTACTCTTTACTATTCAAATAAGATTTTCTCCTATTACAATGCCACGTGATTGATCATAACTATAAATCGTTACGTGCAACGCACGTAATAAGGTCAGAAGCAATGGTTGGAAGGAGGATAAAGAGCATAGGAGTAGAGACTCTGAAATGTAAAAGCATTAGATTTTTATTTTTTATTTTTTTTGAAGGAAACAGAGAAAGAGAGTAAAGATTTAGAGAGAGAGAGAGAGAGAGTAAATATCGAGTACAGATAGGAAGGAGGATAAGGATGAGCGGGGAAAGGACAAGACATGGGACAAGGTACGGGTGAGAAGGATGCTGATCGAAATAAACACATTGAAAAATAGAGAGATAGAGACTATAAGGACAGGGAAATGAGAGGGAGAGTTATAAAGTATTGTAGAAGGAAATTGAGAGAGGATGATCAGATAAAAGGATAAAGATAGGGGGAGGACAAAAGAGATGGAGCGGGGAAAGGAGAGAAACAAAGCACAAAGATAGGGATAGGAAAAATGACGAGGACATGGGTAAAGAATCTGTTTGGAGAGAAAAAAAGAGAAGGAAAGAATTAGGTTGAAGGAAAAGTAGGCAGGCCAAGACAAGGAAAAGAAAAGGGATAGAGATAGAAGTAGTCGTAAACATAAGGAGTAGAGTCATGATTGGAGTAAGGATTTGGAGAAGGACGATAACTCAAGATTAGAACTAATCATTCTCGTGATAAGCATATCACCGAGGAGGGAATGTATTATTTTTTATTTATTTATTTATTGGTACAAGGGAATGTATTATTTTGATGATGACAATTCCAAAGTTCTCATGACAAAAAATAAAAAATGTTGACGCTGATACTGATGAATCTTCCAACCAGCATTTAATGCCTGCTGCTTCATTCTTAGTTTCTTGAAATGCAATCCCATCCCTTATTAATGGTAGTATTATTTATTTATTTTTTAAATATTATATGAATCATTAACATTTCTATGACAATTCTATAACTTTCTAATTTGTTAAAAAGTATCCTGTATAATCTGTATTTTTACTACTTTCTGATGTAGAACAATGATTCTTTTGTCAAAATTAGTAATCACTCTATAGAATATTGCATTGGAGCGAATGTTATTTCATTTCCACTTCAACAATTTAATTTTGGACAGACAAGAGCAGAAAGCTAGAAGAGAAAAGAAATGCTGAAAAGGAGAAAGCCTTGAAGCTTTCAAAAATATTTGAGGAGCAGGTTTTTCATCTTAAAATTAGTGTTTAGTTTTTGTTTCTTAACTAAAAAATACCTAAAAAGGAGATAAAGTTGTCCTTTGACTACCTGATGTAATTTGTGATGAATTTTGTTGAAATTTATGCTTTAATTTTCCTTAAATGCCACTAGATAACATCAATAAAGGAGAAAGTGATGACGAGGCAGAACCACAACATAACACTGGTGTGTTCCTTTTTAACTCATGTGCACACGCTAACAAAGTATATGGGAAACCATTTATAATAATGTTTTAAAGCAATGATTTGCTTAAAACAAATCTGAATGTTTTAAGTATGTTTCATTTTAAAAACTAATTGTTTGACAAATAGTTATGAAGATTATAGAATTGTCACCTTTAATTTGAACTGGTGTGACTTTTCAGAATGGGTACTTAACAAATCTTGAGCTCGGACCGAAGTAGAGATCTTTGACATTTGACTGGGTATCTAAGAAAAAATTCAAAAAACTTGCTATCTTGCTTCCTTAATTTAGTTTTTCGCTTACATTTGGGCGTCGTCTCCTTCCCACTTATATCTGAACAAAAAAATCGAGGTGACGCTTCGTCTTCCCACTTTGACGTCGTTTTTATCTCGATTAGGGTTTATATCATGATTTTAGTTAACAATTTCTTGATTGCTTTTTTTTTTCCAGTATTTTGTAATCTTATTTGTTTCCTACTGCTTATATTGTATCTGGTTTGAGTATCGACAGGGGTTCTTCGTGCTGCTTATATTGTGTTTGGTTTGCGTATTTTGTACTCTTTTTTGTTTCCTGCTGCTTATATTGTGTTTGGTTTGAGTATTTTGTATTCTTTTTTAGTTTCTTCCTCTTAAACTTTTCCCTTTTTTCCATCAGTTTTTTAAATTGTATTTGGACCTGAAATTTAGGATTTCATCTCTAATTATTTTGCTGCAGTACAATGAGATTCTTGGCAAAGGAGCTTCAATGACAGTTTATGAAATTTCTTTTAAAATATGGCTTATTTTTCTGATAAAGATCAACACTTTGTTTTTTTTTTTAGTGGGATTTTTAAAATCAAAATGCAGCAAATTTCTGATCTTAATTTGACTTATTTATGCAGATATAAAGCATTTGATGAGTATGAAAGGATTGAAGTTGTTTGGAATCAACATTTCTCTATTTGAATGGTACGTGACTCTTTGAATTAATTTACCATCATTTTGGTTTGCAAATATAGTATTCGCATTCCTTACCAACTTCTCTCTCTCTCTCTCTCTCTCTCTCTCTCTCTCTCTCTCTCTCTCTCTCTCTCTCTCTCTCTCTCTCTCTCTCTCTCTCTCTCTCTCTCTCTCTCAGTGTACACAAAGCGAAGCAGAGAATATCTTTTACTTCATCGGAGGTGAGTTACTTGAAAGGCGATTTCATGATTTGACTGTTATTATTTTTTGAATTCAGTTTTAAATTGAGTTTATGATATGGGTTTCGCTTATTTTTATTTGATAATCACCATGCTAGGATTTATTTGTGTATTGATGATTCTGCTGGTTTATTGATTTTAATCTTGAAAGGAATCTTTGTATTTTCCAAATTTTGCTTCTCAATTTTAAAATGCTTCAATCTGTATTATTTAAATTTTAAGGTGGTTTAAAGCATGTTTGTCACCTCTCAAGTGTTTCAATTTTAAATAAATGCACTTAAAATCAGTGAGAAATTAGAGCTGAGTTAGTTTTTGTACTGAAAAAGTTTTAACTTATATTGGCATAAAAGGAACGTTAACTTTTTAGGCTGAGCCCAAGAGTGAAAGAATTTACTTTTACCATAATTCTTATATCTAAATTCTTACAACAAAAAGAATGATTTATTTTAAATCTAAAATTTTTTAACTGAAAGTTAATTAGCTTATCAAACAATTACATTCAATTCGTGTCTCTTATAGTGAAATTGTTTCAGAAAGCTTGAGGTAGCTAGGTAGGTAAGTGATACAATCCAAGAATTTACTTTGTAGGTATGCAATCCAGCTTGGAATAAAAATGTAAAAGAGCTGATAAGCACTCATGGATATTCCCATAATCAAATTATATTGTGGAAGTATCCATCAATTGCAAAAGTGAATAAATTACTAAATCTTTTCTTTAATCATCCACCATGGAAACAGAATTTATATGAATAATGCATATATTAAAATGCAAATTTAAGAATTCAGCACACAATAGTGACCGGAGCAGGGCATACTTTAAGAGGAGCACATGCTGAATTTGTCCTGAATCAAATTTGAATTATATTTGAGACCAAGAACATTAAAGTCGTGGAGCTTGCATTGGGTTGGCTTCATGTATCCATGTAGGTACTTGTTTTGGTTTACCTATATTCAGCTTTAAAAATTATATATTTATGCGGAAGATTTTTTTGCTATTCCTTTTTATTATTTGGCATCAGAAAGTTGATATTTTTAACTTTCTGAAGGATTTAACTCACCGTACCTGCATCAATTGTAGTCCCTTTTCAATTGAATTTGCATGTATCTTCTTCAAAGTATTTTTTAGTCCCTCCCAAATTATTTCTCTTAAGCCATAGTCTTACTCTAAGTTTATCTTTTGGTTATTAAATTGTAATTTGAAAAACTTTATAAGAATCCTTAAGTTGTTCAAACATAAATGATCTCATAAATAAATGGTATTTATACATAAAGTTGATATCTTTATGTTTGTAGACAATGAAGGAGGTAGTTGTTTGCTTGACCCAATTCAAATTTTGACTTTGCTTCTTTTTATGTTTTATTATGAGGCCATAGAGCTTACCTATTGTAGGGTCCATTACTTCCTTACTTCTTTAAAGCTTATGTGACTCCATCTCTATAATGTGCCATACTTGATTTTCTTGTTCATCTATTGTTTCAATTTATTTTGTTTTAATTTGTTTTCTTGGGTCAATTGAGCAACTACATTCCTCTTTGTCACCTGTTATATAATGGGAGTAGTAATCCCAAATTTAAATTTTGTAATGGATTATCGAAATGAGAATACTAATCTCAATTTTCCTTCTTCCTTTTTATCTTCGGAGATTAGGCTGGTACGTGTCTTCTTTTCATACTGATCATTTCAATCAATAAACAATAAAGAGATCAATGTAAAACGTTCCACCCAAGTACGCATGGAGTTCATCAAAACAAAGGGGAAACCATGATTGCTTCTCTTTTGTTGGAAGAAGTTCCACAAAAGCTACCTAGACATTCGTCCCTAATTCTAGTAAAACTTAAGTTAAAATTAACAATTAATTTTAGTCACACATTTGAAGAAGCCTACAATTTTTATCAATTTTTCAGCCACATTTCAATTTATTTTTTTCAAGATTTATTAAACGTCTTATTTTTAATAAGGGCATCGTGTAGTTTGTCATGCCTAATAGATCTTCAGTCATTCCCATGAGAAGACAACAGAAGCCCGTGGCTTTCTTTTTAGCTTTGTATATTCTTCTTCAACATCTTTGATAGGCATTTTATCTAAAACATCATGTTCTCATCCCACTCTTTTTGATAAGAAGAACTAAGGATCTCCAAAGATTATAATTATCTGAATAAAGCTTGATCCCAGTAAATATCAAGTTGTGTTATCTCGTGGAACTGTTGGAATCAATCGATACAAGTAGCAATGGTAAATGTATGGCTTAATTTGAACTCAAATTCTTGAGTCTGTAGTTTCTGTTTTTATTATTTCTTTCTGTTATTTATTTATTTATGTGTTTTACATTCAGACCAATAACTTTTAAGGAGTGAGGAAACGTTGATGCTTACACTTGGGGAACCAAGGATCTCCAAAGAAGATAATAATTTAAACAAATTAAGCTTGATCAAAGTCAAACTTGCCTTTTCCAGTAAATATGAAGTTGTGTTATCTCATGGAATTGTTGGAATTGATACGAGTAGCAATGGTAAATGTATGGCTAAATTCTGTAGTTTCAATTTTATTCAATTCAGTTTTTATTATTTATTTATGTGTTTTACATTCAGATCAATAACTTTTAAGGGGTGAGGAAATATTGATTTTTGATGCTTACGCTTGGGGAAAATTACTGTTGTGGAAACTAAAGTTGCCCACTTCCACTTGGCACCAAACCTGTGAAGTAAACTGGACATTTAAAACTCCAATCTTTCAAATAAATATTGAAATCAAATTGAATTCATCGTTCTTGAAAATTGCATCCTTGAATTATAATTCTTGCTTTAGAACTACAGGATATTGTATCAAATACCAAATAATATTTTATTTTTTGATCCTTGATTTCTTGGTGACGTTAGTAGCCCTAAGCCTCTTAGTTTATCCTATCGTTTTGCGCTTCTATACATTCATAATTCTATTTTCTCCTGGATTCTACAGGTATCTTTATGTGAACGCCAATCATTAATGTTAAGAAAGGCAGGTCCAAGTAGGAATGGAGGAGTAAGCATTTGCACTTCCCCTAATTTGTTCATTTTATCTTTTGCTATTTTATGTCAAGTTATGCTTTTATTTCAATTTTATTTTGTTTTGGGTCCTTTATTTATTTCAATTTTGAAAATGAAAATAAAGTTAATATGCATAGATACTACAATGAATCAAACTGTTGTGATACTTTTATACTTGAAAAGGATTTGTACTTTAAAATTTGCCCCCCAAGCCCCACCCTCTGTCTTTTTTATTTCTCATAATCAGTCCACTTATATTTTTAATATTTATAGGGAAGATTGGCAAGACTTTATTGGGATTATTACTCTTCTGGTCATCAACTCGACCATCAGTTTCATAGAGATGCTGGTAATGGTAATGATGCTGCAGCTCTGTAACTTTTATTAAATGGTATTATATCTAATGAAGTCACTATTCATATTCCTAGGACTTCACTGCATTACCTATCTTATACAAGGTTTATGTATTCCTTTTAGTACTTTCAGTTACATTTTAATGACAGGGTTTATGTTATTATTTTGATTCTGGAATTTACTTTAGTTTCTGAGGCTCTCATTATGTCATCGTGTTGCATATATACAAAGTTCCCTTACTAAAATATAGAGCTCCATATAAGCAGGGGTGGAAGGGATCTCCCCTGGTCTCAAACACAATTTTTTATGATTTCAAATAATGTAATTTAAAATGCATTTCATTCATTCACTTTTACTTATCTCAAAATCCCATACAAGGTAACAACTCTGATTTTATATAATGTTGGTATGCAGGTGGCATGGTTTCGAAAGCACTTCTAAGGTTATTTTTCAGAAGCAACCCTGAGGCCTGCCTAACCTCCACTGGTTTTCCCTGTCATATAATGGTAGGCCTCAATTTATTACCTAAATTTGAAAATTATTCCACTGTGAAGGCCCATTTAACTCAGATTGTTATGATGGTTGTGTGAGATTAAAAGAGATGCTCAATCTTATATAAATATGTAGAGACCAGATTTGCACATGTTTGCTAATCCAAATATTGATAGAGAGGTACAGAAACCAGATTTGCACATGTTTGCATTGAAGTGGAAAATACCTAGGATAGGGTGTTCACAGAAGTGATACGGCACACTCTAGATGCACTGAACTATGTAGTTTCATTTACAAGACAGAATGATTGTTTGACAAAAGCTATATTAACAAGAAACGAAAGTTTAAGAAGTAGAGATATTCCCATTTAACAAAAGATATATTTACAGTACAAGTGATTCTAATAAATTTCTTGCATCATAGCAAGAAATGTAACAGAATCACATAGATATTTTCATGGTCAAAGTGCTGTGAAAGTATTCACCAAAGCACACTACCAGTGACAATTCAACAAAACACATAAATCTAAAGTTTTTATACTACAAAATATAAGAGTTTTAAGACTGATCAAAATATGCATTAATTAGAATAAATTCTAATCAAGCTTATCATTCATCTTCTTTGTTGGTGATGATGCATTATCAGTTGGGAATAGGATGCGCTTGGATGGAGGTGGCGAGACAGAATGACCAACTGCTGTGCTTGAATTGTTTGAGTCACAGACCATGGAAAGTTGTTCCTCATGCACTCCTTTGTCAGGTTGCTTGAAGTTGATAGGAACATACTTCTCAAGAGAAATTACCTCAAATTTATAAGTAGAAGCATGTGAAAATGCTGCTGGTGCTTTCCCACGATCACTTGGGCTTTGATCCATTGCAATTGCTTTCACATAGAAAATGTATTGGTCATCTATGTTCAGTCTTATTCCTTTCTCATCATTGAGTCTCTGAATAAATTTATGTTTTGAATTTAAGTTACAACAGTGAAATGTAAATGCAAGTGTGTATGAAATTGAGTAGAATGTAAATAAAGGTACTAACCCCTTTAGAGATTCCCATAAGCTTAAAGGCTGAGCACTGCAAGTAATTTTCTGCAATTTCTCCCATCAATGAGACTGCTAACTTCCCAGTTTCATCTTCTATGTGGATGTCAGCTCTTGCCCTATACAATAAGGGGAATGTAAAACACAAATGGAAAGCCTTAAGAGCACATTGATGTTGCAAGGCCCCATTGAACATATTATAAGCTTTATGATTTTAAAAAAACTCTCCAGCTCATCAGTGTACAAGCAAATAGCTCTATGGGAAAAAAAAAAGGAAAAATCAAAATTTTCTGTTCACAGTTTCTTGTACAGCTCTTGCTCTATAAATGGACAGCCTTAAGAGCACATTGATGTTGCAAGGCCTCATTTAACATATTATATAAGCTTTATGATTTTAAAAAAAATTCTCCAATTCATCAGTATGTAAGTAGATAGCTGTATGGGAAAAAAAAGGAAAAATTAAAAAAGCAGAAATCTAAATTTTCCGTTCACAGTTTCTTTTACAGCATATTTTCTTGCAAAGTGTACAAAGCAAAATAGTGGAAATATTTTATCAAAAATTCAAAGCAAGAGACATTCTGAGGTTTGCAGTTCAGCAGAAATAAGGTTTTAAAGATATCAAGCATTTATAACAACAAAGAAACATGTTGAACACAAATAATAAGGAAACTAAAAAACACTCAATCATCACTTAATCTCTTTTGCCAAAATTGCAACTCCAATTGATTTCATTTGAACTAACGCAGAATACGGTAGCAAATTTCACCAGCAGTTGAAAGAGATAAAGCTATTTGCATTTCTTGTTTATATAAGATTTAAAATCTGAACAAAAACTGAATGAATATAAAGTCTCAATGTTCATGAAAATCATCAAAGACAATTATTAAGATGTATATTAAAATAGTTATTTTGCTGTCAAATCTTGCAAAATGAATATATGTATATTTTTCATTTTTTAAAGGTTCCTGTATTTATGTTGATATTATAGTCAATAGTTTTTTAGTAATGTTCTAAATTTAGATTGAAAGGTAAATGAACAATAAGAAAAAAGTTGCACTATAATAGTAGTAATTAGTAAGATACTGAATTATGTGAAAATGAAAGTTTGTTGTACTTGAAGTAAAATATAGCATTATTTGAAAGAGAAATGCTTTGGTAATCTGTTTGTATAAAATTTAAAATGTGAACGAAAACTAAAAGAACATAAAATTATGTGTTTTAGCTAAATAATATAGAGAGTGTTCAGGATGTATAATAATGTTCAATCAGCCATTAATAAAATAGTAAATGACTTACTGAGCAGTGTTAAAATTAGTTATTTACACTGATCTGAAAGAAATTACAATTTATTCTATTTGTTTTTAATGTTTAAGTACACAAAGGTCTATTTGTTGAAACTTACCTGGGTAGTGCTGTCACATTTAGTGTATTGCAGTAGAGACAATCATAACTCTCTCCAGCGGTTGATGCACACGATGATCTATAACAGAGAGAACAACCCATATACCAAAATGGGGCACTGCTCATTCTTATAGTTGCACTTCCTTTAATCCAGAAATGGGTTTGTTGAAACTGTATATTGATATTGATAAAATAGAATCATTATATATTATAATTATTATATATAATAGAATGCAACAATTTTTTTTATTTTGTTACATTTTTTGAAGCATAATAAATTGTATGTATACCTTTTTTGCTAGGTCAAGTACATCCTGCACTGATGTGAATTGTGTGTCTTCCAAAGCTGATATCTTTTTCGGTGTGAAGTATGACTTCAATGAAGTCATTTCTGCAATTATCTCAGAATTGTCACAGATCCTGTAATTTCAGTAACAGTCAATGTTAGAAATGCACTATACATTGTAGATTTGTGTAAAGTACATGAAGATTTTTACATAGCTTACCATTTTTGATACTCAGTCACTTCACTGAATGGAAAGTTCACATAGAAAAAGGAATCAGAAGTTGTAGACAAAGAGAGACCTAACAGGAATAGTTTAGTTAGTAATGTGAAGTATGAAATATTAATGGGAAAAGTTAAAATTCTTCAATAGTGTACATAGATAGAAATAATTTACCGTTGAAAGAAGTGACCAGAAGCTGTGTAGCAATGACAATAGGTGTTTTTGGCAATAACTGAACTATTTTTTGTCCTTCGTTGTCAATGAAGGAAGACCACATTGTTAAGGTAATCGTATTGAATCTGTAAAATGTAATGTAATTTAATTTAATTTAATGTAAACAAATTATTTTATTTATTTAAGCTTTAGTATTA
The DNA here is from genome assembly GCA_963555705.1 of Ligustrum vulgare. NCBI lineage: Eukaryota > Viridiplantae > Streptophyta > Magnoliopsida > Lamiales > Oleaceae > Ligustrum > Ligustrum vulgare. The sequence continues at coordinate 24,162,305 of OY743186.1, forward strand.
TATAAGTGAAGTTTGTATAAACTAACTCTCTGTTCATTAGAACAATATCTTGCACAGTAACTTGATTCCCATTTTTAGTGTAAAATGGCCTCTTCGGTTTCACATCAAGCACAATTGCGATAATACCTAAAGTGATTTAAGATAGAAATGTAAGTAATTGGAAGTTTGCAAGTTCACAGTGATCATATATTTTTATGAATGAAGGAATAAAAAAGAGAAAATAGGTTATACTTATGAGGAAAATAATATGAATTCTTTTGTTATAAGTTTAGTTAATAGTAGTATAGTTTCATAATATAATTGAGGGAATATGTTTGTGTAAAATTTGCACTGATCACACAAGTAATGAATTAACTTTGAAAATTATCGGTGCATTTAAACAAAAAAGAAAAAAAATTTAATCATTGAAATAAAATGAAAATTTGTTATAATGGAATCTATGAAAGAGTGAAAGATAGGGAAACATACCAATTTGTTTGGTTTTGTCATCCATGTAATTTCTTAAATCTTGAAAAGGAGACAACTTTAATTCTTTAAAGATTATATCATGATATAGTTCATCAAGTTTCTCAACTTTTGTTGTTCCAGACAGGGTCCATTGAAGCTCTCCATTAAATTTTTTATATTTATCTGGTGTTAATCTTACCAATGCATTAGAAATCAGATATGTATTTCCAAGGATCAGAACACTTTCGAATGCAGGAATGTGGTGATCCCATATCATCCCCTTTACAGTATTACCCTAAAAAAGAGAAATAAATAAGTTTTTAGTAATATAGAAACAAATATAAATATAAAACTCATGAATTAACAAAAATAGACAGCCCTAAATCAAATTTTGTTCTCTGAAATCAGTAGCCATTTTTTATTCTGCTAGGGAGCTATTTTGAAACTAATAACTTATCTTAAACATTAAGGAATAGAACATTAATTAATTTAAAAATAGCCCAAGTACTTCAAAGTAATATTTAGTTTAGTTAAAATATTATGTGTCTATAAATCTAAATAGCAAAAAGAAAAGTTTTTAACATGGTTATGAGCAACACAGAGAGCACATCATTTAGTAACTGAATATAGAGGAAGACATTGGAAATAAGTGAGAAGGGGAAGGATAATGCTATGTGATTTTATTGTTAAAAAATAGAATAAATTAGTTTTTATTAGTATAGACACAAATACAAGCATAAAACTCATGAAGTAATTAAAATAGGCAATCTAAATAGAATCTTATTATCTCATAACTGTAAACAGTGAAAAGGTAAAAAAAAATTTATATGGTCATGAGCAATAGAAAGAGTACATCATGCAGCAAGTGAGAAGGGAAAGCATCATGTTTCATGGTTTTTGTCAAAAGAAAAAAAAGAGACAGGAGAATATGCTATATAACAAACTGCAGAAAAGCAACATTTTGAAGAGGGTATAATAAGGAATACAAAAAGCAATATTAAATTTTCATTTTGTTCAGGAATGTAAAAATATTTTTAAAGATCAGATAGTTGAGTTGATGAAAAGAAATGAACTGGTAGTTTTTTTTTCTTTAACATTAAACAACATTGTTGTGAACATAAATGCATGAATATAGAACAAGAGATAATGAGTTAAAAATATTATTTCATAAACTTTAAAATAGGTTGAAATGTGAACAGGCAGATAAAGGTAAAGAAAAGAAAAAGAGACGAACTGAAGAATCTGCTATAGAAGCAAATTATAGAAAAATAAAAATCTTAAAGATGGGGAATAATAAAGAATATAAAGAGTAATTTAGAAATTTTATTTTGTTGAGGAATATAAAAAAGTTTTTAATGATCAGATAGTTGAATAAATGAAAAAATATATATAATGTGTTGATTTATTTTTTGAATATACAACAATATTGCTTTGCTGTGAATATAAGAAAGAAACATAAATAGAAAAAAATTTAGATTATCAACTTCACTTGAATGGTTCTTCACTAAGTATTTGATAATGCAGGATAGAAGAATAAAAAGTAAAATGTGAAGTTATATGTATAAAACATACCTTAATGTCCATAAAAAGTAGAGTTTGATACTTTTTTGAACCATAAAATGCTGCCTTAGGGTATGATTTTTGAGCTACAATGACTTTTGATGTCCATTTTTTATGAATGGGAGTAATTTCTGGTATAAGAAGTTGTTTCTCAGACATCTGGAGTTTGTCTTTAGCTGTACAGATAATGTAATTAATAAAGTTAGATATTATCTCTTTTCTTCAATATAAAGGAATGCTAGAACATATAGAAGAAGACTCACCGATGAAATTTTCAATGAAAGCAGGATGAAGCTGACCTTTTTCTTCCCAGCAATACTCACTGATTGTGCCTTGAAGTGTAGTTTAAGGTGTGTATATATATATATATATATATATATATATATATATATATATATATATATATATATATATATATATGTGTGTGTGTGTGTGTGTGTGTGTGTGTGTGTGTGTGTGTGTGTTCAGATATGAAATGACTAAAAATTGATTTGTGAAAGATCTCTGATAATTTCTAATGTGGCAGGTAAAAAAAATCTCTGTAAAGACATTTTGAATTGTTATTTCACAATATTGTTAGCTTTTAAAAGCTGTACAGTAAAAATGAGAATAAAATAGTAGTAAATTTTGAACTGTATGATTGAATTAGAACTAAAAATCAACTATTCTATAGAAGTGGAAAATGAACAGTTAGAAAAACCTCTGGAAACTAATCTTTATGTTAGAGATATATGGAGTACGGTCTGAAGATTGTGTATTATGTATGGTATGGAGTGGGAAAAAGTTTTGAAATGATGTTTACTTGTCAAATAGTACATAGGGTAGTGGAAAATACAAAAAGCAGATTTCTGAAAACACATTTTACTGTGTTGCACTTTTGTACAGCTTTATGTAATGTCTTTTCCAATAAAAAGTGACCTACATGAGCTTGAATCTTTTATTAGGCAGCATAATTATATTATTACTATAAAATGATGTATGTATATATATAGAAATATATTATTAGAAACAGTAACAAATAATAATAAGAAAATTATACCCAAAAAAAAATGACATGTATTTCTATTTTTATTACTATATATATTAAATTTAGAACTATATATTTATATTTAATAAAAATGACGTAAAATATTTAGCTTTAGAAAGAAAAGATTTGATGTGGTTATATAGTTTAATATTTGTTTGGAATAAATTTTTTAAAGAAAACGACTTTTGATAAGAAGAAAATCATTTTCTATACTTGATTAAAATCTTAAAAACTGAAGTGAAAAATATAAATTTTTTTCAACATAATATGCGTTCGAGAATTAGGAAAAAGTTATGTATCCCTTTAAAATGTTTTTTCGAAAATGAATTTTGTGGAAAATAATTTCAAAAATTGATATTCCAAATAAATATTAATGTAATTTAGTTCATAATAATCAGAAGATTATACAATGGATAATGACGGATTGTTTATTTTATTTTTATATTTAATTAATTAAAAATAGTAGGTTATTTATTTTATAAACTATTAATTATTATGAACTAAATTACAATAATATTTATCAGGAATATTTTTTTTAAGTCATTTCCAGAAATTCATTTTAGCACACATTTTAAAGGAATTTTTCGAACGCACATTATGTTAAAAAAAATTATATTTTTCACTTTATTTTTGAAGAAATTTATTCAAATAAAGAAAATGATTTTTCTATTAAAGTCTTTTTCTTAAAATATTTATTCTCAAATATTAATTTAATTTATTTAATAATAATTGTTTGGCCCCCTTTATTTTGTGAATAATGTGGTTTTGAATAGTATTTTTGAAAGAACGGATTAAAAATTGTTTGAGATTCAAAAATGGTAATCTTGACTAAGATGGATAGTCGAGATTGAGTGTTCAATAAATTTTGTTTTAAAAAAAAGGGGGCCAAATAGAGGCTAATTTTAAGAATATACAAAGAAATTTATGTGTATATCACCCATATGATCAATAAAATCCTAATAAAAAATAATCTACTGATTTTAGTTAATTATATATAAAAAATAAAGTTATGAACAAACCAAATTTTACTTCTGCAAATGTTACGACTCATTATAAAATTTTCTATATAAAATTTAGATATATTGGTCATTTAAATAAAAATGATTACTTTTGCTAATCGAGATAAAAAAAAATTAAGGACTTTTATATCAAAGTACAATGCTAAGGACCATTTGAGCGATTTTTCCAAACTCTAGGGACTATTGGCACTAATTTTTGGATGGAAGAGTTAAAAATGTGGCATATTGAGTAACCAATTGAAACTTGAGTGACAGTTCGTGTAATAATTGAATTTTAGTGACATGATTGAAATTTAGTTAAAACTTGAGTGACATTTTGTGTAATTAACCCAAAAAACAAATAACCTAGCAGTAGCATTTATGAGTTTTAGGAGGGGTGAGGCGATGGGGGGGATTCTTTATTGGGTCTTGCTGCCAACTCAAGAACTTTTAAACGTGTCATTAAATTTCAATCATTATACGTACTGCCTCTCAAGTTTTAATTGATTACTCAATATGTCACCCTATTGACTTTCCTATCCAAATATTATCGCTAACAGCCCCTATAACTTAAAAAAATCGCTTAAACATTTTATTTTGATGTAAAAGTTTTTAATTTTTTGTTTACATTAAAAAAATGCAGTCATTTTTATTTATATGACCAATATATTTTTAATTTTAAATAAAAAAATTTATAATTGAGTCGTAACATTTATAAAAGTAAAATTGGGCCCGTTCATAAATTTTTTATATATATTTAATTAACTAAAATAATTAGATTATTGTTTTTACATTAGAATTTTATTAATCAAATGGATAATGTACATATAAATTTGTTTGTATAATCTAAAAATTATTTTGAAATAAATTAAATTAATATTTGTTTGGAATAGATTTTTTAAAGAAAATGACTTTTGATAAGAAAAATCATTTTCTTTACTTGATTCAAACTCTTAAAAAATGAAGTGAAAAATATAATTTTTTTTCAACATAATATGCGTTCGAGAATTAGGAAAAAGTTATGTATCCCTTTAAAATGTTTGTTTGAAAATGAGTTTTGGGGGAAATAATTTCAAAAAAAACTATTCCAAATAAATATTAATGTAATTTTGTTCATAATAATTCATAGATTATACAATGGACAATGATGAGTTATTTATTTTATTTTTATATTTAATTAATTAAAAATAGTGGGTTATGTATTTTATAAACTGTTAATTATTATGAACTAAATTACATTAATATTTACCTGGAATATGTATTTTTTAAAGTCATTTCCCTCAAAATTCATTTTAGCACACATTTTAAAGGAATTTTTTGAACACATTATAATGTTAAAAAAATTATATTCTTCACTTTATTTTTGAAGAGATTTATTCAAATGTAGAAAATGATTTTTTCTATTAAAGTCTTTTCTTAAAAAATCTATTCTCAAATAATAATTTACTTTATTTCATAATAAGTGTTTGGCCCCCTTTATTTTGTGAATAATGTGGTTTTGAATAATATTTTTGAAGGAATGTGAGGTTAAAAATGGTAATCTTGATTAAGATAGATGGTCGAGATTGAGTATTGAATAAATTTTGTTTTTAAAAAATAGAGGCCAAATATTGGCTAATTTTAAGATTATACAAAGAAATTTATATGTATATCACCCATTTGATCAATAAAATCCTAATGGAAAGATAATCTACTGATTTTAGTTAATTAAATATAAAAAATAAATTTATGAACAATCCCATTTTACTTTTGCAAAATGTTACAACTCATTATATAATTTTCTATATAAAATTAAAATATATTGGTCATTTAAATAAAAATGATTATTTTTGTTAATTTAGACAAAAAAAAAAATTAAGAACTTCTATATCAAAATACAATGCTAAGGATCATTTGAGCGATTTTTCCAAACTCTAGGGACTGTTGGCACTAATTTTTGGATGGACAAGTGACAAAGTGACATATTGAGTAACCAATTGAAACTTGAGTGGAAGAAGATTTGGATGCTCAGTATTCCACCCAGAGTTCCCCACCTTTTATAGAGAGTTATCAACAATTCTATTCCCATAAACAGCAATTTGGCGCAAAGGAGAGTAAGTAGTCAATTATCCTTTCTACAGTGCAAGAGTTGGGAATCAGACGTGCATCATTTTTTGCAATGAAGTTCGGTTGAGGTGCTTTAGAAAACACTAAACTGTTGGCGATTTTTAAAGATGGGCGTGAAGCTAGTAAAAAGACTGGAATTTGGAATTTTTAATGGTATATAATGTCGGTTGTTCCTAAAGATAGCGCCGATCTGATTACCATGGGAGTTGGTCTTGTTAGGCAGATGACAAACCTAATTTTGCACGGTGGAAAGGATATGGAGGTGGTTTTTCGGTAGGGACAGCATTTTGGAGGAATTAGTGGTCAATAGTCGGATTATCAGACCCATATTTCAAAATATCCTTTGACTCATTTGTAAGTTAAAAAGAAAAAGTGAAAATAGTTTATTATTGACAAAGTCTAAAATATCCTTACAATTATTGAAAAACCCTATCCTTTGAGTCCGTCGAAAAGCTCACAATTCTCTTGTCTTGAGTCCATCCAAAAAGAAGAAGAAGACTTCGGGTTGTTCAAGAAGAAGATCTATTCATCATAATCTTCAAACACTAGACAAGGTTAGATTACATTTTTAGCTTTGATTCCTAGATTTATAGCTTGAAATTTGAAAATCTTCTTATGTAAATCGAGTTTTGAAACATTTATTGTATAATTTATTGATGGAGCTCGCCGAAAATGGCGAGCTCCGCCGTCGTCTTTGCTGGGCTTAACGCCCAGGGAAGAAGATGAAGTGGTCCAGCCGGACCAAAATGTTATGGTCCGGCCGGACAGCTTGCGGCCTGACCAAATTGGCGGCCTGACCAACCAATCTGTTTGGTTTGAACCAATTAAATTTGAATAAAATTCATTTGTTTTAATTAATTATAAATTTGAATAAAATTCATTTTGGAAAATGATATTATAATTTCATAATTTGTTAATAAAAATGTATTAATAATTTCATAATAATTAGAAATAACATATGTAATTATAATTTCATATTGCAAATAAGAAATTTATTAATAATATCAAAATAAATGTAATTATAATTAAATAATATTGATAAAAAATTATTAATATTTTTCATAATAAATACGAACTATAATTTCATAATGTAGAAATATATATAATAGTTTCATAACGTTAATAATTGTAATTATAATTTTACAACTTTAATAAAAAAATAATACAATAATAATTAATAATGTTAATATATATACCATAATAATTAAAATTAAAATTAATAATAATAAAATTTTCCTTTAATGTTTAATTTTCCTACTTGTTCATTTACGTGCGGTAGTCTACAATTTAAAATGGTTAAATTTATGGATATTGCGACATACTTTTTTGAACTATGATTTTAACATTTGAAATTATTGCAAGATGGAGTATGCGATTGATCTTGAACTGAGAGAGCTTCCAGCTAAAGTCTCCCAGTACATGAACTATAACTGCTTCGCCATAGTTCTAAAGAGTCTTGATGAGTATCATCAAGATATCTTGAAGAGATCTTTCCTATGGCGATTCCAAGAAATGACCAAGATGCAGTTTGCACCGAAGATTATAGATTATCTGGTACTTCGACTTCTGAAGCCATTCGGCGGTGGTGTCTTCAGTTTTTGCTTCGGGGATGGAAAGATAGTCACGTTTTCCAATTTTGAGTTTTCCCTCATCACGGATTAAAGTGTGGTGGCCAAAGGGCCCCAAAGCCCCGGAAACACTCAAAATTCAAGCTTCATCTCAAATACTTCGAAGGAAAAAGGACCGTTACAAGGGAGAGCTCGAGAAAACTTTACTGACCTGTCCCGATATGTTGGACAAATTGAAACTAAGCATGGTCTATATTCTTGAGTGCTTCGTGAAGGTCAATCAATCAAAGAATGATATCGACTTATATGCTTTGGACGTTGTTGATGATATTGAAGCCTTCAACAACTATCCATGGGGGTGTATAATTTATGTCGATACCATCAACATATTTACGAAAAAGCATTCGATGCCCAGTGCAGAGAAGGCCCCGCGGAAGTATGATGCGTACGGCTTCCCTTTGGCTCTACAGGTAATAATTTTAAACTTTTCATTTTGAATTAGTTTATTATGTTTTTCATCCTCCTAATAATTGTAAGTTTCACAGGTATGGGCGTACGAGGTTATTCCCACCTTAGGTGACAGGTGGGCAGTTAGGACAGAGATGCGATTTCCTCGGATGCTACATTGGAAAGCAACAGAGATACCAAGTGCTAAGGATCTTTCGGTTATCCTCAATGATCCTCAGGTGAGCGTTTAGAAATTATTATTAATGTAATATATGGCTTGACACATGATTTATAAATTGTTCGAATGTTAATATATTAGCTCGAAGTCCTTCATGAGTTGACGACTTCGACCGAAGAGGAGGAGCAAGGACTACATGCGTGGACTGATATGTAATGTAATTTTAGATTGTTATTTACCTTTTGGGTTAAATAATGTAATTGTATAATCTTAAATAAACAATATTTGACATTTAATTTCCACTTTTGTTCATTTATCTAGGATCACCGCAGTCCAGTACGAGACACGTCCCCGCCGCTCATGAGATCTCATTCACCGGGGACATCTTGCGTACCTTTACGCTCCCTCACTCCCCCGATATGTTCATGGATTCAGTTTTTAATAAGCTATAGTATTTTAATGATCACATTTATATGTTATAATATTTGAGTTAAATAATCAATTGTCATTTTTGTTTTCAGCGCCCAGTACCTCACATTGATGATTTGTTTGAGCATCTGGTGAGGGTCATTCGTGATGAGATGTATGCCCTTCGGGATGAGTTCGGAGGTAAGGCCGACGCCCTAGGAGGTAAGGTCGACACCCTTAGGGATGAGCTCCGAGGTAGGTATGGAGTATCAGAAATGATGCCAGAGCATGATGAGTTGGATGATATGATAGCTTGGATGACGGAGCAGGGTTTTTACAGGGTGCCGTCATGGGTGGCTGGGGATGTGACTGAGGGGGTACCGGTGGGGGTAAACGGTGAGGCATCGTGTGCGTCGATGGGAGTGGAGGAGGAGATGCCTCGAGTGGAGGTGGAGTTGGAGGAGGTGCCTCGGGTGGCGGAGGAGAAGGTGCCTTAGGTGTCTGAGGAAGTGACTGATCCGCATTTGTCGATGGAGATGTCGACAGGGGTGGCAGAGGAGGTGTCTCAAGCATCGAAGGAGATGCCTCAAGTTTCGGAGGTGCAGGAGGATGAGTCGACCGAGGTGCCGACGGAGATTGTCGAGAAGAGGGGATGAAAACGTACTGTCGAGGTAAAGGAGCAGATTGTTAGTAAGAGGACAAGACAACTATCACAGCATGTTCTTTCTACCTTCTCGACTGAGGCGAAGAAGAGGACATTCATGGATGTCACTTATGTCAACTTATTCCTCGAAATCGATCCGGCGAAGAAAAAGGCGTTCGATATGTGGTACTATAAACTTAAGTCGAAGTAAGTCTTATGATTTTGTTTATTTATTTCTTAACTGTTAAAATGATTGTATATGATTTTCTAATTCTTTATTCATTCTGATTTCGCTTCGCCATTGGGAATACAACCATATTTGATGCCAAAGATTTGTTCAGAATAGTCCTCGAGAGCGGAGCTTGGCTTGCCGATGATGTGAGTGCATGATCGTAATTATGTGAACTCACTATATTATTTGTTGATTTGATAATATTTAATTCGCTTATATTTTATGTTGTAGCACGTTGATCTTGCAATGGAGTTACTGCGTGATAGGGCAAGGAGGTACCCGAAATCGTTCGGCTTCCCCGAGCGAGTCATCATGTGCTGCGGTTTCAAAAATGCTGTCGGCATCGAGTATGCAAATTACGACAGCAACCCTTCCTCGTAGATGTTGCCAGATTATATGTTGGAATACGTGACAGAGGTAGAGTCGGTGTGTGGCCAGTCGTGGACGTGTTGTACACACCTTTATGTTCCGGTGATCGCGAACTCACACATTATTGCTATTGAGATCGTGTTCGCTCAATCGAAAATATATGTGTACGACTCCGATCATGGTTGTCTCGCAACGTCCCAGCTGCAAGAAGCTCTACTATCGTTGGCAGTCATCGTTCCCCTTATGGCTAAGCGTGCTAGAATTGTTGTAGATGATATACTGGTCATAGAGAGGATCAAGGGGACTTCCAAACAAGGTGTCAGGTAAATTTTTTTCTAACAATCGTATTCTAGTATTTAATTAAATTCTTAACTGTGTTCATTTATTTCACTAACTTTTTTTTAAAGAACCATGCTATGTGTACACTTTTATTTGTACATTTTTTGTACACCTCACTCACATGGGGTGGGGCCCATTTATAGGGGGATTAAAGTAATCAACCCCAAGTGAGGGGGTGTACAATAAGTGTACAATAAAAAGTGTACACATAGGTTTATTCTTTTTTTAAACATATAGTGGCGATTGTGGCATTTATGCAATAAACTATATTGAGTTTTTGAGTATCGGACGAGATGTTAGGATGATCAATCAAGAACATATACAGAAATGGAAGATTAAATTAGCTGCTGATTTATATATGTACAATTGTGATCCATAATAATTTGAATGTAAAATTGTAATTTTTTATATGTAATGTATATTTATTTAATTGTCAATTTTTTTTATTACAATTACAATTACTAATGCACATTATTAAATTACATTTCGGCTGATAAGAGTTAGTTCGCGTTGATTAAATAAAAAGCAGTGAAAAATATATAAATAAATATCTCACAAGATAAAAGAAAGTCGGTCCGGTCAGACCATGTGGTCGGTCTAGCTGGACCATATGGTTGGTCCGGCTAAGCGGTCTAGTTGGTGGTCCGGGCGAACCGACTAAATGGTCCGGTAGGGTTTGGGTTTAGATTTTAGGGTATGAAATAATTGTTAATTAAGAGTAAATTGTGTGAATTGTCTCACAAGAAAATAGGGTAAATATTTTTGGGAAAAAAAGGATATCTTAGGTTATCCTAAACGTGTGATTATTATTAAATAATTGTGAAAAAAAATTATTATTTTCACCTTCTCGAGATTACTTTCACAGAAGTGTACAAGGCACGTGACACATGGATAATCAAAAATCATTTTTATCTTCGTCCGATTCTCCACATTTACAGTTTCACTTTAGTAGAATTAAACACTAAAATAGAAAACTAAATTACTAATGACACCAGCAGATTCATTTTTCATTTTAGTGTTTGATTTCGTGGAAATAAAGTCGTAAAGGTGGAGATCACAGAAAGTTAAAAATGGATTCCAATAATCTATATAGCATATGCCTTGAAGACTTCTGTGAAAGTAATCCCACGAAGGCGAAATGTTCATGAATTGCTTATCTTACCGAGGAATAGGATAAATGTTTCTTGAAAAAAAGCTTTTGTGGGGGCACCACAAACGTGTCATTATTAAATAATACCGAAACAAAAAAAATTATTTATTTCAGCTTAACTGGATTGCTTTTACAAAAAAGATCGAGACACATGCTACACTGATTATTTGAATCCATTTCCATTTTCCTTCGATTCTATACCTTTACAGCTTTACTTCGATGAAAATAAAGATGTAAAGGTGGAGATTCAGGAAGATGGAAATGGATTCAGATAATCAGTGTAGCACGTGCCTCGACTTTTTTTGTGAAAGCAATCCAGCGACGGTGAAATGCATAATTTTTTTTGTTTCGCAATTAATTAATAATCACACGTTTCTGATGGCCTAAAATATTTTTTTCCCCAAGAAACATTTATCATATTTCATCGTATGATAAGCGATTCATGAACTTTATTATCATCAAGTAAATTAGATAATTTATTATCAACCAACACTACAATTCCCATAATATTTTTAATAGTGATAAAATTAATTATTCAAAGGAATCTGACTAGTACAAGTTTGGCGAGTATGACCGACTGAGCCACACCTGCCGCACTTTCGCAGTCTAGGAAACTCTCCAGTGTATGGTATTCTAGACGTACGTACACGTCCAAGAGTACGTCGACGGACATTTGGTGGCAGTAAATTATCAAGCAGGAGCAAGTGTTTAGGAAGTTCCCACTTAGCCTCATTTGGTAGAGGAAATATAGTTTCAGCATACGCTTCTCTCCAAAAAGCAGTCGTGTAGTATTCAGTTGATAATGAATGTGGTAAAAAGCCTCGATGTCTAGCAACTGCAACTGAATGAGCGCACGAAAAGCTCTCAAGCTGAAACTGTCTACACGTGCACGTGTTGTAATTCAAGTCCACAACATAACCAACATTACGTCCGCATACGATGTTGAATCAAAACTGATCCAGTGGCTCTACGTCCAACCTTCTAGCCAGGTCTAATGCATTGAAGAGTTTGGTTTCCATAGCAGGGGTGAGATAAGATGTGCATAATTGAGATTCCTCGTATTTATCGTGAAACCAAACTTGTAACTTCTCCCTAATGTTCTCAATCATTACCAGAATTGGTAATTCTCCGTGGTCCTTCTTAAATAATGCATTCAAAGACTCCACGTTATTTGACGTCATCATATTGTATCGACGTCCTGGAAATTGACACCGTGCCCAATGTTGAATCCCCAGTTTATCTATTAAGTACCCCGAGGCATCCTTACTCTTGTTATCTATTTCGATCATGAACTTATTATAATCTTCAAAAGTGTAAGCCTCTGCCGCTCTCTTAAACAAGGAAACTTTCCCACTACCACGGTACGTCATCTTCAATTTGCCTTGTATATGGTAAATGCAATAACCATGGTGTACCTCGGGAAAAACTTTAGCGATACCAATTATGATAGAATTTCCCCGATCAGTTATAAAAGCAAGGTCAACTACATCTCCAATTACTTCCCTCAACTTTGAGAAAAACCAATTCATCGCTAGATCATTTTCGCTATCCACTATGCCGAATGTAAGAGGGTATATTTGAATGTTGACATCTTGTCATGTAGCAATAATGAACTTGTCTTCATAACTAGCTTTTAGTGTTGTACCATCTGCTAGAATTAGAGGTTGCATCGATCTTCTAAATCCATTTATGCATTGTCCAAGAGCCATGAAAAAAATACTTGAAGGGATTGTCATCGTCAGCCTCAATAAAGAATGTCGAACCAAGATTAGTTCTCGACATGTTATGACAATACCTGGCCAATTTCATATAAATTTCCTTGGGTGAACCCATTAAATCCTCTAACGCACATTCTCTAGCCTTCCAGGCCTTCTGGTAGCTCATGATCACCCCAAAATCTCTCTACACATCGTTAATGATGTCTCTAGGTCTGTAAATAGTCCTTGGGTCATCAAACTTATACATTATCTGTCGTCCTATAAACCATGAACGCAACACGGTTGTCTGTGATCATTTCGACGAATGCCCACTTGACAAGTATGTTCTCGTGCATACTTACGAACTACAAAGAATTGATTTGTGTCCATCCTCGTTGCTCACAGATGCCAACTACAATTGTCGTCTACACAGACAATTGTGTAGGTACTTCTGTCTGACTTCTTCACTTTAAACTCAAAATTGTGCTTAAGTGCAATGCCGTGCACCGCTTCTTGGAGATCTTGCTTAGTATTAAATAATTGCTGGACTTCCAAATCTTCATCATCTGGAACCACACGCGAACAATTAGTTGATCGTGAACTTGGCCTAGTCCGTGGGTTCTCGAAGTGCTCATGTCGACGTCTGGATAAATCAATCAGATCATTGTTTGTAAATGGAATGTCCTCCTGATTTTCTTCGAGTGCATCATGACCTCTATGTGTGACAAAAGGATCATGGTATATAGCAACTGTATCAGGAATAACATCGTCATCCTCACGAGCTATTTCTAATGTGTCCTAAATATCATTCTCATTCTAATCCCCACCATCGAATTCTTTATTCTGATTATCGGGGGTATTCTTCCATACTAAAGTTACACAAAGAGGAATTTTTTCCTTTTTGTTCGTCTCAATTAGCCATATAATTTGCACATCAAAAGTAACAAGCAAGGGTGGCAATGCAACTGTAGAATTCGAGTTATATAGAAATCCAAATTTCATATCATATTCAGATGGATCAACTTCAAGTTGATCTTGTAGTTTGTTGTACAACTCTGTAAATGACATACTTGGTGTTAACAAAATTACAGAAATGTTTTGATCACTCGTATACTTCCATGACCATCGTAGATTTTCGTCAACTACGAATTCACCAAAATAAGAAACTGGATGAAAGCCATATCTGCATTAATTAAAAATAATAAATTTTCAAAACAAACAGTTAGGGAGAATGAGAGTAACCGTAATAAAAAAAATTTAAAAAATAGTCTGTCCAGCCGGACTCGGTCGGTCCGATCAGTCGATCTGGCCAGACCATGACTGACACTTTTGGTTCTTCCTTCCGATTATGTTTACTAAACTGAAAAAAATCACATTTTGCCGTATTAATTTTTCATTGTTTAGTCTACATAATTATAGATCTATCGAACAATCTGTAATTATTAACTAAAAAATTAACATTAGATGAGTTTTTCGATAATTTTGGGTTAATGAAATTATAGATCTGTTGAATAATTTTAACACAACAATAATGAATTAAATAGAGTATAATAAATATTGCTAAATCAACTTACCGATAAGAAGTAGCGGATGAAATCTTTCAGTTGAGCATTGTATTTTTTTTGCCGATTTTTTTGAACACAACCAGATGAAAAATGAGAGAATAATTTATCTGTGTATTGAGCACAAGCAGATGGAAAAAAACGAGAGAATAATGAAAAGTGAGAGTTGTTTGATTTTGTTTTAATATTAGTATTAATATATGAAATAAAGGAAGGGTATAAGAGAAATATGGTTATTAAGGGCATCCAAGTCTTTTTTATAGAAAAAAGGGTATTGTGGTTAGTTTTTAAAAAGCTGGGATATTTTGACTTAGCCCTTGTTTGACTTGGGCATTTAGAAAATTCCCCCCAACATTCTCATCCAAATGGAAACTTATCAGAAGGGCTAGCCTGGATAGAAAGAAATCTGATATGCTGCCTAACCCGCAACAGAATTCTTGGAGGTTCTCCTCAGGTGCAATGGTAGGATTTATTCTCAATGTTGATGCTGCAATCAGCCTTGAATTTGGACTAATTGGTTTTGGGGGGGGGGATTATTCGGGATGAGAAAGGAACCGTGCAAGGTGCTTTCATGATGTGCAGGAATGGCAGTGTGTCATTGGATATTGCTGAAACTTTAGCCATTATAGTGGGTCTTCAGTTTGCGATCGACAACTCCTTTGTAATCCAAAAGGGTCGAATGCGAAGCTTTGAAGGTGGTGCTCGGCCTAATCAAGGAAGAACCATTAGCACCTATCACACTATTTATTCAGAAGATCCGGGAGCTTCTAATAGTTGGAAATGTGGTTTGTGCTATCATGTGAATAAGAGATAGGAATGTGATTGCCACAATTTTGTCGGTTTTGCCTCTCTTTCTAATGATAGGTATTTTTGGTCCAGTTGCTTACCTTTCTCCCTCTCAGTCTGGCTGGTAGAGGAAGGGAGTTTTTTAGCTTCTATTGATTGATGTTTTGTTCCTTTTTATTTTTAGGAAAAAAAAAATTGAAACTTGAGTGGCAGTTCATGTAATAATTGAACTTTAGTGGCATGTTTGAAATTTACCTAAAACTTTAGCCGCATTTTGTGTAATTGACCCAAAAAACAAATGACGTAGCAGTAGCACTTATGCCTTTTTTTTGTTTGGGGGGGGGGGTTCTGCATTTGGTCCTCCTGCTAACTCAAG
The DNA here is from genome assembly GCA_963555705.1 of Ligustrum vulgare. NCBI lineage: Eukaryota > Viridiplantae > Streptophyta > Magnoliopsida > Lamiales > Oleaceae > Ligustrum > Ligustrum vulgare. The sequence continues at coordinate 24,178,198 of OY743186.1, forward strand.
AACTATAAAATATGTCATTAAAGTTCAATCATTATACAAACTGCCACTCAGGTTTCAATCGAGAACACAAAATGCAAATTTGTTGACTTCAACCCTGTTCCAAAGCCCGTCATGGGCATTGGAAGAAAAACCAATTTCCATACGTGTCACCATGGTAAAAGAATTGAAATCTTTAACTTTCTATTAATATGGGCCCAAGCAAGTGAAATCAATAACAACCCACCCCCACTATTTTATTACTTTCCACTAATACACCCGGCCCCCTGGCCCCTTGCATGCATTAAACACTAAACACGTCCACCCAACAATAACCCACCAACCCTATTTTAGAGCATCCACAATGGATGTGTCAACTTTTATTTGTTAAACATTGTCACATAGATAATATAATATATGTTAAGTGTCATATCTATATGTTAACTTTAACTATTATATGAGTATCACATTGGATGTATTAAATTTACTCATCAATAACTAAATTAATCAATGAATGACTATTTAATGTTTCTCTTTCCTATTTTTAACATAAATTGACATGTCACATGTTAAAATATTTGTTAACTTTAACAAACAAGTTAACAATACACCAAAAAAGATTCCCTTAGCAAACATGCTAACATATCCAATATGGATATAAAAGTGACTATTAGTTAACATATGATACTAACAAACACTTAAACACATCCATTGTAGATGGTCTTAATGTATTAAATCCACACATCCTTGTACAAGTAGTAAACTACAAAAAACATTTGTTCTTCTTCTTCGTTGTTCATTTCTCTCTGTCACTGTCAGTGGGGTGCACAATTTTGATCTGGTACCCACGAAGGGTACCAGTTATCATGCAAACGTGATTTTTTTAATAATTCTTTTACAAAGCCCCTGACACCCACTCCCTGCTTGACACTTTTGAACAATTCAACACTCTTCACCATCCTCCCCAAACGCCCCCACCCTCATGACATGTGTATTTTGCTTTTTGATTTTGAGCCATTCACGCAACCAGCTTTTTGTTCAATATAAAGCCTTGCAATGTTAGTCGCTTTGATTTTTCTTCACGGAGCTCTCTCTTCCTCTCACTGTCATTGATCCATTTGATGTGAATCAATTTGTTGAAGGTATGTATGAATTCTTTTTAAAATGGATATAATTTTAGCTAGTCTTAATTAGTATAATTTTTGTAGACTGAGACTTTTATCTAGTAAATGAATATCTAGTAGACATTTGAAAAAGGAATATGTTTGTAGAGAGATTTTTTTTTAGAATGTATGAATGAATTTTTTTGAGTAATATGTATGAATTTTATTTTTATAGTTGCAATTTTGACTAGTCTTAATTTCTATAATTTTTTTGGACAGGGATTTAGATCTAAAAATTATAATGTTAGATGGTAATTTTAGGACAACCAATTCAGTCGTTAATATAAATTTTATGGACAGAGATTTTGATCTAAAAATAAAATGTTAGAGGATACCCTAAAATTTTGTCTAGTCTTAATGAATTATAATTTTTTGGACACGGACAATAATCTAAAAACCAAAATATTAGCTAGTATTTTACATACATTGATATATGTTATTATGTTAAATTTTTTAGGAATGGAAGGTGATGACAATGTGTTTGTTCCCCAAGTTACTTTCGGTTTAATTCCTAAAACTGGTCAACAGTTTGAAATACCTGACGATGCATTCAATTTTCACAATCAATATGCGCGAGAAGCGAGGTTTAGCACATGAATAGACAACAGCAGAAAGAAAAAGGAAACCAATGAGATTGTATGGAAAATGTTTGTGTGCTCAAGGGAGGGAAAGACAAACGATGACTACTAGAAGAGGATTAAAAATTCCGTGCAACGTACAGGGGAACGAAATCGTGGACATACACGGTGTGGGTGCCTTGCTAGACTGTCAGTGGTGAAACAACAAATCAGAAATTTTTGGAGGCTCATAATCACCCGCTTACTACACCTAGCAAGGTGCATTTGTTACAATCACATAGGAATGTGTTTGCCGCAAAAATGGGACTTATCCAACAATTTTCTGAGGCGAATATTCCCATGTGTCAACAAGTGCGACTAATGGAGATAGATGCGGGTGGTCCATCATCGGTGGGGTGTGGGGAGAAGGATATCAGGAACCATCAAAGGGATGTCCGTCATGCACTACTGGGTCACGATGTCGAGACACTTATTAAGCATTTCAATTTGGAGAAAGAAAGGAACCCAAACTTTTTTTATACTTACGAGACCGATGAGAGTGGTGTCTTCACTCTATGTTTTTAGGCAGATTGTGAATCTAGAAGCTCATATGCCTATTTCAGTGAAGCAGTTGTGTTCGACACAATGTACAATACAAACAAGTACTCCATGATTTTTGCTCCATTTTTTGGGGTTAACCACCATCGCTAGACTATTGGTTTTAGGTGCAGATTGTTGAGCGATGAGAAAATAGAGTTTTTTGTTTGGCTTTATTCAAAGTTCCTTGAAGCATGCTTGGCCAAGCTGTCCTTGGGGTGATTATCACTGATCAGAATGGTGCAATTTCTAGAGCAGTCAGAGAAGTATTTCCCAGTACATTGCACCGGTATTGTTTGTGGCATATTTTGAATAAGTTCTCTAAGAAGATGAGTGTCATATTGTATAGGGAGCAGTACAACAGGTTGGGAAGTATCATTAGAAAATCAGAGTCAGCTGAGGAGTTCAAGCACCATTGGACCGAGGTAATGGAAACTACTGGGTTAGGGGATAATGAATGGATTTGAACTATGTACGAAATACGGAGTTGATGGGTCCCAGTGTACGTCAGACACGTCTTTGCAGCAGGGATGTCCAGCAGCCAGAGAGTAGTCAGCGTTCTTTAAGAGATACATCGATAGGAAGAACTCTTTGATGGATTTCTTCGCAAGATTTAACAGGGTTTTAAAGCATCAAAGACATCAAGAATTAATTGCTAACCATACTGATCATAGTGAGCAGCTACGGGTAACTATGTCTTCAATGATGGAAAATCAGATGGCAGGTATATACACAAAGACAATGTTTTTGCTTTTCCAAACAGAATTAGAGCAAAGTAATTTCTATATTTGATCGAGGAGATCAAGCTCAGATGCACTAAAAGTTTATGTGGTTCAACGGTGTGATCCAGGGCATACAGACACTCGACAACAATAATTGACTTATTTCACTGAGTCCGATCTCATTACGTGCAGTTGCCAAATGTTTGAATTTGATGGATATCCATGTCATCACATTCTTTCTTTTATGAAGAAAAAACAAGTGATGGTTTTACCAGATAAGTATATACTTCGGAGGTGGACAAAGAATGCAAAATTTGGCTCTATATACGAGCTTGGTGATGGTGTGTCACATGGACAGCCATTATTATCAAGGCATGGAATGTTGACTTATATGGCATTAGATTTAGTTGAAGAGTGCGATTTAACAGATGCTTGCAGCAAATTTCTCATAGATGAGTTTTGAATTCTCAAAATACGGGCAAAAGAGATTGACAATGGAGGAGATGTCCGGAGGAGTAGGAATAGAAGCAAGAGCATTGACGAGACTCGAGTTGCCGTTGATCCAAATCATGTTAGGACCAAAGGGTGTAGAAAGCGGCTAAATTCAAGGAAGGAGAAAGCGATGTCTCAGCTAAGTAGAAATTGTGGTGCATGTGGCCGTAATGGACATGATAGAAGAACTCGTCCCACACTTCAGTCTAGGTATTTTGAACTTGCTTTACTCATTATTTTGTTGAGTGTTTATAGACATTAATCATATTAAACTTGTCTTATCGCTTAAAGTTGTTTTTTGTGCACTTTCAGGACGAATCTCATGGACGAGCCTTATTACCAACAATTTTCGTTTGACAAAACGCGTGTTGATAGGTACACCAATGTTGATAGTAGCAAGTACGGTGATTTCCATAGTTTTCCCAATGATCATCACTTTCCCTAGGACCCGCGTGCTTCATTGTTTTCAAGTTGCTTATGTGATTGTACTCAATTTATAATTATATGTTTTTTTGAGGAGGACATGTGTGTAAAAATTATAACATCATATTAATACTATTTTTTCCTTTTGTTAAGATTGAATTGTTTTTTTTTCCTATTTTTGGAATGGTGAAAATAATTGTCAAAATAGCACCTCAAAATTACATATTAATGATTAATTACACTACTTTTGGGGTTGGGGGGGGGGGGGGGGATAAATTACATCACATTGTCCGTGCATGAGTGAAAATAATTTTTTTTATTTTGAAAAATTATAACAGATGCATGATCAGTAAATTACACTATGGGGGGGGGGGGATGAATTGGTCAAAAGTGTCAGGCCGGGTGGGGGGGGGGGGGTTGAGTGTTATAACGAAATCCACAGTGGTGTCACAGACATTGTAAAAGAATTAATAAAAAATCTTGTTGGCATGATAACTGGTACTTGTGAAGGGTACCAGATCAAAATTGGTTTAGTTTAATTTGTTCCATCTCTCTGCCAATGTGAGCTATTTGTTTCTGTATTTTGATTTACGAATAAATTTCCTGTTTTAAATCATATACCCTTAAATTAATTAGTTTGATTTTTTTAATTAGTTTTAGTTAGACTGTTTCATACAATAAAAATAATATACGTTTTACAACTGTGCATTAGTTTTACTTGAAGATGTTGGTTAAATGTGTAAATAAATTAGATTGCTCACATGATGATTGATTGTCTTTTAATTATTAATGGAAAACAAATAGGTTAAAACAATTAATATTTTCCATAGTTATATTTTCCAAATTTAGATGATTCATTTGAGCCCTAAAATCATACCCAATATTATTTTAACAACACCAGCTTATTTTTATTTCTTTTATTTTGTTAAATTTATTTTAGGAATGGAATCAGAAGGTGATGATAACATGTTTATTCCTCAAGTTACCGTCGGCGTTATTCCCAAAGTTTGAAAAGAGTTTGAAACACTCGATGATGCACAAGAATTTTTTAATCAATATTCGAAACTTGTTGGGTTTAGTACAAGGATAGCTAACAATAAAAGAAATAAGGAAATAGGTGACGTAGCATGGAAACTATGTGTGTTCAAAGGAAGGAAAAACAGACGGGACATATAATGTAAAGATAAAAAATACAGTGGAATGTCAGGGGAAAGAAAACGTGGACATACACGATGTGGGTACAAAGCTAGATATTTGTGGTTAAGCATCAAACTGAGAATTTGTTGGTTATTAGCATGTTCACGGAAGAGCATAACCACGCGCTTTCTACTCCTAGCAAGACACACCTATTAAGATCACATAGGAAAGTCTCGGCTACAGAAAAGGCACTTGCAACACAGTTATCAAAAGCCAATATTCCCACTTGTCAATAGATTCTATTGATGGAGATAGATGCTGGTGTTCCGACATTGATGGGGTTTACTAAGAGAGATCTCAGAAACCACGAGAGGGATGTACGTAAGGAACATTTAGGTCATGATGCAGAGTCATTGATTGATAATTTCACAATGGAGAAACAGAGGAATCCAAACTTTTATTACGCATATGAGACCGAAGAGAATGGTGTTTTCCATAGATGTTTTTGGGTCGATTGCGAGTCAAGAAGCTCATATGCTTATTTCGGTGATGCAGTGGTTTTCGACACCACATATAATACCAACAAATGTTCTATGGTTTTTGTTTCATTTGTTGGAGTTAACAACCATCGACAGACTACTATATTTGGATGTGGATTGTTAAGCGATGAGAAAACTGAATCATTTGTTTGGTTGCTTTCACAATTTCTTCAAGCCATGCCTAATCAAGCTGCCTCGAAGATTAACATCACTGATCAGGATGCTGCTATTTCACGAGCCATATCAGAGGTATTTCCCAACACTTTGCACAAGTTATGTTTGTGGCATATACTGAACAAGTTCTCTAAAAAGATGAATATGATTTTGTTTAAAGAGCATTATCACAAGTTGGTGCATATAATTAAAACATCAGTGGCCCAAGAAGAGTTTGAACACCGTTGGACAGAGGTGATGGAAACTACTGAGTTAGGGGATAATGAATGGCTAAGCAGTACGTACGAAATTCGACAACAATGGGTGACAGCGTATGTCAAACATGTATTTGCTGCAGAAATGTCTGGTAGCCATAGATCAGAGACCAACAATTCCTTCTTGAAGAGATATGTTAACAGGAAAAACTCGTTGATGAATTTAATCACACGTTTTGATAGGGCATTAATTCATCAGAGACATGAGGAGTTAATCGCTGTCCATGTTAATTTAACGGAACAGCCACGAGTAACAATTGCTTTAGTGATGGAAAATCAGATGGTGTAGATATATACGAAGGCAATTTTTTTGTTAGTCCAGGATGAACTTGTGCAAAGTAATTTCTACTTTTGCTCGAAAAACTCAAGTTATTTGTTCAACGGTTTGAGGCAGGTAAAACCTATGATCGACAGCGTCAGGTGACTTATTTCAACTCTTGTGATTTCATATCATGCAGTTGTCAAATGTTTGATTTCGAGGGATATCCATGTCATCATATGCTTTGCCTTATAAAGAAAAAACAAGTTTTATTCCTACCAGAAAAATACATAGTCACAAAGTGGACAAAACAGGCCAAACAAGCTCCTATTTTCGAAACATGTGCCAGTTTATCACATGGTCAATCTTTAATTTCCTGACATGGATTGTTGGCTCATACAACGTCGGAGTTGGTCGAAGAAGAGTCGTAAACAGATGCTCATAGCACCTTTTTAATGGTCGAGTTCCAAAATGTCAAAAGAAGCGTCCAAAGTATTGATGATGGAGGTGATGTTGGAATGAGTAGTAACATAAGCAAAAGTCGTGAGGAGACACATATTGTCTGCGATCCAATTCCAGTTAGGACAAAGGGGTATGAGAAGCGATTGAAGTCATCTAAGAAGAAAGCCATGTCAAAAAGCTCTAAAAAATGCAAGGTGTGTGGGTATGGCTATACACGATAGAAGAACATGCTCGACATTGCAACCTTGGTAAGAAAAAGCGATGTGTTTATTCATTTTCATAATTATTATGTTATATTTATTTCTAGACTAATGCGTACAAAAATATTTTTCCTTGCATCAATTTTATTAGATCGCACCTTGTTGACGAGCCATATCACCCACATTTTTCGTACGATTGCTCACAGGATGATAGGTTCACAAATATTGCTAGTTGCACATATGATGATTTCAACAGTTTCTCGGGCGACTTTCCGTAGGTCCAGATTTTTCTAGAAGTTAGATTAATGTGTTTGTAAGACGAAATATGTGCCTTTTTCCCTCGGATTGTAAGTCGTGTATTGATGTATCATTTTTAAGTCGAGTTGGCTATGGATATTTTATCGTTTATATCATAAAAGTTAATTAATTTTTAAGTTGTCGAGGCTAGAAAATTGTTGCTTTTTTGTGATCATGTTCTGCATCATAAAGAATTTAAATACTAAAAATACGTGTATAAAGAAAAATTTAGGTAAAGTAGAATTTGGGTGGAATATTAATTGACTATAATTATTAATGTATATATATAAAAAAAAATAATTGGTATTATTGTTTAGAAAATCGAAAATCGGTTCGAACCAGAAAAAACAACGAGTTAAGGGTCAAAAGGTCCGACTGGATCGAACCGGTTTCAATTAAAACATAAAAAAATTATTCAAAAAATCACAAAAATTTCTAAAAAACAAGTTATTTTACAAATAAACTAATATTTACTCATTTAAAAATAAAATTATACATAAAATTAGCTTAAAACAATTAGAGAAAAAAAGAAAAAAAAAACATGAAAACCAGGTTCTAAAAACCGGCTCGTTCCCGGTTGAACCGATCGATTTTTCGACCTATTCCCGATTTTTTCGTTCAAACCGACCGGTCCAATTTGATTTTCTAAACATTGATTAGTACCGAGTTGTTCATAATTAGTGGGGGGATTTCATGTGAAGCAATAAAATTGGGGGGGGGGGGTGCTTGACTTGGGGCCCACGTTGGTACGAGTTGAAGGATTTCATTTCCAGTTCTTTATCTTTGGGACACATATGAAAACAAATTTTCCTTCCAATGATGGACATTGGAACAGGACTGTTGTTGACTTTCTCATCCAAATATTATCGCTAACAGCCCCCTAAAATTTAAAAAATTCGCTTAAATGGTCATTAGCATTTTATTTTGATGTAAAAGTTCTTAAATTTTTTATTTAAATTAACAAAACTAGTATTTTTATTTAAATGACCAATAAATTTTTAATTTTAAATAAAAAATTATAACTAAGTTGTGACATTTGCAAAAGTAAAATTGGTCTGTTCATAATTTTTTTATATTTAATTAACTAAAATAAATAGATTATTATTTTTTTATTAGGATTTTATTTATCAAATGGATAATGTACATATAAATTTGTTTATATAATCTAAAAATTATTATGAAATAAATTAAATTAATATTTGTTTGGAAAATATTTTTTTAAAGAAAAAGACTTTTGAAAGGAAAAAAAATCATTTTCTTTACTTGATTAAATCTCTTAAAAAATAAAGTGAAAAATATAAAATTTTTTCGAGATAATATGCGTTCGAGAATTAGCAAAAAGTTATGTATCCTTTTAAAATGTTTGTTCGAAAATGAATTTTGGGGGAAATAATTTTAAAAAAACTATTCCAAATAAATATTAATGTAATTTAGTTTATAATAATTCGTAGATTATACAATGGATAATGACGGATTATTTATTTTATTTTTATATTTAGTTAATTAAAAATAGTGAGTTATTTAGTTTATAAACTATTAATTTTTATGAACTAAATTACATTGATATTTACTAGGAATATTTATTTAAATTCATTTCCCCCCAAATTCATTTTAACACACATTTTAAAGGGATTTTTCGAAGGCAGATTATGTTAAAAAATTTATATTTTTCACTTTATTTTTGAAGAGATTGATTCAAATAAAGAAAATGATTTTTTTTAAAAGTCTTTTTCTTAAAAAATATATTCTCAAATATTAATTTAATTTATTTCATAATAAGTGTTTGGCCCCTTTTATTTTGTGAATAATGTGGTTTTGAATAGTATTTTTGAAAGATTGTGAAGTTAAAAATATTTGAAAAGTAAAAAATAGTAATTTTGACTAAGATAAAAGATTGAGATTGAGTGTTGAATAAATTTTGTTTTAAAAAAGGGGGCCAAATAGGGGTTAATTTTAAGGTTATACAAAGAAATTTAGGTCCCGTTTGGATTCCATTAAAATTTTTTCATTTTTCTATAGTATTCAATCTCAACCATCCATCAAAAGTTAAGCCCACAATTTTTCACTTTTCAACCAAATCTTAACCATTATTGCTCCTAAAAATCACTATTTATTTCAAAAAAAAAAACTCATTTTAAACAATACCAAACATAGGTTTATATGTATATCATCATCATTCATTTGGTCAATAAAATCCAAACGAAAAAATAATCTACTGATTGTAGTTAATTAAATATAAAAAATAAAGTTATGAACAAGCCAAATTTTACTTTTGCAAATATTACGACTCATTATAAAATTTTCTATATAAAATTAAGATATATTGGTCATTTAAATAAAAATGTTTACTTTGTTAATTTAGACCAAAAAAAAATGAAGAATTTTTATATCAAAATACAATATTAATAACTATTTGAGCGATTTTTCCAAACTCTAGGAATTGTTGGCACTAATTTTTGGATGACAAAGTTAACAAAGTGGCACATTGAGAGCTTGTTTAGTAAAGGTAAAACTTTTACTACAATTTTTCAAATTCAATCTCAAACATTCATTCTTAGTCAACTCACCATTTTTTACTTTTCAAAAAATTTTAAATCATATATTCATAAAAAAATATAAAAAAAATTACAAAAATCAAAACTTTTCACATTACCAAATAGGCTCTGAGTAAAACTTTAGTAGCCGTCTTTGTAATAATTGAACTTTAATATCATGTTTGAAATTTATTTAAAATTTGAGTGACATTTTGTGTAATTAATCCAAAAAACAAAGGGTGGTTATATTACCACCACAAAAACTAATAAATACACCACATTTTTAAATATTTTTTTTATAATTTCAAAAATAGACAGAAATGAAATTACATGTATAACCTTTAATTTTTCTTTACTAACTAATAAAATAATTCTCTCTCACTATGTACACCACAAGTTCTTCAAATGTTCCGGTCGTCTTCTTCATAGTTCTCTCCACTGCAACTCTTTCTGCTCTCTCCGGTACCGGAACAGCCCATACGGCAGAGTCTTCGGGCGACTGGAAAAATCCCAGAATCCGTTCAAGAAGTGTCAAAAGCACCCAGCCCAAACCCGGGTTTTCTTCCATGGCCACGTATCTACGCCGCATATCGTTCCCAGGGGCGCTTAGGGGCCGTTCTCTTTGTATTTCGATTTTGGATTTTGTTTTGAATTTTGGATTTTGGTTGTTTGTTTTGGAATTGCTGAAAACATGTTCTCTTTGTGATTTTGGAAAACTGTTTTCAAAAATAGAAAACTGAAAAATGTGTTTACTTTGTAATTTTTTGATATATTTATTTTATGATATTTTATATGTAAAAAATGGTTGATTTGTTGAATTACATTAATTTTAATGCTAATAAATCAGTTAGTTCTCTGTGTCAATAAATTCATCATTAATATTGTTTCAGATAAACAAAAATTTAACCACATACCAATAAAATCTTAACATGGATCTATATGTAATGGAAAAATAATATAAGAATTTCAAGTGAAGGAAGTGTCTCACATTTACAATAATAATAATAATAATAATAATAATAATAATAATAATAATAATAATAATAATAATAAAAAATAAATAAATAAATAAATAAAAATTACCAAAAAAAAAAAAAAAATCTTAACATGGATCTATATAATAGCAAAATAATATAAGAAATTCAAATGAATGAAGTGTCTTACTTTTACAAAAAAAAAAAAATTACAAGAAAAAAAACTTAACATTGATCTATATATAATGACAAAATAACATAAAAACTTCAAATGAAGGAAGTGTCTCACTTTTACAAAAAGTAAAAATAAAAATAATTTACAAAAAAAAAAAAAAAAAATTAACATGAATCTATATATAATGACAAAATAATATAAGAATTTCAAGTGAAGGAAGAGTCACATTTAAAAAAAATAAAATAAAATAATAATAAATAAATTACAAAAAAAATCTTAACATGGATTTATATATAATGACAAAATAATATAAGCACTTCAAGTGAAGGAAGTATCTCACATTTACAAAAAAATAAAAATAAAAAATTTCAAAACGCGAGTTTTGGTCGTTTTGGACTTTTTAACACAAAATATCCAAAGCCCAGTTCTCTTTGCTTTTTTGAGCCCGTTTTGAGTTTTCAATTTTTGGAAATATCGAAAACGCGTTTACTTTGTCCATTTTCAGAAACGAGTTTTCCAAAACACAAAAAAAAAAATACAAAGTAAACTCAAAACGATTTTATTGCGTTTTGGATATTTTGTATTAAAAAGTCCAAAACGACCAAAACACGCGTTTTGAATTTTTTTTTTTTTTTTTTTGTAAATGTGATATACTTCCTTCACTTGAAGTTCTTATATTATTTTGTCATTATATATAGATCCATGTTAAGATTTTTTTTGTAATTTATTTATTATTATTATTATTATTTTTTAAATGTGAGACTCTCCTTTCACTTGAAATTCTTATATTATTTTATCATTATATATAGATTCATGTTTTTTTTTTTTTTTTGTAAATTATTTTTATTTTTACTTTTTTGTAAAAGTGAGACACTTCCTTCATTTGAAGTTTTTATGTTATTTTGTCATTATATATAGATCAATGTTATGTTTTTTTTCTTGTAAATTTTTTTTAAAATTTTTTTTTAATTTTTTTTTTGTAAAAGTAAGACACTTCATTCATTTGAAATTCTTATATTATTTTGCTATTATATAGATCCATGTTAAGATTTTTTTTTGGGTAATTTTTTATTTATTTATTATTATTATTATTATTGTAAATGTGAGACACTTCCTTCACTTGAAATTCTTATATTATTTTGCCATTATATATAGATCCATGTTAAGATTTTATTGGTATGAGGTTAAATTTTTGTTTAGCTGAAACAATATTAATGATGAATTTATTGACATAGAGAACTAATTGATTTATTAGCATTAAAATTAATGTAATTCAACAAATCAACCATTTTTTACATATAAAATATCACAAAATAAATATATCAAAAAATTACAAAGTAAACACATTTTTCAGTTTTCTGTTTTTGAAAACAGTTTTCCAAAATCACAAAGAGAACATGTTTTCAGCAATCCCAAAACAAACAACCAAAATTCAAAATTCAAAACAAAATCCAAAACTCAAAATCCAAAATCGAAATACAAAGAGAATGGCCCCTTAATTTTCTGAACGACATCTTGTTTTTCATCTTTAACTGGAACCCCATTTACAGACTCCATTTTAGAAAGTACTTTAAACAATCCAAAACGACTACCCAAAGAATTTTAGTTGACATGGTAATTTCACACAAATTACCGCAAGTTTATCTCAATTACTTGGAAAATAAAGAAATCCCAGAAGAAATATTTCAGTTTCTAAATTCCTAATGAATAGAATTGTTAAATAGTAGCCGACGCTGTTCTTGAACATCATATTTTCTCAACAACCAAACCGAGCATAATCAAGAAACTTAGAAATATATATATATGAGTGCAGACTAATATTATCATACATATAACCCACAAAAAAAAAAAAAAAAAAAAAAAACGAAATAAAACAAAGATCCACCAAATTCAGTAAGTAAAATTAAGTCAAAACTATCAGAATATAGAATTGCAGCTTCTGAGTTTGAAGAGGGGTGGACCGGTGCCCGTGGTGTACATATAATAGAGAATAGAATAATACTGGTTGTACCCCTGCTGTACTGCAGGGGGTACCGACCAGAGAGAGAAAAGGTGGTGGGGCCCAAAAAAAGGGGCCCCACCCCCATGTATGTGAGGGGCGGTACCCCAGGCGGTACCGCCCCTGCGGTACAACAAGAATAGTCCTAGAGAATATGAGAGAGGGGGGGGGGGGTATTGTAAGGATAAAAAGGTTAAATTTGCCAAGAAATTGGTGTTTTTATCAAAAATGTATTTTTAGATGTGGTGTAAATATAATGTTGTGTATCAATTAAAAAAAGTGGCGGCAATATATTTCCCCAAAAACAAATAACTTAGCAGTAGCACTTACGCGTTTTCGGTGAAAAATTCTGCATTGGTCTTGCTGCCAACTCAAGATTTTTTTGATCGTAACCCAACTCAAGAATTTTTATTTTTATAATAATAGTAATAGATAATAAGTGGATAGATGATCCCCGGCATAAATATGCCTGCAACATGTTTGATGGAAGTACTGAGAAAAATGCAATTGCCTAACTTGGCCTAAAGTTCAAACGACTCTCATATCAATGGCATTTTCTCAATCTATTGCATGTGGGAACAATCGCCTTCTCTTTTCTACTCTATATTCTAAATTTCTACCTTATTCTTCATCGGCACCACAAATTTCGGACGATGCATTAGTCTCAGCCGCCGTCTCAATCCTCAAACACCACCGCTCAAAGTCGCGGTGGTCCCACCTCCGCTCCCTCCTAGGTGCCACCAGTAACCTCCTCAGTCCGTCTCAGTTTACCCAAATTGCCCTTGAAGTCCGCAACAATCCTCGCCTTGCCCTCCGTTTCTTCCACTTTACTCTTAGTAATACTCTCTGCTCCCATTCTCTCCTATCTTATGCTACCATAATTCACATTCTTTGTCATTCCAGGCTTAAGACTGAGGCCGAAAGCTTAATTCGGTTAGCCTTTCGAGAGTTCCCAGAAGCCCACCGGTCCAGTTCTTCAAGCCCGGCTCCCATTTTGGAAATCCTGATCAAAACTTATAGGACCTGTGGTTCTGCACCATTTGTGTTTGATTTGTTAGTCAAAGCTTGTTTAGAGTCGAAAAAAATTGATCAAGCTCTTGAAATATTTAGAATGTTGAACTCCAAGAATGTGTTTGTAAGAACTAGTACTTGTAATTCTTTGATTGAGTTGTTGTCCAAGAGTCGTGGTTGTTTTGCTGCATACGATCTGTACAGGGAAATTTTTTGTTTTGATGGTGAAAATGGAGTTTACCATAGCAGAGGAATAAATGGCTTTTTCCCAAATGTGAATACGTTTAATGTATTGATGGTTGCATTTTACAGAGAAAGATTGGTAGAGAATGTGGAGAAGGTATGGAAAGAAATGGGACGAGTTGTTTGCATGCCGAATTCATATAGTTATAGTGTTCTAATGGCAGTGTATTGTGACAATGCAAAAATGGAGGATGCCATGAGGGTATGGGGAGAGATGCAGAATAAAGGTGTGAAGCGTGATGCAGTGGCTTACAACACACTTATTGATGGGTTTTGTAGGATTGGAGAGATTGGGAGGGCCGAAGAGATATATAGAGACATGGTAATGAGTGGTGTGGAAAGTACTTGTGTTACTTTTGAGAATCTCATAAATGGATATTGTAAGATTGGTGATGCTGATTCTGCAATGTTGTTGTATAAGGACATGTGTAGGGAAGGTTTTAATCCAGATAGTTTGACAGTTGATGCAGTTACTAGAGTGCTTTGCGATAAGGGCGACAGTTCTACTGCTTTAGATGTTTTAATGGTTCTATCAAGGAAACGTGATATTATCCCAAAGAAGGAGAGTTACCAAGCTTTGATTAAAAAATTTTGTGATGAGGGGAAAATGGAAGAGGCTTTAATACTTCAAGCAGAGATGGTTGGGAAAGGATATGAACCAGATTCAGAGACATATGGTGCTTTTATTGATGGGTATTTGAAACAAGGGAATGAAACAATGGCCAATAGATTGAGGAAAGAAATGCCCAGTAAGTAAGTTTTCCTGGGAGGAGATATAGAGATGGAATTATTCTTCAAGTTTACACCATTTGCAGCACTTTTGAGCAGTCGTTTGCTGGAAAGTTCAAGCTTCTAGTTGAAGCAAAGTAAGTTGCTGGCGATCTTCTAGGAGCTTGGTCTTATATATTTTGTGTTTATATTTTATGACGAGAACATAATTCCTTGAATACCTGCTAACAAGAAAATTTTCATTAACATATGGAATCTGACATTATGATTCTTGACATTCTCAAAATACTTACTGACTTTTATCTATCATAATTTGCAAATGTTTGATGTGTGAATGAATATCCGATAAAATGTTGATTTAATGTATATTCTACATCTTGAAACCAAGTTAATTTGGTACCATTTTAGGATAATGAGACTCAGGTTATTTGTAAATCTCAGAGACCCTAACATGTCACATTTCAATATTTTTTGCACCCCACCCACTAAATGAACCTGAAAGGTAACAATAATTGCTGAATTACTCTATTCATGTATGTACTGATTCACTTATAAGTTATATAGTTTAAGTTGTATGTTGAGTTCATATAATCCAATTTCAGCCATCATTTGTTTTCTAATATAGCTGGATACGGAACAGCCCCAGGGTACAAATCTAAGCTCATGATTGAGCTACTGAGATACATATTACTTTTGCTTCTATTTTTTATCTTTTTAAGTTGTATGACGAGTTCATATAATCCAATTTTAGCCATTATTTGTTTTCTAATATAGCTGGATATGGAACTGCCCCATGGTATGCATCTAAGCTCATGATTGAGCTACATATTACTTTTGCTTCTATTTATTATTATTATTATTATTATTATTATTATTATTGTTGTTGTTGTTGTTGTTGTTGTTGGCTAGATGTACGATTAACCGGTTAACTGTAGTGTATTTGGTCAATCAAGTATTGGTGAAGCTGATGCTTATATTTAATTTGAGGAGAAATTTCTTAGTGATCTAACACAACAATACAATGTCTAGTAGCTACGTGGTCAAATTATTTTCTTGGTCTATGAATTTGATAGTTTCCCCTGCACTTGGGTGGCTGTTCAGGTGTTTTTTTGCTACTAATAACTAATGAGAGATACTGCTGTTGAAGTCAGCTAAGCCAGAAATTAATGAAATATATTTTCTGCTTTGTAGGTTTCATTTTATTGGGAAGATTATATAGCATATATTAAATTTTTCTATGTGTCTCAATATGCTAAATCTTCAAACATCTGCAAGTTTAATGTTGTTTATTTCAAATTGTATCACCAACCGGTATCACTTCTCTTGATGATAGTGCATCCTGCTTCCCATCTTAGCTGTTTTCTGCCAAATGGCATATCTAGTGTGAACTAATTGTGTGCATAAAGAAAAACTTCTGGTTGGAGGATCTTTACCATTTTTATATTAGAGATTCTAATTCTTTGACATATTTTGGATCCATCATCTTCTGTTCTGCTTGCTGTTTTCATCGCAACTGTAGGTTTGACTTTCTCAAATATTTGGAAAGAGTCTAGAATGGTAGTGGTCCTAATGGAGTTTGTTGGTTACCAGAGGTTTCCTTGGAAGCTAAACTCTTCGTCTTTGGCCGTCTTTAGTAATAATGTGGCTCTAGTTTGCATATATATGTTTAATAGTTGGATTGGGTACAATAATTTGTTTGGGAACTCCACTTTTAATAAAATGGAAGATAATTGACATCAACATAGGCTCCTAAACACATTTTTATATCTTAGATTGTATAACATGATCTCCAATTTTTGTGTCCTGTATTGTTTATAATTTCCTTTTTAGCTAATAAAATGAGGGTTTTCAGTTCCCAGAAATATTAACTCTGAAACACTTTTCATTGGTTTAATTAATGAAACTTAGTAAGAATGGGTTGGTGATCTATATTATGTTCATCAGAGGCATCTCGTATTGCAATTCTGCAATTTGGACGTTTCTCAATTATTCGAGTACAACGTGACAATAGAGCTAACAAGAGTGATGTAAGAACAACCGATGCAAAAGATTACTATTTCTCAATATTTGCATATATTAGAGTCTTACAATGGAATTTCCCATGGCTGGAATTCCACATTACTGTTCAAAAGAATAAAGGGGTTGCCCCGTATAAGTTTTCATAGAACTTGTTTTACTGAATGTGTGTACTTTGGAGGGGCAAGTAATTGATTTCCCATGTGAGTTGAATCATATGCGGCTGTTCTAACTTCTAAATGAATTTATGTATGACTACTTTTTTCCAGGATGGGAGCCGTCAGGGTCTTCATCAGAATATTATCATTATTCAATTACAATCCCAGCGAGACGTGGTTTTTTGGTTGACTGCCATTGCAATTCAAGCACGTTTGTCTTCATGCCTCTTGTTGTGGAGGGAAGGGACATGGAAACATGCACCAGGATCTCTTTGATACATAAAAACAAAATTTATTCACATTTTCATAGTTTAATGTATTGGAATACTTTTCCATAAAATTACCTCTGCCACATATGTACAACATCCAACTGGCTACTAATTCTAGAATCCAATGTTTTCGATGATAGAGAAATAATGTCAGAGAGCAGGAAGTAGCCAAAGATTGAAAAGAGATGAAGCCACGGAGAGAAGCCATGACAAGAATGCCATTGAGGCAGATATCTGATATCTACTGCATAGCCTTTGAGGACAAAACGACTCATCGGCTCTGAGCAGAAGATCAACAATGCTTGCGCTCGAGCTGGCTGCAGCTAATGTGAGAATGGACATAACCTATTTATTGAAAGAAACTTTGTTATGCTTTAAAACTAGTATTCCTGTACATGGATCATAGAACAGGAATTACCAAGTCTCCTACAACAATGAAGATTAATATTCCCGACTGATGAATTGAGCATTTAACCAGGATGATGTATCCATCGAGAAGCGCCAAAGTGAAACTCCATGGTATGACCAAGCCCATGACTGTTACCAAGAAGCTGTGATTTTAACATGAGGAAACAGAAGAAACTCAATGCATTTCCAAATGAAGACAATGTCTGAGTCAGGAAAAAATAGTTTGGCTGGCCATTTTCTACCCAATACCATAAAAGGTAAAAACAACTTAGCTGTATCATGTTGTTACTAGTATAAACTTTGACTAGTGAAAGGGCGTTTTATTCAGTTACTGCCATTATATTAGCCTTATTTTGCCATAATATTAGCCTTTTTATGTGTGCACGAGTATTTCGTTAAACATATAAAAGCAAGCTGTAGTGATTCCTTATAATTTTGTGGGACCCTGAACCCGATTCCCCATAGTACTTTTCTCTGTGTGATGGTGTTATACAGGAGGTTCTGCATATTTGTTGCTCAATAGTCGATTGATACTTACATTGAGCAGTTAAACCATTCAATATCTGGAATTGCAAGCTAATCTATTGCAGAGGATCATGTCCCAAATTTTCCCCGAAAGTTTTGAAATGGCGAAATGACAAATAAATCTGATGGATTTCTAATGTTTATCTTTCAGATGTGTTGGTGATCATACAGTTAAAGAACAGAACTAACTGCTGGCGCAGGTGGGGATGTAAATCTACAGGCAAAGATGTATCAGTACTAAAATTTACCCAAAAGCTGTATAGCTGTAGAATCCAGCTCCTAATGACATGAAGAAAAGAGAAGCTGAAGAGAAGATGGTCTGACAGAGTCTCAGAGCAAAGCTTGCACAAGTTCCTACAGAACCCGGCACAGAATCTATGGCCATGTGACTTGTTTCAAGAGATCTACATCGACAGAACCACCTCAAGTAAAGATGGTGATTGCCTTCTCTTGTTTGCAAACTCATTAAAGCCTTCGAATTGAAACCTAAATCTTTCCAAACTTTGCATCAAAGCCATCACCAAGTTCTTGAACCTAATTCACCAGTCTGTGAATTCAAGAATTCTCAAGAACTTCGTTGCTTATGATTCCTCTTTTATGAGATTGTATCTCAGTTTGAGTGATGATAGGGCTATTAAAGAATTGGTATGGAAAGAAGGGAAATCTGTGGTAGGAGAATGCGTGCGAGTTACTTCAATAGTACTTGTTTTCTGTCTTGAAAGTGTTACTCTTGTTGGAAGATTTGGAACTCTTAACTGAGTGCTTTGTTGGAATTTTGATTCGTGAAGTGCAATGTTTTGTTGGTTGAAAATGAATTTCAACGTTTAAAAATTGCTTTAATCATATTGGAATTGACACTTTGATGCCCTTTCCTTTTCATTCTTTTCTTGAATATATAAAACTATCATTTGCTCAATGCCGACATTAAAACTAACTATTGCTTGATCAACAAAGGTATGCGATTATTCATTTTTTTTTTTTTTTTGTGGTATACGTTAGTTATCTAAAGATTTCACTTGTGCAAATAAGTGTGTATTATTGCTAGCTTCAAGAAAAGACAAGTCCGTAGTTGGTCTCCTAAGTCCAATCGTTTGATCAAACACTTACTAATATATTTAATACATTTAATATATGACATATCTATTATTTAATTGGTTAATAATAATATTATTATTCTTGCAAATTAAATCAACAGAGTCCGTAGATTTAAATCTTGATAACTTGTTTATCGCAAGATGTTGTGATTGTGAGATATAAGTTACAATTGAATCTTAAATATCCTTGGTGATAAAGTAATATCGAGATACGGATATTTTTATTACGATAGATCAACACGTGTGTCATCGCCCACTTTAAAAGTGAGTAGCTGATCTCACAAATAAAGATGTAGAGACATCTAAATGAATACGTGGATGTTTTGTTAAGAGAATAAAACATTGGAGACCCGCACAGAGATTTCACATGGATAACTATCTAAGTGTTAGTAGTTAATCTCTAATGTTCGTTAGTGGAATTGATCATTTGACTTGATATCGTCATAGTACCTTATTTGAAGACAGTCATACTTTGGTGATGTCGAATGTTACTCTGAAAGGAGTTGTTAATACGATGTTCGGGTATGTCAAGAATCACATAAAGGCTGTGAATGATCAATATAGGATTCGTCACTCTTAGATAGTAAGAGATTATGATCTTCGTTTTATTTTGTTAAGTTGATATCGAAATCCTTGACCAAGGTGAATTCATAAAGTCGAAAATAGTTTCGACGTTTATTGACTTAAGAGGGAAATAAAAGATATGATCAATAAACGAGTCCATATCTTGTAATTGATCGGATCATATTGACAAAGGGATTAAAGTTTCATGATAAACGAACTAATTTAGTTTTGTCACACCACGTGACATTTCCCATCACATTATTACCCTGACACATTTCTAGATGTCAATCTGAGACAACTAATATGAATTAATTAATCTAGGAGAATTAATGATTAATTGAAAAGAGAGTTTTAATTAATCTTATTTTGATTAGATCAAAATAATAATTCACGTAGTTCGATATCGTGGTTGGGAACCTAGAGGGTCACACACATATGGAGAACTAGAAGAATGTAACTGGAATTAATTAATTAACAAGTGTTCGACATTTGTAGAATTAATTAATTGTTTTGTTTATTAATAGACTCGAATTAATTGATCGGATTGATTAACTATTGTTCATGTTTGATTAATTGGATTAATTACACTATATGGACCGGGTGATGTTTAAGTTATGGGCTAAGCCCGCTTTAACTTATATTAATAAACAATTAGGGATTGGAAAAAGTTAACCATAATTCATTATTCTCTTACTAGCACAAGAAGAGAAAACCCTAGTATCTCATTCTTGTTCTCTCGTGTGTATAACCTTTGGAGCCTGAACAATTAAATAGTTGTAGTGTGCAAGTAGATTGAATGAATTAAGATTCTCAGATTCGTCTGCAAAATAATCAAGATGTATTATTTTTATCATGTTTTCTATCTAAATACAAAGCAGATCCTCGTTTGGGAATTGAAAATATTTTATATTCCGTTGTGCATGATTAAGTAAATTCCCAACAGTGGTATCAGAGCCAAGTTTGTGATTGTTAGAAGTTGTTCTATGAATCTTGTAAGCAATTAATTGTTAATTGTTCTTGTTTCATGTTTCTAGCAAATTGAAAATTTGATTTTCATATTAAAATCTGTTTTCAAAAAGAAAATTAATTTCAATTTTTGGGTAAAAAAAGAGATCGGAACAATGAAAGGAGGCAGCCGACGGCCGTAAGCGGCAGAGCTGTGGAGGCACTCAACAGTTGTGCACTACATTGTACAGTGCGCGACTGTCGTTTTGTGTGGTGCAGTGACGCTAAGCGCCACTTCAGTAGTTCACTGTTGTGTGCAGGAACAACGACGACTAGCGTTGCTGCGCATTGTAGTAGTGAAAGTTACCGTTGTGAGAAACTGCGACCGGCTGTAGCAGAGTGCGCTGCTGTAGATGGCAGTACTCTCGACGCTGTTGTTGACCAGGGCAGGAATGGCAATGGGTCGGGTCGGGGCGACTACTCGCCCCGCCAATGACCCGAAATTAATTTTTTTTTTCCTTCAAAATTGGTAATGAAATTTTAGGTGAAAAACTTAGGCGTCGAACTAGTTAGAATTTTTAAGTTTGAACTTTAAAAATAATATGTATATATTTGAAGGAAAAAAATCAATTAACAACATAATAGTATAGTGGTTGTGTATTCTCATACCCTTAAATCCCACCAAAGTTCAATTCTTCTAGATCTCATTAAATTTATTTTCTCATTCCAATATAAAAAAAAAAATTTCGGGTCACGGGGAGGGTCCGCCCCGAACCCACCCCGAAATGCTCCGCAGGGCGGTTAATTTTCGGGTCCTTCGAATTTTTTTGCCATCCCTGGACCAGGGATGTGCCGTCACCATATAGACGGTGGCGGCACATAGCAGTGAAGGAGTTGGCTGAAGCGCCTCTATGCCGGAGCCACTAGGGGCGTTAGGTTTAAGGTTCTCCGGTTAGAGGGAAGACGGGGGCCTCGAAAGCAATTTCAGAAATTGCAGGCCCCTGCCTTCAATATTATATCAGGGGTCAAAATGCAATATTTGAATAAGAGGCTGCTTTACAGTATGATTGAAACTAAGGGCCTGCTTTGTAATTACGAATTGGGTCAGATTGCAAATTGTTTAGAAGTTGTTTTAAAGGTTTAATTTAAATGGTTTTCTAAATTGACTTTAAATGGTCTGACCATAATTTCAATTTTGACCAGATTTTCAATCTTGACCCAATTATTAAAATTATTATTTAAATTCATGGTTTTAAATTGCCATTAAAATATGATTTTAACCCATTTAATAACTTTGACCTAAATTGAGTTTTATTTTATTTAAGAGTCTTATCCTAAATCTAATTATTAATTCAGTTTACCTTAATATTATAATTAGAGCCAGACTCTAATTTAATGTTTAATTAAAATTTCATTTTGATTCAATTAATTTGATAATTGATTAATTTGATCAATTAATTATTAAATTAAAATTCGATTGCCCTCAAAACCTTGATATTGGAGTTGGACTCCAACATGCATTTAATTAAATTTTGATTTTAATTAAATTTTGATAGTTGATTAATTTGATTAATTAATTATTGAATTGAATTTTATTTTATTTAGGAGTTTTATTCTAAATCAAAGTAGTAATTTTTTCAACTAATTTTTGAAAGTGAAATTGATCCACCACACTGCATTGAAATGGAAAATAAAGAATACTGAGAATAAATGAGTGGTTTGAACATATATCCCAAATGGGTGATATTTTATAATGTTGAAAAAATGATTGTCAATTTAATTAGACGTTTTCTCAGAATTAGGGAAAAAATATACAAATGCATCATATTTTATTTATATATATATATATATATATATATATATAATATGAACCAGAAGTTAGATTGAAAATATGAACGTCAAGTTCAAAGATAACACAATTACAATATGCAATATTTATAAGAGATTAATAAAATCTCATATACAAATACTCTATTTCATGTTATTTATAGTACGCCTGAACCGTAGCGATATCTGTTTCGAATAAAGATTCCCAAATAAATAAAAATAGAGTAAATGATTATGATAATCTTATTGAGGAGACATATACCAGTGAGAAAATATATATTGACATAATTAATTGTAAATCTTTTGAAGAGATTCAATACTTGAAATATTGAAAATTGAGATATCTGAAGTTATGTCATAGTAGGGAAAGAATTTGAATTGAAATGATAATTGTGTTGACACACTTTATAATGCACTAGTGTAAAAGCAAACTGAAAAGCAACTTTTATAAGAAAGCACTTCATAATATGAATGACAACGAGGATAATAAAATAAAATATGTCAAAGAAAATCGATATAAAAATAGTTGGCAAAAGTTTGCATTCAGGCTATATTGAACTTACTATAAAATCTGAAGTTTTGGAACCTGAAGTCCAATAAATTAAAAAAATAAAGCCAGTAAAATATCTATATGTATTTGCAAATAGAAAGCAAAATTTTATACTCTTAATACACGAATTGTTGCGCAACAAATATTTCAAAGATTTGGCACTGCATATGAAACGAGATGCAGTAGATGTAATATTTTATTTATCTGACAATGCATAATAAGTGTCAATAAATATATGATTATTAGTAATGTAAATACTGAAAGATCATTGACTATAATTATTAGCTTGCGCTCTTTGATGTACCAATGAGTGATATCAAAATATATGATCATTAATGAGTGAGATTAAAAGGGGTAATCAATACCTAGGCATTTTGGGACTGTGGTAAAATGATTAGAGAAAATTTATTTGAAATATAGGAATCGATACCTATTTAGAATTTCATGACTTAAATTTGGTGGTAACAATTTGACAATTGTAATGTGAAACATATATGATGATGAAACATACAATATAATGGTTAAATGGTTAAATATATCTGAAATATAGAGTTCAAGTTTTTAAGAAACATATTTGATCAAAATATACATATACTTTGCGATTTGAATATTTAATATATCTTGAATATATTCAATTTGTAATGGAATGTGATTGATAGTATAAAATTAGATTACATGAAGAATGGTACAAATGACTCTATATGACATTGACAATTGTACTTATTTTCCTTCGTTTGATATTTTTGTCACATTGAGTTTTTATCAATCAAACAAGGTTTTAACGAGGTAGAGTGTTGTGAATATTGTATTGTATTGGTGAATCACAATTGTACTCCTGTAATCTTAGATATTATTATTTTGCATATCCCTATTCTTTATATATATGAGGTTCTGATTCATAATAAAACATATAAGTTTATTGTCCTCTTTATTTCTTCTCTATTTTTCTCTCTAGTTTATAATATTATTATTATTATTATTACTTTTTTTTGTTATTGTTGTTGTTATATGAATTCCGAGAAATTAAACAATAATTTACTACACAAAAATAATAAAATTAGTTAAAAATTTTTAGCCTAACAACTCTTCCTTTTTCACATCATGGAGAACTTGTTTGATTTCTATAAAAACAAATAATTTTATAATCTAAATATTATTTACACGAATTTAAATACGATATTAATCATTTTGATAAACGCAATTCAAATTATCAGCTTTAGAAAAAATTAATTTAATTTTCAAACATTTGTATCTTCTTTAGTTGGGAACACAAGTTTTTTGGTGTTCTATCCATATCCACTGGAATACCTCTGCAAAAACAACACATAAAACATTTAAATTTTCATCACCATATAAAAAATATATATTTGTGCATTTTCCATATACAGAATACGTTTACGACAAAGTTTGATGCTTTTATTTTATTTCAGCACATAAAATATTTAAATTTTCATCACCATATAAAAAATATATATTTGTGCAGTTTCCAAATACAGAATTGTTAGGATCGATACGTGATCAAGAACAAAAATAATTAAGTGTAAAAATACATGAACGCCAAGATTTTTCGGCCAAAGGCCCCGGAGGTTCGATAATTCAAGAATCATCTACATCCCCCGTTGAGCAATCCATCAAACTTGGATTTACGCTCAAATCCACTAAGCACATCAAGAAGTTCATTACATTTTCAAGATCAACACCAAGAACACCAAAATGATCTCCAAGAATCACTAATTCTATCCACTACCATACAACACACGGATTTCACAAAGATTACTCTCCATCTAAACTATGTTTTACACATATCGTAAAACCACTCCAAACACGAAGAAATTGGAGAAACCACAAAGAAATGATACTCTAATCATCAAGAAAAGAGATCACAAAAGGGAATTACAAATGGACATCACTAAGCAATCTTGTCCGAACCCTTAATCAAAAACGCCTCCCAAAGGGAGTTAAAGAGGAGAAACCGTCAATTGTGTTGTTGTGGAACCACCAAGATTATCATCACCAATTTGATATCACCAACTTAATATAATGGTCTAATTCTAGGCCAAGTATGTGGGCTTAACCAATTTAGGCCCAAAGTGAGTAGCACCTACTCAACAATCTCCACCTTGCTACGAACTTGAGTGCACTAATAGTGAATTTGAGCAACCAACTTAATATCATCTTGCTCTCACACACCTGAAAAACAAGTTATGAATTTAGTACCATATTTGAGGAAATAATTGATAAAAAACATTTATATAGGTTTTATTCACCCTGTGACACATCTCAAATAAAATGTACATTTATTCAAAATTCCCTTCACATGTAACACCTTAAAAAAAAAAGCATCAAATTGTCTCTATGTATAGTGCAACCGTGAAAAACTAGATTTTTCATAAAATGTATAACATGATAATAGTCAAAGAGTATAATCATATAACCAATAAAACCACAATGTTTATTTAGAAGACATTAAATATCAAAGATCATTTAATGACTCATACGGTGCCAATATACTCATACTCGATCATGGATAAAAGAACTATGTGCAAAAAAATATGTGATTTCGAACTCACATAACTATCACACGAGGTGAAAACACATAGGAGGATAACATCCAATTACCAATATCTCATGCATAACATACATCTATAAATCCTCACAATATCACATTGTGTATAACACTTAAACACAAGATTCATATCATATTTCCTCAGATTAATGTACATATTTCAAAACTCTCATTTATAAGTATCAACAATGAACCAATCAAGAACAATATCATCAATATACACTAACAAGAACACCAAGTTACTACTATTTCAACAAGATGATATATAAGCAATGATCAAACTTATCGCATCAAAAGCCAATAAGAAGAATAAACGAATCAAGTCATTTATACCACAACCAAAGCAACTTTTAAGTCATATAAGAACCTTTTAAGACAAAAGACACACATTTACGGATTTCCATTTATCTCCAAAAAATCAAGAGGTTGAAATATAAAAACTTCTATAAAAAATGTTATTTCACATCAGGTTGTTTAAGTTGTCGCGACCAACAAAACCACCAACAAAAGTTTTCATATAACCTTCACCTCCTTCTATGTGTGTACCTATGTATCCAATAATCTTAAAAGTTCATTCCGAGTAGTATCCTCTTTTGATACATAACAAGATAACTCATGTCTCCTATCATCGCTTATCCACTCTATTGATTGTTCATCCACAAAGTCTCCTCACTTCTACCACACTAGTAAACTACTAGTCAACTCAAGAATATGATATAACGAGTGTATCCCTACCACTCTCTCACAACTATCTTTTACCATCAGGACGCTGAATATGGAGTCTCCACCTCACTCGAGGTATCCTAGACCTGGGTATAGTACTCTCACTATATCTAACTCCACCTGCAACTGATAACTAGCATACCTTGCTGTTTTTCTCTCAATTGCACCAAAAATCATGTCCTAAACATGACACATCAACCCCATTAACCGTGATCACACTACTCCATGATCTAAACACCATTCTGGCTTCTAAAGCACAACCAAAAGTCTAAAGCAAAAAATGATCAACACATTTATCATGCAATATATCATGAGTAGTATCACAAATACCTGAAGTAAAAGAAATAAGTCGTTGCTTACAAAGCAAACAACAATCACATAAAATCAAATCCGACATATAGTCATTTCAAGCATGTCTTCTATGAAAGTTACCAAACACACAATGACTACATAAATGCATATAAGACATACAGTCTACACATAATTCGCATTTATCACAGAAAGGTACATACGACACAAAGTCTCCAATAACAGTCCTTTCATCACCACAAAGCATGTCATTTGTGTTAGTAAAAGAAATAGAGGAATCAACATCTCTAATCACATAAGCAGTGATAACAAATACACCAATTCTCATAACCCCTTACAAGTTAAAAAATCACCCTCAATTATTATCATGATCATATGTCCAATTTTACCAGCCAGCCTCATTTTGTGTTGTCAAACCAAAAATCATAATTCACATCGAAAACCCCCAAATCAACACAACGCGTAATCATATTTGCAACAAAGCTTAACACAACAAATACATCAAGTAACGACTCAACCAAGTATTTCAAATATAACAGATTATGGCACAAATGCACAATCAAGTAAAACCTAAATTAAGAAACAATCAAAATCACAAAAAATGTTATTCCTTAATTCTAAGTCAATATATACTAGGTAGGTCAAATTTGAAGTCCATTAAACTAAGAGTTTCAATAAAGTGATCAATCAACAAAATACGGGAATTATCCAATTTTTACCCAACTAAAGTCAACGATCACAAATCCAAAGCAATTAAGACATATCAATATTGAACATAGCTCACAAAACATGTTGTCACCGGCAAGGTGATTACTTTCAAAAAATAATAATTAACCAAAACAGGTTGCTACCGGCAAGGTAGCTATTCCATAAAGCAAGAAAAAGTTAGGGTTTAGGAATATCACCGAGCGAACAATTCATGTTCGTATATATGTGCTTGGAATCTTGCAAAACAGATTTCGGAAGTGGACTCAGCAGGTCAAAATGATGAAACTGCCCAAAATGTGCTCGCCGGAATTTCGCTGGACCGCCGCCGGCCGCCCCTGCTCCGCCACCGGAATTTTTGCCAAAATTTTCAAGAAAGTAGCTGGAGATTCTCCTCGTCCTCGCGATCTCAGTGGTGGTGGCCGTTTTTTGATTGGAGTCCCCATTTGGAAGGAATTTAAATTTGAACTTACGGTTTCGTTTTCTTCTCCGGCCATCTTCGTCGACTGCAACCGCCGGAACTGCAACTCTCCAACTGCAGAGACTCCACCTTGGCCTCAAAAATGTACCGGTGGACTCAATTTGTAGATCGTAGCCTCTCTCCGACTCCGCCTGGGACTGCCGTTGATTGCAACAGTTATGACTTCCTTCTTGCAATTTCGTTCAGTGAGCTCCTTCTTTCTCCCATTTTTGGTTCTGGTTAGTCGCGTGTTCCTCCGTCAATTTCCAGTCAGATTCTTCCTTTGGTCAGTGCCTTCTTCCGGTTTCTTCTTTGTTGTATTCTTGCGGCCAAAATCCCCGACTCCAGCCGTTGGGTTACTATCCTCAGGGTCGAGTCTTCTACTCGACAGTGAACCCACAATGAAGATCTGCCTTCGTGGTCAGCCTCAGCAACCAGGTCGCCGGAGATGGATGAATCAAGACTTCTTCATTCTGCCAATTTTCTTTCCTTTCTTGGAAAGTTTTTTAATGGGCATATCCTCTTCTTTCCCCAAATGAAATTTGCAATTTTCTTTGAATTCTGATTTCGGCCAGTTGATATTACTTTCCCATTTTGGCAAGTTTACCTTTTTAATCCGGCCAATTCTTCCTTTCTTTGCCAATTTTGAAATTGATTTCAATCGCAAAACTCAACTGATTCTTGATCCCAACACAAAGCTCTAAATTCAAATCACAAGTCTCTGATACCACTGTTAGGATCGATACGTGATCAAGAACAAAAAAAATAATTAAGTGTAAAAATACATGAACGCCAAGATTTTTCGGCCAAAGGCCCCGGATGTTCGATAATTCAAGAATCATCTACATCCCCCGTTGAGCAATCCATCAAACTTGGATTTACGCTCAAATCCACTAAGCACATCAAGAAGATCATTACATTTTCAAGATCAACACCAAGAACACCAAAATGATCTCCAAGAATCACTAATTCTATCCACTACCATACAACACACGGATTTCACAAAGATTACTCTCCATCTAAACTATGTTTTACACATATCGTAAAACCACTCCAAACACGAAGAAATTGGAGAAACCACAAAGAAATGATACTCTAATCATCAAGAAAAGAGATCACAAAAGGGAATTACAAATAGACATCACTAAGCAATCTTGTCCGAACCCTTAATCAAAAACGCCTCCCAAAGGGAGTTAAAGAGGAGAAACCGTCAATTGTGTTGTTGTGGAACCACCAAGATTATCATCACCAATTTGATATCACCAACTTAATATAATGGTCTAATTCTAGGCCAAGTATGTGGGCTTAACCAATTTAGGCCCAAAGTGAGTAGCACCTACTCAACAAGAATACGTTAAATAATGAACAACAAAAAAACGTTACTTGTATATACATATTGTTGATAATTTATAATTTCCTTTCCCGTATAAGATTTCTTACTTAATCCAATATCCTTGTAGGAATAACATAAATTTTCTTAGTACAAAATGAAATAAAAGAGTCACATAACTTTCATGCATAAATTGTGTAGTCATATATAATGAAAAATACCCAAAAAAGTAAAATATAAAGTTGCGACTTCCTTATTTCTTTTAATAACTAATTGTTCATTATCTTGTTTTATTAGTCTATTTAAACGAAGCAAGATCTGAACACGCGACATATTTTATATTTTACAATTTTTATCAAATTACTGAAGTCGAGTTTACGCTTAATTGATTTTTAAAATTTGAAATATTTACAATTTTTAAATCAAAAAATGAAATAGAGAGACTAATAGACATTCACGGAATTAATTAATCGACTTCCAGATTAGTACTATAAGAATTGATACTATCTTAATCCAATAAATCGATATTTAAATATATTAAACAAATATTTTATTTCATTAATGTAAAAAAAGAAAATACATCACAACCAAAATTTATAAATACAATTAATTTTATATATAAAAAAATCATTTGTACATCTCAATTTATAAATGTGAGCTTAACCCACAAGATATAAAGACTTTATCACCTATTCGTACATAATTGATTATTCAAAAATATTTTTTTTTCAATGTTCATTCTTAACCACACATTCTTTAAAAACTCATTTTTCACAACTGCACATACTAATTTTTAATTACACATTTTAAAAAGAAAATCATTTTTCAACAACTCATTTGATTGATTTGATAATTATTTTATTTTTTATACCATTTTTTTTTGCTTCCACCCACACATTCAAAAATATTTTAATTTGTAGTCTCTATCAAACATACTCTTATTCAATGGTTGATGTGATTCAAAGTAGGAGACCAAAGGAGAAGTCGAACTATCGACAATGCGACAACGATCTATGTGGGAAATAAAGCAAGTTTCATGTTGGAGTCGAGATGAGAAGATGAATGGATCAAGCCGAGTCAAGGAGTCAAAATTCAAGGGTCGAAGATAACACTTACTGCTGTAAACCATACTATCACGGGCGTAAGACACTCATGGCTCAAACTGCAGAATTCCAACAGAAGAAGACTTACGCCCGTAACTTACGAACAGGGATACACTTACAGCCGTAAGTGAATATATTACGACCGAAACTATCTTTTCCAGATTTTCGTGAATTTTTAATTGTTTTCTGTTTTTTATTATTTATTTCCATATTTTGAATCCTAATTGCGGCTAGAGCTAGATTAGAAGCAATTTACATTATATTATGTTGTTTTTCATGATGGAACAGAAGTTTTAGATGATTATTTATATTTTAAGAGAGAGTTTATCTTGTTAAAGGTTGAGGACTCCCTTTAATTCTTAGAAATTATCAAAGATCCAATCTTTGTTGCGTTCACCCAACGAATTTATCAAGGAATTGACATCCCTTATAGCGTTCACCAATCTTGATTCATATTCCGCATCGTTCTTGCATTGTGAATATTGAGTCAAGATTTTACCGTCAAAATATATCTTTATTTTCATTGTTTATTTCTTGTTTCTTGTGTTGAATCTAATTTAGATATTTCCTAGTTTGTCTTTTATTCCGCGTTCTTTGTCGCATTTTCTAAGCGTGATCGCATCAGGTGGTATCAGAGCTTGAATCTATTACAGATTCTTGTTTTCTTTTTCTTATTTCTTGATTTTTCCTTATTCTTTGTGTTCTTCGTGTCAGCCAAGTTTTCCAGCTTTTTGATCCATAAAAATCATTCCAAAAATTTCAAAAGTGTTTTTCATGTTCTTTTCTCATCCAAATTCAATTCCCTTTTTATGCCATAATCGTAATCAAAATTTCTAGTTCAAAAATCCGAAAATTTCTAGAAAATTTTTTTTAAAAAAAAAATCCGAGAATTTCTCAATTTCTATTTTTCTTCGTGTCTTCCGTAAATTCCTTATTTGTTAATCCTTGATTAGTTCTTGGGTGATATTGGAAAGGGATAAAGAGTGGTACACGAGCGGAAATACACTTGAGGAATATATTTTTTATTGTCATTAAAATGTCTTACTAGGGGGAATCCACATCGGCATCTTCTATGGGTGACAACAAGCAACTCAAAGGTGTGGATAGGAAAGTTGAAAAGAGTAATGATGAGATTGCAGCGATGCGGGTATAATTTGAGAGGTTGATGACTCAAATGGAGAAACGGAATATAGAACGTGATTAAGACACTGTGATCAATCTCATAATGGTTCTCGGGCTAGGAGAGGAAGCATGAGGTTGGTATGGATGATGAGGGAATGGGTAGTGAGAGTAGTGTATCTTCGGTGGCAAGTGAGGGAAGGAGGGATAGAGGAGATATGTATGGGAAGAGGTATGATAGGGAACATCGTGATGTTAGGGAGCATCGTGGAGGTAGGGATGTTGTGGATGGAGACCTTGGGAACATTAAAATGAAAATACCTTCGTTCCAAGGTAGGAGTGATCCGGAGGCATACTTGAATTGGGAAACTAAGGTTGAACTACTCTTCGATTTTCATCATTATTATTAGGAGAAGAAGGTGAAATTAGCAGTGATTGAATTCACGGACTATGCAATCACCAGTGAGATTAATTGGTGACGGGTAGGAGGAGGAATCTTGAAAAGCCAGTTGAGACTTGGGGTGAATTAAAGGCTATAATGAGGAAGCAGTTTGTGACAACTCATTATTATTGGGATATCTATCAAAGACTGTAGGGCCTGAATCAGGGGTCGAGGAGTGTAGAGGATTATCATAAAGACATGGAGGTGGAAATGATTATGGCCTATGTGGTAGAGGATAGGGAGGCTACAATGGCGAGATTTTTGAGCGGGTTGAACAGGGATATTTCCAATTTCATTGAACTGCAACATTATGTGAAACTAGAGGAAATGGTAAACATGACCATGAAAGGGAGGGAGGAGCCAACAACTAAAGGTAAAAATATCATTGATTCCCAACAACTATGGATAGGAATATAAAATGTTTTAAATGCTTGGGTTTAAGACACATTGCTTCAAATTGTCCTAAAAAGCGGGTTATGATTTTGCATGACAATGGAGAGATTAGTTCGGAGGATGAGTTTAAAGGAATGCCTATATTACAAGATATTCGGGCTAGTAGTAGTGATGATGAAGGCTTAACTTATGTTGTGAAGGGATCACTTGTCAATAGGCGTGTCCTAAGTTCCAGAGCTATGGTAAATGATGTTGATGAACAAAGGGATAACCTATTTCATACTAGGTGCTTCGTAGGTGAAAATGTTTGTGGAATGGTAATTGATGGGGGAAGTTGTACTAATGTAGTTAGTAAAATGTTGGTAGAAAAATTGGGTTTAAATTTGATAAAACACCCTAAACCTTATAAGTTACAATTAGGGGTGGACAAAAAAAAAATCGGAACCGAGTAAATCGAACCGAACCAAAAAATCGAAATATTTCGGTTCTTAAAAAAAAAGTTCAAAACCGAAACCGATTTAAAAAAAAAAAAAACTGAAACCGATCTTCTCAAAATAAAAACATAAAATCGAAATCAAAACCGATAAAAACATTTTTTTTTTGAATTTTTCATTGAATTATACAGCAAAATATATTTATACCCACACTTTAATGTGTAGACAGTGAGTCAGTTAAGTATAAATTTACTCACAATCTTTTCGTTTGAGAAATGTTGTCCAGATTGGTAAGGTATTTTAATTAGAAATTCATGACTTACTAAATTATCCAATTGATTACACTATTATTATGAAATTTAGTAATTTACTAAGATTCAAATGTTCTTGCTCCTTCAACGTAATTTCTTTTTCAAATAAGAATGATTTTAGAGTAGAAAAAAGGTTTTAATCATCAAGATTCTGATATTCACATTCGTGGTATATTTTACAAGAATTTGAAGTTTAATTTTAATTGGAAGCTTTATTTGGTTGTGTTTGCCTTTAATTTTTGCAAACAATTAGGTTTTTTTTTTTTTTTTGTATCTGAATCAAATTTAGTTTTTTTTTTTTTTTAAATTGGAACCGAACAAAAATCGAAAAATAACTGAAAATCAAACCGATACCGAAACCATTCGGTTCTTGTCTCTGAAGGAACCAAACCGAAAGTTTTGGTTATGTTTCGGTTCCTTTAATAACGGAACCGAATCGATAAACGCCCAGCCCTAGTTACAATGGCTGATTGAGTCGGGTGAAATTAAGGTGAACAAGCAGGTTTTTGTGAGTTTTTCAATTGGTGGGTATACTGATGAAGTGGTTTGTGATGTGGTGTCTATGCATGTTGGGAATAACTTGTTGGGATGGCCATGGCAACATAATAGGAGGATAGTACACGATGGATTTAAAAATCAGTATAGTTTTTGTGAAGGGTGGGAAGAGATTCACACTTATGCCCTTGTCCCCAACCCAAATAGAAAATGATCAATCGAAAATAAAGAGTGAGTTTGAGAGGGAAAATAAGAGTGTTGAGGTTACGACCTCAGAAAAAGGAGAATGTGTGAAAATTGAAAATAAGAGAATTAAGACCCTCATAAAAAGGTGAGCATGAGTGCAAAAAGAAAAAAAAAGGAGTCCACCCACAAAATGCGCTTGTTTGCACAACGATTGAGGTATAAGGAATCATTCCTTACACTTAACCACGCTAACAAATCCCGCCCCAGTCCTATTAATTCTGTTTTGCAGGTACCTAATTCAAACAATGAACTTAAAGCAGTGAAGAAATTCAGAGGCACAAATGAGCAGTCAAAAAGGCCGAAAAGGTTGAAGAAGAGCACGAGGCATAAGCATGATTATCAAACCAACAAGAGCAAGAGATGTTTGAAAGGCAGGCCAGAAATTGATTCGAGGTCGAATCATTTTCAAGAGAGGGGGGATGATGTGATCCAAAGTAGGAGACCAAAGGAAAAGTTGAGCTATCGGCAATGCGACATCGATCTACGTGAGAAATGGAGCAAGTTTCATGTTGGAATCGAGCCGAGAAGACGAATGGATCAAGCCTAGTCAGAGTCAAAATTTGAGGTTCAAAGATAACACTTAGTGCCGTAAACCATACTATCACGGGCGTAAGACACTCACAGCTCAAACCACAGAATTCCAACAAAAGAAGACTTACGACCGTAAGTCTATTTGTTACGGCCGTAACTCACGAACAGGAATACACTTATGGGCCCATAATTATCTTTTCCAGATTTTCACGAATTTTTAATTTTTTTTCTATTTTTAATTATTTATTTCCATATTTTGAACCTTAATTGCAACTAGGGCTAGGTTAGAAGCAATTTACATTATATTATGTTGTTTTTTATAATGGAACAGAAGTTTTTGATGATTATTTATATTTTGAGAGAGAGTTTCTCTTGTTAAAGGTTGAGGAGTCTCTTTAATTCTTAGAACTTATCAAATATCCGATATTTGTGGCGTTCACCCAAAGAACTTATCAAGGAATTGACATTCCTTGTGGCATTCACCAATCTTGGTTCATATTCCGCACCGTTCTTGCGTCGTGATTATTAGGTCAATGTTTTACCGTCAAAATCTATCTTTATTTCTGTTGTTTATTTCTTGTGCTGAATCTGATTTAGATCTTTCTATTGTTTGTGTCTTTTATTCCGCGTTCTTTGTCGCGTTTCCCAATCGGGATCGCATCAATGGTTTTCAATGCAACGTGACTTTTTTTTTTCACCGACTAGTTGAAGGATTATGTTATCGAAAAAAAATATTTTGGGTATATTAAATAAATTTGTCGATCATATTCTATTTTTAAATAAAATGAGTTTGCTAACATCTTTTATTTTTATTTTTTTATAGAACTCAATGAACTAATTGCTAAAGTTTTTAATATATATTTTACAAATTGAACCAATGAGTTTATCGAAACCAAAAGTTATAGAAATTAAAAGGATAATTGAATTTACTTAGAAAGATTGGATGTCTATTATTTCTTTCAATTTGATAAAAAAAATATTTAAAATTAATTATTTAGGTCAAATTGAACTTAGTTAAGAAATGATAGGTATCGTTTTAACTTAAATGAGATAAATTAAAAAAATTGGATATTGAAAAAGCAAAAAGTATAATTAAAACTTTTACCTTTAGTATTGAGGCGATTTTATGAATTATATGTATAGAAATTGCTCTTATTTGTTAGTTTGTATTAAACTTATTGTCGTGATCTTGAATTTGACACCTATAGTGCATATTTTTCAACTTCAAAACAATGCAATATTTATCAAAGAATAAAAATAATCAATAATTTGACTTTTATAGATTTTTTTTCACAAATCCATAAATCATTTATTACGTTGTTGCATTAATTGAACTCTCATAATTCAGTTATTAAAATAAATTGATAAAAATAAGAAATTTCCTAAAATGGAAGGTAAAAATAGGTGGGAAATTGTGTGCAAATTTATGTGATGGCTATAATTTTATATTATATATATTGTATGAAAAACATTTAAAATGTCATAGAGGTTTAAGAAAATATATATGGAGTGTTCTCAATTGATATTTTGATTAATTTTGAAGACCCTTCAATGAAATCCATTAAAACCTAGTAGTCTCCAATTAAAATTTTGAATGTCTATGAAATCCTAGGGATGACAAGGGGGCGAAGAATCCCAGAATCCAATGAGTACCCGACCTGAACAGGACGGAAAATCTCCTACAAAGGTGGGGACGAGGATTAAAAAGTATCCCTGAATAGAAGGCGGGATGGTGGTCCCCGCCCCAAAGTCTCCTCGGACCCATCCACTCTTAACAAGTCTAATTAAAAAGTTCTCGAACAAATTAAAAACTTCTTAAGGAAGAAGATAAAACATTAGGCTTAATTGCTTATTTCAAAAGCTAAATATTTCATTTCAAATCAAATACTACATTTCAATTGAAATTTTGATTGTATTCACATGATCTCTTGACTTGATAACTATTAATCTCTCATACTCTCCCTCTCAATGCGCTCTCACTTAAGTCTCTAAAACTGCATAAGTCAACTACCGATCATCACTAGTCAACCATCGATCGCTACCAGTCTGTCACCACCCCTACATGCATAAAAAGCATTTGCATTGTAAGTTAATGTATTGTTTAATATGACTCACCATTTTCTTGTAGATACTATTTAATATATTAGGTATGCGGTAAGTACTAAGCAAATGAAGTTGGCTGTGAGTCATTTTGAAGA
Source organism: Ligustrum vulgare (assembly GCA_963555705.1). NCBI lineage: Eukaryota > Viridiplantae > Streptophyta > Magnoliopsida > Lamiales > Oleaceae > Ligustrum > Ligustrum vulgare. The sequence goes on from OY743186.1 coordinate 24,214,836, forward strand.
GAAGTTGGAAATCGTGACACATCTCTTTGCTTTCGCAATTTTGAGCTGGTATACACTTTTAGATAGCTATAGAAGGAAGTTTGTATCAGTTGGACGTGGAACCTTGAGCCAAAAATACAATCCCATGAGACATGATTGCAAACTTGGCATATTTTGAGTCCAAATGATCTCTATAATGATCTTTTGATATAAAACTTAGAATATGTTGTCAAATATGAGCATTCACTTTTCATAAATACTAGCTTTAAAACTAACTAGTGAATCGCTCATGTGATGCACGTGAAGAAACGTCTGGATAAATATAATTTCATGTGAAATTAGATGAATCCTTTAGATAAAATAAATAAATTTCACAAATAAGAGATAAGATCATCATTTATTGGTTTCATATGACTACAAATTTTGGAATACTTCTTTGTACACAACATTATTTGTTGATTTTGTTGGTCTACCATTCTTACCACAAATCAACATATTTAATTCGGAACGATTTGTCACCCTAGATATCGCAACATAAAGTTGTCTATGTGTAAACACCAGCTGTCTAAGAAGTCCTACATGTGAGAGTGATTGTCCCTGACTTTTATTAATAGTCATGACATAGGACATCATAAATAGAAATTGTCTTCTTTGAAATCTAATAAGTATCCTAGAATCAGAAGGGCTCAATGATTTCCTTGGAATAAAGAACTTGTGTCCCGCATTGCTACCAGAAAGAATTTGACCTTCTAGATCATGGTCGCCAAGTTTTGTAATTATCAACCTTGTTCCATTGCACAATCCCTATGTATGATCAATGTTTCTCAGAAAGAGCAATGGATACTGCAAATGCAAATAAAGAGGATGCACTTCGCTTATCCACTGCAATGGTCCACAACGTGGAGCAATAATGATATCCTTATGTCCAGGTCGTGTATCAGAATTCACTGACAATCAATCCGGTAATTTCATCGGAAAAAGGAAAATCATATTGCATGTCATCTATCGTACACCGACCAATAAGTATAAGTCTTACATTTGAACTGCTTTCCTCAATCATCTTTTCTCTAATCGACCTAAATTGCCTTACCAATTATTTGTATTTGTCTAGCATATCCTTTAAATCAGAGACTATACAATCATGCAACATTGAACAGCATTATTCACTCCTACCGGGGGACATTAAAAGATATAAATTAAATTTTAGACTATCACAAAAAAATTATCCGTAAACAATATAAATATATAAGCAATAAATACATAATACGTACCCCCACGACCCTTTTTATGCTTTCAACCTTATTCTCATTTTCAACAATGTAAAGCTGAGCAAATTGCGAAGCTGAAGCGTCATCAGGCAACAGACTCCCAATCTTATGAAAATTTTGACCGTGTAATCTGAAGACGGGAGGATTCTTAATCTTGTCGTCCTTTCCAAATAACAAAATTTTCAAAATAAGAGTATGATCTCCCATAAGAGGAATCTTCACTTTCATTTGCATACAACAAAGTTGGGATGAACGAATAAATCGTGAAATCGAACTAAACCGCAACAAATGGTATGGTTTGATTCGGTTTGGAATTTTAGTTTGGTTTAGGTTTCAATAGTCAAAATCACGATTTCAAATAGCCAACCTACCAAATTTTAAAAAATGCAAACTTTCAATTTTAAAAAAAAAATGCAACACACTTTTTATTGTCAACAAATCAAAATAAAGTGTCAAAGATTAATTTGTTCAAATCCAAACAACCATTTGCAAATAATTCTTGCTCTACAGTTCGTAATTATCATCCAAGATATTTTCTTAAAATAAAATTTTTAATGTAAGAATATTTAAAAAAAATTTAAATGTTTGATTCTATATAATTAGTTTGTTTATCAACATAAATTGATTCACAATAAAGCACTCAATTAGAAACTAAGTACTATTATTGAGCTAGTTTCAACTCGAAATCTTTGAAAAATATGTATCTTTGAGCTCGCTTTGGAATATATTGATTTATTCGTTGGCAATCCGCAGTGTCAAACTGTATCAAATCGCAAAAAATGGTTTGCTTTCGTTTAGTTTAGTTTAGAAAATGAAATGTTTTGGTTTGTTTGGAAAAATTCCATACCGTTTTAAATAGATTGGTTTGAAATATTACTACAAACTGTCCAAACCAAATCATATTCACCTCTACAACAAAGTGAGAATTTCAGATTACGACATGTTTTATAACGCTTATTCACTCTCTCCTCGAATCAAAAATTTGTCTTGCAAAATGAACACTTAAAATGTAGGATCACCAATGTCCATGTACTCTAAACAATCAAACAATAGATGAAAAAGTTAATAATATAGACTATGTGTATAAAAGATAACATCCACTATTTTGACAATTGACAATGGAAAACAACACGTATAAGAAACGAATTCGATAATCATAAAAAAGAAGAAAAAAACACTAAAATTGTGAGATCGACAAAGATGCATCAAATTCCTGGTATTATAGGTTTTCAATATTTCTACAATGTATTTGTTTTTTTGATGAAAATTATAATATAACATTGATCATCTCAATTTTCAATTAAGTAAATTGGGAGACAAAGACTTGTTGTTGTAGAAATTTAAGAATCATAAATATTGAATTAAAATATAACAATTAATATCATGGTATAATTAATTATTTTTAAAAATTTAGACTTAACAGTTAGGATAAAAAAATCATTAATACTATATCATTTTAAAACAATATAAATAAATTTGTTAACCGTTAATGTTAAAAAATGTGATATGAGACTTTATGGAATAAAAAATTAAATAATAATTAAATGCAATTGTAAATAAAATTATTTTGATAAATAATGAAATATAGAAAAGAACGTTATTATGTATATGTAACAAAGAACTTAAAGTAGGATTATTTATAACAAAATTTAATGCAACTTGATTAAATATTCAATATAAATGTAAATGAGAATTAGACATTGAATTTGTATGACTGAACAAAATTATTTATCCATAAGATTAAGACCAATAAAATATTACAATCATTATAAAAATTATTTACATTTTAAATGTAACTTTCTATAAAAATACTCATTAATTTAATAAAACGCAATACAAAGGAGTTCCAATTTTTAGATTTACTAAATAACTAAAAAAAGATTATTTATAAAAAAAAATTATACGATAATGTTTATTTAGTATTAGATGTTTAATACAACTTAGATATAATTTTGAACTTAAAATTTTACATTGAATTTATATGACTGAACATAAATATTTATTTGCAAAATTCAAAACATTAAAAGATCAGAATAATTTTATGAAATGAGAGGTTTTAACACAAATAACCAAATATAAATAAGTAAAAAAATTCTCCACAAAAATTTTCTATAATTAAGCATCATTCCATCATTGGTCGGAAGTAGCAGCAGTGTGAACACAATAAAAACTGAATTTTTTCCCGTCAAAACTCAATAGATATAAACTCTCATGTATAAATTGTATCTTTGAGGATTAGATGTCATTGAATTAATGCATGAATAATAAAGAATAATTGTGGGTATATTTTGTCTACTACACTTCCATTTATTTTGCATATCTACTAAGCATATTTAGCCCTTTCTCGATTTTGCAAAAAATACCAAAACGTCGAAATGAAATGGAGGTGGAAGAAACGACTCACGACTTTTTGGGAACATCTTTCCCCTTTGATCCCGAAATCATAAAAAATAGAATGATGAACATATGAATCCTAGAAATATGTGATTAAAATCACCTATTAATTTTTATTAAAATTTTTATGCCTTCTTTAAAGTTAAATCGAACTAAAAAAATTTCAAATGGATGAATTATGTATGCATTGTTTAAGGTACGAACCGAGCCGACTCATCTCCCAAGGAGCCGGCCCAAGTCCGGCTCATGCATTTTTTTTTTTTTTTTTAAAAAAAGGGCTAGACGGCTAGTATTTTATTGCTTATACTAAAATAATTGAAAATATAAAAATTTAAACCCTCCTCCTTTAATCCGGGTTTGGGACTGACTACATTTAATTTTTTATAGGCGGAGTTAAAATTGTACACGAACAAAATTTTACGTGTACAATTTTTTATTTAAAAGAAAGAGTTAAAAATACAGAAAAAGAAAAATACAAATATTATAGTGTAATTGTAAGGTTTATAATTAATAATTACTCACCAATATGATTGTTCTCCAAATTTCTCAGCCAGAATTTCACTTATCCTATCTTGTAACATCAAACTGCCAATCCTTCAAACATACTAAAGCCTCCAATATGTTTTCTTTAAGCCTTGACCTATTTTCAGATAACACTCTACCATCTGCACTAAAAGCATAGAAACAATCGGGTGTTGACGCTCGTTTAGTTTCCACCACTTAAGAATGTCAAAATTATATCTCTCGTTCTCATCCAACATGCTAAGAAGGTCGTGTGAGAAATACATAGTTAACTCGTTGGGAATTTCATACGAACTATTATATGCACTAGAAGAATTAGAACTGTTAGGAAGTGTACTAGAAGTTCCCTTCATAATCATAAGGTAAGTAAGTAAATCACTGTTTTAATTTTGTATCACATTAGGGGTGAGAGCAGTTTTTCTAACATTTATGCCCGGCTTATCAGCATTGATCTCATACATTTTATACAAACATTTTTCTAAATCTGTGCATGTTAAGGGAGTCCCAAAAGTTAATTTTTTTGATATTACATTTATAGTGTGTTTAGTTTCCTCTAAATTTATTCTATGGTTCATAATCGTTGCTAATGGAAACAAAGTTGGTACATCTTTCCAATATTTTCTAAATTTAGTTTCCATTACTATAATGATTTCAGAAAAAATAGGAAATATTTTGTACTTGTCAAAATTATTAGCAATGCAATAAAAATGCTTCAACACTAAAGGACTAGTGGGATAATAAACACCGAATAATTCGTTTGTAGTATCGTAAAATGATTTCAAAATATTTTAATATGAAATACAAGTTCCTAATCATTAGCCCCCAAATCAAAACTTGGGTAGTGTGAGTGCCAACCATTGTAATATTCACATATTAAATTATCGTAATCATGACAATGTTCAATCATTAAATAAATTGAGTTTCATCTATGTCCTACACATATAACAAATGATTGTACTGGCATACCATTTTCTGGACAATGTGCATCAAAAGCTTTTTTTTTCTTCTAGAAGGTGCTATCATAATGAAATTGCAAGCATACCCAATTTTTTTCAATCAATTTTCTATAAGCTTAAGATCATCTTGAACTATTAAATTTAAAATGTGACACATACAACGAATATGGAACAAGACTCCATCAAATTCAAGATTCATGTGGTTAGCTAATCTGTCTATCATCGCTTTAATAACATAAGCACTATCTAGTGTAAAATTACGAACTTCACTATCACAGTTAAATTCTCTAAGAATTGCAAGTAGTAAATTGCAAATATTTGTTGCATTATGTGGGTAATCAATAAATTTAAATGTCATAATTCTTTTTGTTCATTAACCAAGTATCATCAATATAATGATAAGTAACAACTACATAATTTCTATGATTATTACCAGTACACAAGTCCAAAGTAAATGATAAGTTATCATTATAATTATTTAAAGCATCTATAAAACTTTGTTTTCTCTCGAAATATTTAGTAATGCAATCAGCTCATAAAATATTTCTAGAAATACGTTTGTAATTGGGTTGGAGATACTTTTGAATGAAATCCGTGAATTGTGAACTTTCTACAATTGAAAGTGGGAATTCACCACTCGATACGAACATGGCCATTCCTTCCTGACGTGCTAGATCTTGGTTGAAAACCCAATTTGTTAGACTCGATTTACCAATCTGTAGAGTTGATTGGTTTGCTTCAACCGAGCCAGGTTTTCAACATCCTTTACAGTGTCTATTGAGGTGTATTGTGTTCTCACCCTTCTTCCAAGAAAAAATTCTGCTGCAAGTTTTACATTGTACCTTATATACTGATTTTCTATTAGCATCTTTAGCCGTTGTTTCAATCAAATCGAAAAAATTTCAGCAGTTCGATTTTTTCGTCCTTTTTGAATTTCTGTTGGAGTCTGCCGTCGTGCTAGCAGAGCCAGATCCATATGCAGCAGTGACATCTTCATCAACAATGTCATCCACATTAAAAGAAGTTCTAGTATCTATATCTTCGATTTAATTTACAAATCTACCAAATTGTATTGGAATATATTTGGGACCGAAAAATTCATCAACAAATTGGCTAGAAGAATAACAATGAGATTGTGAGTCTGTCATTAGAAATAATAGATTTGGAAATTTGGAGATGGAAATGAAATATGAAATTTGAGACAATATTGTATGTGAAATGAAATATTATAGCACTAGAATATAACTAGAAGTAGAAGTTGATGTTGAAGATTGTAATTAACTGATTGAGATTTGAGACTTCAGACTTTAGAGTTGAGAGAGTTGAGAATTGAGTTTGTGAAAAAATTGAATAAAAATGGGGTATTTATAAAAGTAATAAAAATAAAATAAGATAGACCAAAAGGTCTTGTGATCGTTTGTGGGCTCACGAGACGACTCCCTTTTCGGCTCGCGAGCCGGCTCATTTTCCGGTTCGTTGGACCAGTCCACGAACTTCATGAACCGAATACGAACTGTCCAACACCCAAATTTTCTATCCAGTCCAAGCCCAAGTCTCTTTTTCCATGAGCCGAGACGAACTTTTAACGAATTGAACCGAGTCGAACTCCCGAACTATCCAACCCGTTTGCCACCCTAAAGATGATATATGTATGCAAATAAATAATCACAAATTGAACCATCCACGTACATAGGAGGGTTGTTACTTATTATACAAGTTGGATTTACATCAATAAAATATTTTAATATCCCCCTAGAAGTATTGATTAATTGCTCGAACGTGTTTTAGTTTAATTCGACTAAGTTTTATTATATATTTAATATGATAAAATATGATAATGTTCTTGACTCGTTATGCTTTTATTTAAATATAGTATCTATATCAAAATAATTTAAGAATTAAAAAATATATAATAACAAATGGAGATGTAAATGAGAATTTTGGATATCCCCATCCCGTCCCGTCCCTATTTAAGCCGAGATGTGGACGTTAAGTCTTCAGTGGGGGAAAACGGGGAACAACATCATCGCCTCAAACCTGCCTCATTGTCATCCCTATGAAATCCTTTAGAATTTGATATTTAAAATAATCGATGGATTTATAAATATTTTATTAAAAAGGAGATTTTAAAATATTTGGATAAATTTTTAAAACTTATAAAATTAAAAAATACATATTACATTTGTTTTAAACTCCATCGTTTTTAATGAGATCCTAGTGGATTTCGTGGAAATCTTTTCAAATATTGAATAGATTATAACTTCTAATGACAATACTAAGAAACTCATTAAATTATTTAGTAGGCCTGGGCAAAATAATCGAAACGAACAGTTCGGTTCACTTCTTTCAAAATTTTAAACGGTTCTTCTTCTAAAAATCAAGAACCATTCAGTTCTAGTTCAGTTCTTCATTCAGAACCAAAACCAAAATCAAGAACCAGAATCGATAGTACAAGACACAATTTTTTTTTTTTTTAAAATATAAATTTTAAAAAAAATCATCAATTTTTAATCTTAATGCATGTTATCCAGTCCATTAGTCATTATAAATTACCTAATAACTATTGACTCATTCAAATTACAACAATAACTATAAGCAAATCAAGTATTTAACAAAAATTAAAGATCAACAATCACTTTTCTTTCACTGGTTCTGTCGTTCAGCTTCAAGCCTTCACCCGCCAGTTTTTCAAAAATCAACAAACAATAAATCTTCACTCTCCATCCGTTATCTTGTTTTCAAGGATTTGTTGAACTTGTGGTACTGTTCCCTCAAAAGATGGAAAACTACAAGCAGAAATTGAAGAATTTTTAGAAAGAACACATATACGCGAATGAGGAGATACGTTACTATCTAGAAGGGAGTGAATATTTTGATGTCAAAGACAAATATGACTATTGTATTCGTATCTTAATCAAGGCCGATGACCTTACTGTCTTACGACTCTTACCAGCCGAAATCAACCATTACTTCATTGCTTAAGTTTGAAGATTTTAGTTTAGAAAATCAGAACAAAAATCAGAACCAAACGATTCGGTTTCGATTCTATTCTTTTCTCTCAAAAAGAACTAACGATTCTTTTCGATTCCTTGGGAACCAGAACCATATAGAACCACACCCACACCTATTATTTAGTCATGTGTGTTCTAAGCTTGAAATACATTCAAATATTTTAAAATCCCACGATTAATGAAATTGATATAAATCTAAGAGTTATAGATGGTACTTAAATTTTAATAGATTTTATAGAAATTCATTAAAACTTTAGTTGAAAGCACTTAGATTTTTAAAATTCATCAAAATTTTAGTTGTGAACACCTCCGTTAATTGCACTTAACGTCCTCAATTTTTGTTCATAATAATATTTATTTTATTTGTTATTCTTAATATTATAAATTATATGTGTAGCAATCAATATAAAAATTGTGTTTTAATTATTAATGGTCAAATCATTTGTTATTTTTAATATTAAAAATCATATTTTCTGAAATATATATGTGGTTGAAAAAATGTGCTACTTTTAAATAATTTATAGAAAAAGTTGTTGAATGAAGCCTAATATTGAATAATTAATGCTTAATTTCTTTTCAATTAATAATATCAATAGAATGATTAATATTTTTTAATCATTCTTAATTTTAATAAATTTTTAAAGATTATAGCATATAAGATTTTCTGTATAATTTCGTGATCTCTAACTTTACTCGGTTGTAGTATCATGATAATTGCGAGATTTTCAAATTATTATTTTGACTACATATTTTAGTAAATAAAGTTTTATTGGTTAAATTCAAATATCTTATTTACTTATTTTGTAATTGATGTGATTAATGTTTTTGAATGAATTGACAAGTATGTTAAATACGAGAGTCAAATGTAGAAGTTATGAGAAATATATTAATACATTTCACATGCATCAATATTTGTACACATAATATTGCATCAAACATCATATACCATTAAAAAACTACTAAATTTGCATTTTTAATGAAGTTAATAATAATTCATAAAAATTATTGAAATCAATAGTCATTTATTGTTTAAATATATAAATTGACGTTTATTATTCAAATAAGTTTTTAAATTCTAATAATTATTGCAATAGAAAATTATTATTTTTACATTTATACATATGCTGATTACGTATAAGCATTAAAATTTTACGAATACTTATTGAAATCGATATTGTGAATAACAACTTTCGTGCATCGCACATGTAAAATACTAGTAAATTTAAGAGTTATAGATGGTACTTAAATTTCAATAGATTTTATAGAAATTCATTAAAATTTTAGTTGAAAAGACTTAGATTTTTAAAATTCATCAAATTTTTAGTTGTGGACACCTCCGTTAATTGCACTTAACGTCCTCAATTTTTGTTCATAATAATATTTATGTCCTCTACTTTTTTGATGATATTCTTATCTCAACCATTAATTAGGATACTTCACCTCATATTTTTAAAAAAATAATACACAGGTCAAAATATCTTTCCTCATGTCAATTTACGGAAAGAGAATATTTTGATACAAATAATTATGAAGGAATCAATGAAAAATTAAAGATAGGAATTCAGAAAATTAGGACATAAGTGCTACAATGAAACAAAAATTGAAGACTTTAAATAAAGTTAAAATGTGGAGCTAGGAATAAATACTCCAATTGCCATCCATCCAACCCAATTCTATCTACGATAGAGTTCAAGCATAGACAAAATAACCATGAACGGGGGACCCAAACCACCGAATCGTCCCAACTTGGGTCAACCAGGGTTATGCTTACGGCCTATAGTTTGATTTATAAGCTGATATTTTTCACTCAAAACCTCGATTTTATATTAAAGAGGAAAAATGCATTGAAATAAATTAAATTAAATCTACATGACAATCCCGTTGGAATCAGATTTACACCTTGTACAAGTCGTCATTTGATTGTAAATTTTTTATTTTTTTTATAATTCGAGTAAAATATGTTATGAAAAATGGTTTAAAAAAATGTGTGCGATTAAAAAGTAACTTGAATAAATGTGCATTTTTATAAACAAGTTAACAAACATATGCTCGATTTTCATGTTATATTTTACCCAACTCATGTTTGAGTTCATCAAATTTTGTCAGATTCTGAGTGTAATAGGGTTAAATTAGTTCTACGGGCTATAAACAAGTTAACAAATACATGCTCGATTTTCATGTTACATTTTACCTAACTCATGTCCGAGTTCATCAAATTTTGTCAGATTTTGAGTGTGATAGGGTTAAATTAGTTTCATGGGCCAAACCAACCCATGTTCAACCCCATCATAGATGGGACCAAAAGTTCAGCATTTACCCAATTTGTGGTGGTTGGTTCGAGTAACACACGAACTATGAGTACTACAACGAGTCCAACTGTCCAAGTCCTAGTCCATGACGTAATAATTGCATAATTCTTAACAAACTTTCTTTAAATACCGCGTAAAGGCATAGGTTTTTTTCAAGATGCAACTCGAGTGAAGTTTTTCTCTTCACCGCAAAAAACAAAAGCAATTTTCACTTCTCTCTTATATATATACCTTTTATTTTATTTTATTTTTTTATATTGAGAGATTTTAGCTCTCCCTGTACCCTGTATGTGCAATTCGCTGCGATCACGCCGATTATAAAGAACATATATCCGAGGATGGGAGATTATATGAGCGGCAGCGAAGAAGATTATAATTACTCCTCCGACCCAGAATCGATCGACGGCGACGGGCTCGAGAATGAAGACACCGAGTCTCAGTGGGCCCCGCCTAAAGCCCCTTCCTGCAAGGTATATACACATGTGTGTGTGTTATACAATGCTCGTCGATTGTGTTACAAGTTAATTGTTTCCTCTTTATCATGGTATTTATTTATTATTTTTGAAAACAGCGGATCATTCTTCAAGATAAAGTTGGAAATCAGATTTTGGATGACTTTTATAGGTTATAATTACGTAATTGGGTTTGTTTTGAGAAGTTTGGTTATTTGATGGGTTATGTGATTTTGTGAACTGTTGATCTTATCCTCACCTTAAATATTTTCCTCTTTATCATGTGTACTTTTTTATTTATTTTATTTTGTTTTTGTTTTTGTGATTAACATGTCAAGCTTCACCTTAAAGTTGGTAATTTTGATGCGTGGGTAACTTGTGATACCTATCGTTTTAAGGCGATCCTGCAGTTTTGAATGGTTATTTATAGGTACTGAATTTTGGATTGTTTTGAGATAAAAAATGGTTCGTTTGATGGGTTTAGAGTTTGTAGAGACGTTGGCTAATCTTATGCATTTAAGTGAGTTAATAAATTGTTTTAGTAACTTCCCCTTTTTTGTTGTGAGTGTGCTGCTCATCTTTTTGACCTGGCTGCTTTGTTGTTAAGGCCTGAATGACTTAATACAATCTTATTAACCAAATAAACCGTGGTTATGTTCTCTAGCAGAATACTTCTAAGACATGAGTGTTGGGTACTTGCCAATTTTAATTGGAACTCTAGGTTTACTGCATGTTGTAAGATCGCCAGTTTTATCTTTAGGTTTTTCTACTTATTTTCTGACCATTGTTGTTCCTTTGCAGGTAATCACGAAAGATTCTCTCTTAGATGCACAGGTAAAAAGAACAAGTCATGTTTCTGTTTTCATATTCCATATTTACATCATGTGTTTGTTGTTCTGGAAGCTATATGCACGAGTTCAATTTACTGAAGAAATTTTCCTCATTGACCCAGAGGGAAGATTTGCTAAGAGTAATGGACTTAATTTCCGTGAGAGAACACCATGCCAGAACTCTTCTCATTCATTACTGCTGGGATGTTGAGAAGTTAATTGCCGTTTATGTGGAAAAGGGGAAAGCTTGCATGTTTGCTGAAGCGGGTGTAACTCTGGTTGGAACTTTTGACCATGATTTACCAGAGTTTTCATCTACAGTTATGTGTGATATATGTATTGAGGATAAGCCTGTTAGCGATGTGAGCAAAATGGACTGTGGTCACTGCTTTTGCAACAGCTGTAAGCACCCTTGAGTTTGATTTTGTTATATGCATCTATTCAGAAATAAGGAAAATATAATCCATTACATGGAAGGGCTTTGCTATTACTCTATACGGTTTTGACATGCATCATAAACTTAAAAGGAACGTTCATCCTGGAAGTGTCACTTTGTCTAATCACGTGAAGTTTATTTTTGGGGGTAAATTCGACTTGTGGTAACTATACTTTCATTGTAGTGGCGAACTTACTTTAATTTTGTTCATTCACATAATTATACTTATATATGATTTAATGCAGATAACTGCACTTTAGTCTTATTTTAATTAAGGTGGCTTTGTCAGATTATTCCTTTGAAGGAAAACGATGACGCAACAATTAATAAATGATGGTCATCATACGTAACTATTAGTTGCAAACCTGGAACAAGTAGATCTTTAGTGAAATAAATGATGGCTATCATTTAACAATTGTCATATCACCTATTTCCGTCAGTCCAAGTGACAAATTGGACAAAGTTACCCAAATGAAATCAAAATGTAGTTACTCGATTGAACAAAATTGAAGTACGGTTACCTGATTGACACTATAGTTAAGTATAGTTACTGGGAATGGAATTTACCTTTTGTTTTGGAATTCTATTTTTAAAATTGTAATGCAGGACATTTTTAGTTCTTTTTTTTTTGATGTACGTCATATTGTTCAGGTTGGACAGGACATTTCATTGTCCAAATAAATGAGGGACAGAGCAAGCGGATTAGGTGCATGGCCTATAAATGCAATGCTATATGCGACGAAGCTGTTGTCAGAAAACTAGTTAGTAAAAGACAACCTGATTTAGCAGATAAATTTGATCGATTTCTTCTCGAATCATATATTGAAGATAACAAAATGGTTAAATGGTGCCCAAGTATACCTCATTGTGGGAATGCCTTACGGGTAGAAAATGATGAATTTTGTGAGGTAGAATGTTCCTGTGGTTCACAGTTCTGTTTCAGTTGCTTATCAGAAGCCCATTCCCCTTGTTCATGCTTGATGTGGGAGCTGTGGACAAAGAAATGTCGAGATGCATCAGAGACGGTTAATTGGATTACTGTACATACAAAGCCTTGTCCAAAGTGTCACAAGCCTGTGGAGAAGAATGGTGGCTGTAATTTGGTTAAGTGCATTTGTGGGCAAGCATTTTGGTAAGAGCACTTCTTTTTGTCAACCTATCTTGTTTGTGCTACTTAACGCTCACTGGCATAACCTGCTTGTGGGAAAGGATTCTCTATCCAGTTGATGTGATGCTTGTATAACTAATTCCCTAGGCTTTAGATCTATAGACATTCCCGATCCATGCATTTGATTTCAGTACCTGTCTCGGTTTTTATCTATTAAATTTTTCACTTTTCTTTTCTTTTCATGTTTTTCCCCTTATCTGGGGATTTTTTGTTCTTTTTTACTTCCTCTAGAACCTTTCTCCTGACACAGAGCTGTTGTTTCATAATCTTGTCATCAATGAAACCTCGTTTTTCTTCCCAATGAAGTTTTTACAAGCCTTTTAGCTTAGATTGCAACGGAATCACTTAACTCACTGTGAAATGGAATCCAAAATCCTGCAAGTTTTCTTTGTTATCATCAGATTAAGAAAGACAGTCCTCTTATCATAATTGCCTGAAGCATATTCAATGAAAAATCAGAGGTAGTTTTTGTACATGGTTTACAAATTACATGATTTAATGTGTCAAAATATTAGGAAATGTCATCTATTGCAATGAAATAACGTGTCTTAATGCTAATTATGCATCCAAACAAATAACATATGCATGGGATATCATCATCTACCCTTGACCATTTCTTTGGTGGTATTGCTTGTTCCCCAATGTTTAGTTTAGTTATGGGAACTAGGCGTTTGGATAAGGCTTAAACGACAATGTTGTGACATTTGCTTTTGCCCTTTGTTTAGTAGTTCCAACTTTGCAGCATGATGATCTTCTAGTTTTCACGTGTATTTCTATTGGTTACATCGATTTTTGTGACTTTTTTTATTCGTCTGTACTCTTTATCATACAACTTTTCCACGTGCCAAAGTTGTGCTCTTAGTTGAATGTGCTTACTAGAATAGAGTAGGAATTACAAGCTCCTAAGTTCCTTATTTGGTGTGTACATGTCATGAACTCACATTCCTTCTTTTCATCATTGATTCTGTCTTCTTACAATCTTTTTATCATCTTTCCATAGTTGGCTGTGTGCTGAAGCTACTGGCGTAGTCCATACTGCTTCAAGCATTGCTAAACACAGCTGCGGGCGCTATAAAGAAGATGGCGAGAAAAAGGTTGAACGTGCAAAGCGAGATCTTAAAAGATACATGCATTATCATAATCGCTATAAAGCTCATACAGACTCTTTGAAGAAGGAATCTAGATTGAGAGAGACCATAAAGGAGAAGGTGTCAAATTTGGCAGCAAGGGATTCAAAATTCAGAGATTTCAGCTGGGTTACAAATGGACTTTACAGGCTTTTTAGATCGAGGAGAGCTCTTTCATATTCATATCCATTTGCCTTCTACATGTTTGGCGATGACTTGTTTTGCAATGAAATGACGAAAACTGAAAGAGAAACAAAGCAGAATTTATTTGAGGATCAGCAGCAGCAACTTGAGGCAAATGTTGAAAAGCTTTCTAAATTTATTGAGGAGCCATTTGATGGGTATTCAGAGGAACAAGTTATGCAAACAAGGATGGAAGTCATCAATCTATCTGCAATCACTGATAACCTTTGCAAGAAAATGTGAGTTTCATTTATTAGGAAGACTTAAATCTTATTGGAGATTATGAAGCTAATACTATTTTTAATCTTGCAGGTATGATTGTATAGAGAATGATTTATTGGGTTCTCTTAAATTTAGTCTTCACAATATAGCTCCATACCTGTCGAAAGGCATTGAAAGGGCGGTAGAGCTAACCATTGGAGGGAGCACACAAGCAGGCTGCAACAATAGTTGTCAAAAGGCAGATGATCAGGCCAATGGTAAAGTAGATCAAGATTTTCTTAGTTTTATATATGAAGCATTAGTTATATAATTTCTGGGGGTGTTTGCAGGGGAATCCAATCAACCGTCGGACTCTGGGACTTCAGATGATGGTGAACGTTCGACATGGAAACGAGCTAGAATG
Source organism: Ligustrum vulgare (assembly GCA_963555705.1). Classification (NCBI taxonomy): domain Eukaryota; kingdom Viridiplantae; phylum Streptophyta; class Magnoliopsida; order Lamiales; family Oleaceae; genus Ligustrum; species Ligustrum vulgare. The sequence continues at coordinate 24,230,096 of OY743186.1, forward strand.
GCCTGATTGATCTCAACTTTCCTGCTGAGATTGATCAAATTGATTAGTAGATTTCAACTTGCATTTAACTTGCAGGACGACTCCTTTGATGGGAACAAATCGCTTCTTTTTGTCATTTCGAAGTCGTCCTACTCAAAATTCTGCAGGCTGTACATAGCGCCTTTCATTAATTAGTCGATAGAAGTATATGTTATGATTTAGCCAATATCTAGATGGAATAACAGGATGCAATATGTATGAGCAAATATTTAGGTAATGTTCTCTTTACTGTTTTGATAGCGTTTTCTATTTTTATTTTCGAAAACACTAAAAATGTTTTTTTTTTTTTTTTACCATTTTCAGAAACGTATTTTGGAAGAAAAAAAAATTTGTACACAAAACGTCCAAAACAGTGTATTTCAACAAAAAATGTTCAAAACGCGAAAAATGTGTTCTGGAATTATTATTTATTTATTTATTTTAATAAAAATTATTCTAATTTGGAACTAAGTTTAATTTTTTTTTTTATACAATTATCCTAGCTAGAAATTAAGTCTAAATATTTTTTTTTTTTAAAAATTATCCTAACTTGAAATTAAGTCTAAAATAAAGTTTTATTGAATTCAGTATTAACATTACAAAAAATATTAAGTGGGAATTCTTCTTATTATATTTCAAAAAATGTCTTGGTAAATGTACTCTGATGGTTTTGGAAAAACTTACATTTTCTGGATTTTAATAGAACTAGAATCTCGAATCTGATTAAACTGTGTTAATATAGACTCTTAATGCTCACATTAGTGTGTTGCAAGTAATTATATTTTCAGTGTATTGTGAAAAAAATTAGAGTTTGAGCCAGTAGTATTATGCAAGCAAATTAATTAAAAATAATTTAAGTAATATTTTACAAAATTTCAAACACGACATGTTTTCCAATTTTTTATTTTCAAATATAGTTTTAAGAAATGACAAATCAAATGTGTTTTCAGTTCATTTGAAAACAAAAATAAAAATATAAAATATAAAACATTTTCGAAAATAAAAATACAAAATAAAATAAAAAAATAATGTCACCTTAGACTTTCAACAGCCATTTCTTACCTTTTTTAGCTTACAAAAATTGAAATAGTATCCAATCTCATATTCATATTATTAAATAAGGTCCTGAATTTCGCTTGCCTATGTCTAAGTTTATTAGGTAATGTACTCCATGGAAGATACTATTCTAAATTGGTTACATATTAATTAAAAGCAAAAATAATGTCCATGATGTATAAAACGTTTGATGATAATATGATCTACTTGTAACTTTGACTAGGTTTTAAGCTTAACAAAATATCCTTTTAGTGTGACACGTGGCGATGTGTACAATCGATGACAAGTGTATTCACCCTTATTTAGGCTTTTAAACTTCATTGATTTTTATATTATTTAGCAATTTTTACTTAATTACATGACATTGATTTTATATAACTAAAAATCCTGACTAATGGAGTGAAACTGGAGTTTAAAGGACGTAACTGAAGAGCTTTGGGGACTTGGTTGAAAGTTGTAAAGGCGTTCATTGGATAAATTCACAAGTTTTGGAAATCAAATTCGATATTACGAGAGTTGGGAGATTTAATGTAGCCAGCCTACTTATTTTTGTGTATTTGGATTTTTGGATAGTCAAATAAGATTATCAAAATATGTTTTGAGCATATTCTTTAAAGGGATTTTTAGTTATATGAGTTTGGTAAACAATAACTTTAGTAAAATAGACATTTCTGTTGAAATGTCAAAATTACCCTTAATGAAAATGATTGTTTATTTTGTAATATATATTTCCAAATTTAGTTAGGTTGATTTGTTATATTTATATTTTTTAATCTTTTAAGTTCTTCTAAAAATGTTTTATATTGTGATAATTTTTTAAAAGATTTAGGATGATCTTTTTTAGTTATATATCCTAACGTTATTCAGTCTGAAACTTCTTTTTCTATATCTTCGTATTCTTTTATAATTTTATGAACTGTATTTATATATTTTGCTGTTTCAACATAATTAAATTCTATTTTATTTATGATAGCATAATCAATATCTTCGTATATTTCTTTTAGTTTAGTTTGTCCAAAAGAATGTATATTTTTAATTTTTTCAACAATAGCTGATAAGAATGAAATTTCTTTATTTTCTAAATATAGTTTATGATTACAGTTATTAGAAGTTGATACTTCTGAAGTATCCATTAATTATCATGTTGATAAATTATTATAAATTTTTTTTTTTTTTTTTTTTTTTTTTTGTATAAGTCCATTCTTTAATCTAGTAAAATATAATAATCTACAATATATTGCTCGTATTTTTCTAAAAGTTTATTATATTTTTCAGAAGATATGTTTTCATTTTTCATTTGATATTTAATATCTTCCATTTTATCTTTCAATTTTTCTAAAAAGGTTATCTAGTCCTTCGATTTTATATCCTAGCATTAGGTTTGAACTGTATTTGTTATAATTTTATTTTCTAATTCTATTTTAAGCTGTAATATATCAAAATAATTTATAATATATTGATCATGATTTTCTAAAAGTATATAATATTGTTCAGATGATTCATCCATATCTTTTACTTGAGATATAATGTTGTCTATTTTTTTCATTATTCTTTCTAACAAATTGTCTAATCCTTCAATAGTATATTCAGGCATTATAAAAACAGAGGTAAATAATTTATAAAGTTTCAAGTAATTTTTCAAAATTTATCAGTGTTTGGGAATTGATAATATCTATATCAGCAATGATATATATGCTTGGTTCAAATGATATATTATATTTTGAAATATTTTTCTTTCTTTTTTCTAATTTATCAATTATATCTTGAATATCTTGTATTACTATAAATCTTATAGTACCTTTAACAAAATTTTCTTTAAAACTTTTTAATATCTTTTGTGATGCGTAAAGTTGCTCTTGATATCCTATTTTATCAATTTCATTTCCATTTTCAATTCCTTTTTTATTTTTAATATTTTTTTTAACTTTATATGGACCTCTCTTGTATCTGAATTTTCTTATGAAGTAATTTTCTTCATTCATAATATCGAAATTTTCAAAAACTAGTAAAGAAAAATTCATTACTTCCATTACTGTTATAATCTATTATATGATCATAATCATTATCGCTACTAAACACATATCATAAATATAATTCATTATTTATTTCAGTATTATCACTATCAAGCCAAAAGTAAATGATTGATTTTGTAATTTCTATTCCTAATAATTTTTTTTAATTTAGGAAAAATAGCTAACAAACATGGCATATAGACATAATATAACTTTTTTATTTCATTATTAGGTCTAATAAATTGTTTATGCATGAATATATGTTCAATTATGCTATGATATTCATCTTAATAAGGACTGTTTTGATAATTAAACTTAGTAATTCTAAATTCTCCCATGATAACTTGTTTTAAAAGTTCTTCCTTCTCTTAATTCCATAAAGACTGATATTAGTGACCTTTGGGTTCACAGGTTTCTGCTATCACTTCCTTCAATGGCTTCCTACCTTTATGAGTAATTAGCCTCACATGAATCCATGCCTTCACTGTATTGTAGCGCCCCAAGTTCTAAATACCCGGTCCACCACGTCATCTTTTAGTCTAAACTTTAAAATAACATTTTAGCGAAAGAAATATCTGAAATTCATTTTTTTTTTGCCAACATTAAATAAACTGTAATGGTCGATAAAATTGAAAACATTTATGAAACAATTCGAAATAATAAATCGAGCCATTAATATTGTAAAGCAATTGACAATGTCATAATTTCTCAAATAACTGAAATTCTCAAAATTATCCAACGTTTGGAAATACGGAAATCATTAAAATAAGAATTTCAACAATTTAACGACTATTGCCACAATCATCCATCACTTGTCACCCTCTCCAAAATCTATAAATGTTGTTAAAATAGATATGAGCATTTCATAGAAATACTCAGTAGACTCATCGTCCATTAATTAACCTACAATATAATTGAACACATAAATGCAGGCTCTTTAGAAACATAGGGTGTGGGTAGTCTCTTCTTGTGCATTAAAGCACGGAGTTTCTCTTTGAAAAATCATAGGCTCTTTAAAATCATCGGGTGTGGGTAGTCTCGTCTCGTGCACTTAAGGCACGTATGTTATGCATAACATTATCATTTATCTTGCAACATATTCTCTTCTTTCTTTCTCATGCATAAAACAAGTAAGTTATGACAAGTATAACAACATAATTATTTTCGAAGAAATACATTCTCGTCTCTTTTTATAAAAATGACTTTCACATAAGTCACATAACATACACATTCACATGCAATCATAATTTAAATCAATTAATAGAGGCGAGTCTACCTTAAACTTGACGAGTGCAAAGTTGAGTGGGAAACGACTTCAATTCTTTAATTCTCCGTACGCTTCGTCTAGCCAATTAGAAAATAAGTTAAATTAGTCTTTTGAAATTTATAGTATAATTAAAATGATAAATTACAATTGGGGACTGAAATTGATGATTTGAAAGTTGAGGGATTAAAATGGATACTTTGAAAGTTGGGGGACTAAAATGGATACTTTGAAAATTTTGGGTTGAAACTCAAATGGATATTAAATTGTGGGGATCGAAATAAGTGATTTTTAAAAATGAAGGGTTGTTTAAACTATTTTAGAATTTGAGGGACATAAACTAATTACTTTCAAAATTTGGAGTTAAAATGATAACATTTGAAACTAGGGACAAGATTTAAAACATTTAAAATTGTAGGGGCTGACTTGAAATAATTTAAAACTGATTTAAATGATTTTGAGATTTAGGAACTGCAATGATCATTTTAAAACTTGAGGCTTAAAATATATAACATTTTAATTCAAAAGGGACTGAATTGAAAGACTTTAAAAAGATGGGGGTTAACAAGGGTAAGAAAAAATCAACTTAAAATATGGAGGAATTAGTGGCCAATAGCCGGATCCTCCGACCCATTTTTCAAAATACCTTTTGACCCATTTGTAAGTTAAAAAAAAAAAAAAAAAAGCGAAATAGATTTATTACTTACAAAGTCCAAAATATCCTTATAACTTATTCAAAAGAGTCCGGCACCTCACCATTTGTATTTTCGGGTCCGGCGAAATTTCTCTCCATAGAATAGTTCGGTCGTTGCAAAGAAGAACTTCACTCCGGATTGTTCAAGATTCAAACATTAGACAAGGTTAGATTACATTTTTAGCTTTGATTCGTACATTTATAACTTGAATTTTGAAACTTTTCTTATGAAAATCGAGTTTTTTTGGGTTCATAGAAGAATTTTTCTTGATCCACCATTGTTGGAGCTTGTGATTTTATGAAGAAGATGAAGTTAGGTCCGGCCGCAAAAGGAAATGGTCCGGCCGGACCTTTTCCGGCCGGTCCATTTAAAAAGGTCCGGCCGGACCTTTTTTTTTAAAAAATTGTAAATAATTATTTTATTTTTAATATTATTTATCATTTATTACAAAAATAATTTTATTACTAAATATAATTAGAATTAACAAATGGCTAACTATGATTTCATAATTGTAATAAAAATTTAATAATTTCATAATAATTAGAAGTAAGATATGTAATTATAATTTCATAATAATGCAAATAAGAAATTTATTAATAATATCAAAATAAATGTAATTATAATAATTAAATAATGTTGATAAAAAAATTTATTAATATTTTTCATAATAATTAGAAATAATAAATATGGACTATAATTTCATAAATGTAAAAATATATATAATAGTTTCATAACATTAATAATTATAATTACACAACTTTAATAAAAAAAAATAATACAATAATAATTAATATTGTTTATATAAAGTTTTTGACGACATCTTTTTTTTCATTATAAATAAATTATAAAATTCTATATAATTTCTTTATTCTTAATATTATTTATCATTTATTACAAAAATAATTTCATTACTAAATATAATTAGAATTAACAAATGGCTAACTATGATTTCATAATTGTAACAAAAATTTTATAATTTCACAATGTTGGAAAATGTAATTATAATGTCATAATTTGTTAATAATAATTACAAATAAGATATGTAATTACAATTTCATAATTTCTTAATAAAAATGAATTAATAATTTCACAATAATTAGAAATAAGATATGTAATTATAATTTCATCATGCAAATAAGAAATTTATTAATAATTTCAAAATAAATATAATTATAATAATTAAATATTGTTGATAAAAATTTATTAATATTTTTCATAATAATTAGAAATAATAAATATGAACTATAATTTCATAAATGTAAAAATATATACAATAGTTTCATAACATTAATAATTATAATTATAATTACATAACTTTAATAAAAAAAATAATTAATGATGTTTATATATAAACCATAATAATAATAAAAAATAATAATAATAAAGTTTTTCCTGTAATGTTTAATTTTCCTACTTGTTCATTTTTACGTGCGGTAGTTTACAATGTAGAATGGTTAAATATTGCGGCATACTTTTTTGAACTTTGATTTTAACATTTGAAATTATTGCAGAATGGAGTATGCTATTGGTCTTGAACTGAGAGGGCTTCCGGCTAAAGTTTCCCATTACAGGGAATATGAATTCGACGAAGTTCTAAAGACTCTTGATGAGTATCATCAAGATATCTTGAAGCGATCATTCCTATGGCGATTCAAGGAATTGACCAAGATGCAATTTGCGGCTCAGATTATAGATTCTCTGGTACTTCGACTTCTGAAGCCAGTAGACGGTGATGCATATAGTTTTTGCTTCGAGGATGACAAGATAGTCACATTCTCGAGGTTTGAGTTTTCCCTCATCACGGGATTAAAGTGTGATCGTGAAACGAAAAAAACTCCACAATTACGTTCAAAATCGAGGCTTCATCTGAAATACTTTGAAGAACAAAGGGCCATTTACAGGGAGGAGCTCTGGAATACTATAAAGACTTGTCCCGATATGTTGGACAGATTGAAATTATGCATGGTCTATATTCTTGAGAGCTTCGTGAAGGGCAAGCAAGCAAAGAATGGTATCGACTTATATGGTTTGGAACTTGTTGATGATATTGAAGCCTTCAACAACTATCCATGGGGGTCTATAATTTATGTCGATACCGTTAACATATTTAAGAAAATTCATTCGATGCCCAAGGTGAATAAGGGCCCCCGGAAGTATGGTCCGTACGGCTTCCCTTTTGCTCTGCAGGTAATAATTTTAAACTTTTCATTTTGAATTAGGTTATTATGTTTTTCATCGTCATAATAATTGTAAGTTTCACAGATATGGGCATATGAGGTAATTCCCGCCTTAGGTGACAGGTGGGCAGTTAAGACGGGGACGCGATTTCCTCGGATGTTAAATTGGACAGCAACGGAGACGCCAACTTCTAAGAAGCTTTCGGCTATCCTCGATGATCCTGAGGTGAGCGTTTATAAATTATTATTAATGTAATATAATATTTGACACATGATTTATAAATTGTTTGAATGTTAATATATTAGCTCGAAGTCCTTCATGCGTTGACGGCTTCGACCGTAGAGGAGGAGCAGGACTACATGCGTGGACTGGTATGTAATGTAATTTTAGATTGTTATTTACCTTTTGGGTTAAATAATTAATCTTCACTTTTGTTATATCTAGGATCAACGCAGTCCAGTACGAGACATGTCCCCGCCACTCATGAGATCTCATTCACCGGGGGCATCTCGCGGACCTTTACGCTCCTCCACTCCTCCGGTATGTTCTTGGATTCAATAAGCTATAATATTTTACTGGGGTTAGTTTATTTCCTATTATATTATTTGGAATTTATAATTTGAATTTGATATGTTTTTGAGTTGAGAATTATTGTTGGAGTAGTCGGTGATATGGGAGTATTATTGAGTTGTGGTTGGTGTTTTGAATTGTCGTGGTTGAATGTTTTTGCTTTATTATGACATTTTGATGTCCCTTTATAGGGTGGCTAAGTCCAATTTTAAGGGGAGACTCTGTCGAAAATTTTGTAGAATCTTAAATAAACAATATTCGACATTTAATTTAAACTTTTGTTATATTTAGGATCAAAGCAGTCCAATACGAGACATGTCCCCTCCGCTCATGAGATCTCATTCACCAGGGGCATCTCGCAGACCTTTACGCTCCTCCACTCCTCCGGTATGTTCTTGGATTCAATAAGCTATAATATTTTACTGGGGTTAGTTTATTTCCTATTATATTATTTGGAATTTATAATTTGAATTTGATATGTTTTTGAGTTGAGAATTATTTTTGGAGTAGTCGATGATATGGGAGTATTATTGAGTTGTAGTTGGTGTTTTGAATTGTCGTGGTTGAGTGGTTGAATATTTTTGCTTTATTATGACATTTTGATGTCCCTTTATAGGGTTGCTAAGTCCAATTTTAAGGGGAGACTCTATCGAAAATTTTGTAGAATCTTAAATAAACAATATTCGACATTTAATTTAAACTTTTGTTATATTTATGATCAAAGCAGTCCAATACGAGACATGTCCCCTCCACTCATGAGATCTCATTCACCAGGGGCATCTCGCAGACCTTTACGCACCCCCACTCCCCCGGTATGTTAATGGATTCAGTTTTCAATAAACAATAGTATTTTAATGATCACATTTACATGTTATAATATTTGAGTTAAATAATCAATTGTCATTTTTGTTTTCAGCGCCCAATACCTCACATTGATGATTTGTTTGAGCGTCTGGTGGGGGTCATTCGTGATGAGATGCATGCCCTTGGGGATGAGCTCAGAGGTAAGGTCGACGCCCTCGAAGTGAAGGTCGACGCCCTCGGAGGTAAGGTCGACGCCCTCAGGGATGAGCTCCGAGGTGGGCATGGAGCTTCATATATGATGCCAGAGCATGATGAGCTGGATGATATGATAGCTCGGATGACGGAGCAAGATTTTTACGGGGTGCCGACTGAGGGGGTGCCTCGGGTGGAGGAGGAGGTGCCTCGGGAGGCGGAGGAGGAGGGGCTTCGAGGGGAGGAGGAGGTGACTCGGGGGGCGGAGGAGGAGGGGCTTCGGGCGGAGGAGGAGGTGACTCGGGGGGCGGAGGAGGAGGTGACTTGGGGGGCAGAGGAGGAGGTGGTTCCTCGGGGGCCGGAGGAGTAGGTGCCTCGGGTGGAGGAGGAGGAGGTGCCTCGGGGGGGGGGGGGAGGAGGTGCATCGGGAGGCGGAGGAGGAGGAGGTGCCTCAGGTGTCGGAGGTGCTGGAGGATGAGTCGACTGAGCGGCTGACGGATATGGTCGAGAAGAGGGGACGGAAACGTACTGTCGAGGTGAAGGAGCATATTATAAGTAAGAGGAAAAGACAACCCTCACAGCATGTTCTTTCTCCCTTCACGGCCGAGGCGAAGAAGAGAGCATTCGTGGACGGCACTTATGTCAACTTATTCCGCGAAGTCGATCCGGCGAAGCAAAAGGTGTTCGATATGTGGTACTCTCAACTTAAGTCGAAGTAAGTTTGTTATGTTTTTGTTTATTTATTTTTTAACTGTTAAAATGAATATATATGAATCTCTAATTATTTATTCATTCAGGTTTCGCTTCGCCATTGGGAAGACAACAATATCGGATGCCAAAGATTGGTTCGCAATAGTCCTCAGAAGCGGAGCTTGGCTTGCCGACGATGTGAGTGCTAATCGTAATTATGTGAACTCACTATATTATTTGTTGATTAAATAATATTTAATTCGCTTATATTTTATGTTGTAGCATGTTGATCTTGCGATGGAGTTGATGCGCGATCGGGCTAGTAGGTACCCGAAATCGTTCGGCTTTCTTGGGCGAGTGATCTTGTGTTTCGGCTTTAAAAACGCTGTCGACATTGAGTACTCAATGTTCGAAAGCAACCCTACCTCGTACGATTTTCCAGATTACATGTTGGATTACGTGGTAGGGGCAGAGCCCGTGTGTGGCCAGTCGTGGACGGGTTGTACACACATCTATATTCCGGTGATCGGGAACTCACACATCATTGCTGTTGAGATCGTGTTCTCCGAATCAAAAATGTATGTGTACGACTCCGAACATGGTTGTTTCACAGAGACCCAGCTCCAAGAAACTCTGATGCCCTTGGCATTCATTGTTCCTCTAATGGCTAAGCGTGCTGGAATTCATGTCGATGATGTACTAGCCATTGAGAGGATCAAGGGGATTTCCAAACAAGGTGTCAGGTAAATTTTCTTATACTCGTATTCTAGTATTTAATTAAATTCTTAACTATATTCATTTATTTCACTAATTTTTTTTTTTTTAACTTACAGTGGAGATTGTGGGATCTTTGCAATAAAATATATTGAGTTCTTGAGCATCGGACAAGATGTCAAGATGATCAATCAAGAACATATACAGAAGTGGAGAATAAAGTTGGCTACTGATTTATTTACCTACAATTGTGATCCATAAGATTTAGAAATGTAAAAATATAGTTTTTATATGTAATTGTGTATATATATTTATTTGTCAATTTCTTTATTACTGTCAATTTATTTATTATAGTTTTTATTTGTCAATTTCTTTAGTTGAATAAATTGCCTCACAAGTATAGATAACAATATATTTTTTGGAACAAAAAAATAGTATATATATATATATATATATATATATATATATATATATATAAACCCTAAACCCCAAACCCCAAAATAGAAAACTATACCCTAAACCCTAAAATATCTTTTTTCTCCCCAAGAAACATTTATCATCTTTCATCGTACAGTAAGCAATTCACGAACTTTATTAACATAGACAAAATAAGATAATTTATTATCAACAACACTACAATTACAGTAAAAGTTTTAATAGTGATAAACTTAATTATTCAAGGCAATCTGACTAGTACTGTAATTGTGTATATATGTAATTGTGTCAATATAGTTTTTTATTTGTCAATTTCTTTAGTTGAATAAATTGACTCACAAGTATAGATAACAATATATTTTTTGGAACAAAAAATAGTATATATATATAAACCCTAAACCCCAAACCCCAAAATAGAAAACTATACCCTAAACCCTAAAATATCTTTTTTTTCCCCAAGAAACATTTATCATCTTTCATCGTACAGTAAGCAATTCACGAACTTTATTAACATAGACAAAATAAGATAATTTATTATCAACAACACTACAATTGCAGTAAAAGTTTTAATAGTGATAGACTTAATTATTCAAGGGAATCTGACTAGTACTGTAATTGTGTATATATGTAATTGTGTCAATATAGTTTTTTATTTGTCAATTTCTTTAGTTGAATAAATTGACTCACAAGTATAGATAACAATATATTTTTTGGAACAAAAAATAGTATATATATATAAACCCTAAACCCCAAACCCCAAAATAGAAAACTATACCCTAAACCCTAAAATATCTTTTTTTTCCCCAAGAAACATTTATCATCTTTCATCGTACAGTAAGCAATTCACGAACTTTATTAACATAGACAAAATAAGATAATTTATTATCAACAACACTACAATTGCAGTAACAGTTTTAATAGTGATAAAATTAATTATTTAAGGGAATCTGACTAGTACAAGTTTGGCGAGTATGACCGACTGCGCCACACCTGCCGCACTTTCGCGGTCTGGGAAACTCTCCAGTAGATGGTATTCTAGACGTACGAACACGTCCAGGAGTACGTCTTCGGACATTCGGTGGCAGTAAATTATCAAGCGGGAGCAAGTGTTCGGGAAGTTCCCACTCACCCTCATTTGGTAGAGGAAATATAGTTTCAGCATATGCTTCTTTCCACAAAGCAGTGGTATAGTACTCAGTTGATAATGATTGTGGTGAAAAGCCCCTATGTCTAGCAACTGCAACTGCATGAGCGCATGGAAAGCGCTCAAGCTGAAACTGTCTACACGTGCACGTGTTCTCATTCAAGTCCACAACATAACCAACATTACGTCCGCATACAACGTTGAATCTAAACTGATCCAGTGGCTCCACGCCCAACCTTCTAGCCAGGTCTAATGTCTTGAAGAGTTTGGTTTCCATGGCAGGGGTGAGACAAGACATGCATGATTGAGATTCCTCACGTCTATCGTGAAACCAAACCTGTAACTTCTCCCTAATGTTCTCAATCATTGCCAGAATTGGTAACTCTCGATCCTTCTTAAATAATGCATTCAAAGACTCCACATTATTTGACGTCATCATATTGTATCGACGTCCTGGAAATTGACACCGTGCCCAATGTTGAATCCCCAATTTATCTATTAAGTACTTCGAGGCTTTCTTACTCTTGTTATCTATTTCAATCATGAACTTATTATAATCTTCAAAAGTGTAAGTCTCTGCCGCTCTCTTAAACAAGGCAACGATCCCAGTACCACGGTACGTCGTCTTCAAATTTCCTTGTATATGGTACATGCAATAACCGTGGTGTGCATCGGGAAAAACTTCAGCTATACCATTTATGATAGAATTTCCGCGATCAGTTATAAAAGCAAGCTCATGGACATCTCCAATTACTTCCCTCAACTTTGAGAAAAACCAATTCATCGCTAGATCATTTTCGCTATCCACTATGCCGAACGCAAGAGGGTATATTTGAATGTTTGCATCTTGACATGTAGCAATAATTAACTTCCCTTCATATCTAGCTTTCAATGTTGTACCATCTACTAGAATTAGAGGTCGCATCGATCTTCTAAATCCATTTATACATTGTCCAAGATCCATGAAAAAATACTTGAAGCGATTGTCATCGTCAGCCTCAATAAAGAATGTCGAACCAGGATTAGTTCTCGACATGTTATGACAATACCTGGCTAATTTCGCATAACTTTCCTCGGGTGTACCCATTAAATCCTCTAACGCACATTCTCTAGCCTTCCAGGCCTTCTGGTAGCTCATGGTCACCCCAAAATCTCTCTGCACATCGTTAATGATGTCTCTGGGTCTGTAAATAGTCATTGGGTCATCAAACTTATGCATTATCTGTCGTCCTATAAACCATGAACGAGCTTGTCTGTGATCATTTCGACGAATGCCCACTTGACAAGTATGCTCTCGTGCATACTTGCGAACTACGAAGAATTGATTTGTGTCCATCCTCGTTGCTCGCAGACGCCAACTACAATTATCATCTACACAAACAATTGTGTAGGTACTCCTGTCTGACTTCTTCACTTTAAACTCGAAATTGTGCTTAAGTGCAATACTGTGCACCGCTTCTTGGAGATCTTGCTTGGTATTAAATAATTGCTGGACTTCCAAATCTTCATCATCTGGAACCACACGTGAACAATTAGTCGATCGTGAACTTGGCCCAGCCTGTGAGTTCTCGAAGTGCTCATGTTGACGTCTGGATAAATTAATCAGATCATTGTTTGTAAATGGAATGTCCTCCTGATTGTCTCCGACTACATCGTGACCTCTATGGGTGATAAGAGGAACTGTATCAGGGATAACATCATCATCCTCACGAACTATTTCTAATGTGTCCCAAATATCATTCACATTCTGATCCCCACCATCGAATTCTTCATTCTGATTATCGAGGGTATCCTTTTGTACTAAAGTTACACAGAGAGGAATAGTTTCCTTTTTATTCGCCTCAACTAACCACGTAATTTGCACATCAGAAGTAACAAACAAGGGTGGCAATGCAACAGTAGAATTAGAGTTATATAGAAATCCAAATTTCATATCATATTCAGATGGATTAACTTCGAGTTGATCTTGTAGTTTGCTGTACATGTCGGTAAATGACATACCTGGAGTTAACAAAATTACAGAAATGTTTTGATCACTTGTATATTTCCATGACCATCGTAGATTTTCATCAACCACGAATTCACCAAAATAAGAAACTGGTATGAAAGTCATATCTGCATTAATTAAAAATAACAAAATTTCAAAACAACAAGTTAATGAAAATCAGAGTAACTGATTGTAAAAAAAATAGTTGTCGGGTCGGAGCCTCGGTTCGGCCGGACCATGCTTCCGCAATATTTAACCATTCTACATTGTAGATTACCGTACGTAAATGAACAAGTAGGAAAATTAAACATTATTTAATTATTATAATTATATTTATTTTGAAATTATAATTATATATCTTATTTCTAATTATTATGAAATTATTAATTCATTTTTATTATGAAATTATAATTACATATTTTATTTTGTAATTATTATTAACAAATTATGACATTATTTTGTAATGAAATTATTTTTGTAACATATGATAAATAATATTAAAAATAAAAAAATTATTTAGAATTTTATTTATAATGTAAAAAATAAGTTATAATAATTATTTTTGAAATTGGTCCGGTCGGACCGTTGCAGGGTCCGGCCAGACCTTTTTTCCGCTCATTCAATTTTTTCGATTTTGTTAATAAACTGATAAAAATCACACTTCACCATATTAATTTTCATTGTTTAGTCTACATAATTATAGATCTATAATTATTATTAACTAAAAAATTAACAATTTATGAATTTTTCGTTAATTTTTGGTTACTGAAATTATAGATCTGTTGAATAAGTTTAACACAACGAGAACAAAATTAAATACAGTATAATAAATATTGCTAAATCAATTTACCAATAAGAAGTAGCGAATGAAATCTTTTAGTTGAGATTTGTATATTTTTTGCGGATTTTTTTAGCACAAGCAGATAAAAAATGAGAGAATAATTTATCTGCGTATTGAGAACAAACAGATGAAAAAAATGAGAGAATAATGAAAAGTGAGAATTGTATTATTTTCGTCTTAATATAAATATGAAATATGAGATAAATGAAGGGTATAAGAGAAATATGATTATTAAGGGTATACACGTCATTTTCATAAAAAAGGGGTATTGTGGTTAGTTTTTAAAAAGTTAGGGTATTTTGACTTAGCTAAGGTTTGACTTTGGTATTTTTAAAAGGATCATGCTACACACACAAAATGGATGACAAAATGAATGACACACCCCTCACATGGAGGGGGTCCACATGTGGACCCCCTCCATGTGAGGGGTGTGTCATGTATTTTGTTATCCATTTTGTGGGTAAGGAATTATCCTTTTTAAAATTCTCCCTAAAATATGACCTTACTCTTCTCTCTCATAACAAACTGAGAGATGGAGTGGCAGAGGAGGCGACGCTCCTGTCGGCCCTAGTCAGCACCGGCGTTATGTCGGCGGGGTTCCGCCGTTGAGTGGCAGCGAGAATGGTAGTTGTGCAAAGGGTTGATTTTAGGTGGTTTATTGTGTGAAACCGAGACAAAATCGAAGCTTGAAATCGAGATCGGCGTTGTGACTTCCGACGATATTAGCGATGAACAGTGCGGCAGTCGAGGTAAGTCTTGGGCTTCTCTTATTCTGGGTTTTTGGTTTGTTTCATAGGGCTGATTGATGGGGATTTTGAGGAGGCATTGGAGGTGTGCTATGGCTCCGGTGGTGTTCGATGGAGGTTGGGTGCAGGCGGTGGGCGGTCGAGGTGATGATGATGATGATTGGTGTTGAAGATGGAGGTGAGTTGGGGGTGGCGATTTCTGCAGGTAGTTGGGTGGTTCTCGTCAGTGGTGGTTTTGTACGGTGGTTGAGGTGGTGATGATTCTGGCTGCAACGACATTGTGTGGAGGTGGTGGTGGTAATGGTGAAATGGCCAGCTTGAGGTTGGTTGGCCGGCTGCATTTGGAAGTGCCGGTGGAGTGGGTGGTTGTTTGCAGGCTAGGTGGTGAATGGTGGCCGTGGTTTGGTTGTGGTGATGGTGACTGCTTGCGGTGGTAGTACACGAACGGGAAATTGGTGGTGGCTGCTGGGGTGGTGACGGTGCTTGGGCTATGGAGATGGAGGTGGCGGCTTGGCAGTGGACTGGTGGTGCGATGAGTTGCTGCGATGGTTCGAGGCTTGCTGGGAAATGAGGATGGAGATCGAGAGAGAGAGAGAGAGAGAGAGTGTGTGGCTGGGGAGGAAGTGTCGCGAGAGAGGTGAGGCTGAAATTGTTGAGGTGTGGGTTGGGTAGTGAATATGAGAGTTTGATAGATATGTGATTGATGTGATGGATGAGGGTTGGTGGTGTGAAAACCTAGACAAGGATTGCACGAAATTCGAGGAAAATCGTACGCGAAATCAACTGGGTCGGAAGAATTAAACTGATAAAATGAGATTGACGAAATTTGTAATTTAAAACGATTTTGAAAATAATAATTTAAATAAGTAATTAAAATAATAAAATTTTGGAAATTCGAAATTTAATTTAAAATTGAATTAATTCGATATTTCTCGATTTGGCTAAATGAACGCGTCGTGACGTTAGCTTAAAAATGGGTGAGATCGTAGCGGCTCGTTTTCATGATTTTAAAATAATTATTTAAATTTCGTAAAAGTTCTCGGTCGCTACATGTATAATATCTTTCTGGAAAATATTTTGTAGGGAGTTTTCTTAATAATATATCTCCTTTAGGAAATAGGATTTGGAAGACAGAAAATTAGAAACTTATATTTTTTTTATAAAACGATTGAAATTTTATTGATGCAAAGAGGATTGGTACAAGACTTTGGTATGGGAATTTTTTTAAAGACAGAGGATTTTCTTGGGTTTCTCACAAGTTGAGTGCTCAAATGATCTCTGTCTTTTCCTAGCCAGAAGGTTTCTATTTATACAATTTCACGAGGTACTACTGTACAATCTCTTACATCATTGATTACATAAAGGATACAATAATTTGAAACTTTTCATTATGTCACAAGGACTCACAAGGATACACATGTTCCTCTATTATTTATTACAATGACATACCCGTCCCTTCATTATTCATTTCCCCATAGAGGTGTCAAGACGGGCGGGTCGACCAGACCCGTGAAAATCTACCCGGATCGACCCGGGACCGCGGTTAACACGCTGGCCCGTGAAATTTTAAAATTTTTTTTTTATTAAATATCATAGTATTGAAAATCTCCATTCTTCTACAAACTCTAGTACTAGTACAATTTCTAAAGCTAAATCTTATTTTTCTCCCTAATAGGTAAGAAACGTAATGTTCTTTGATAGTAATAATTAGAAATGCATTTAGCATTTAGTTGTTATTTGTTTATATTTTATTTAAGTTTGTAAATTTAGAAGTAATTCATGTAACATAAAATATAAATGTAAATTCTATATAAACATTATGATATAAATATGAATTTATCATTTTGTTCATCTCATATTTATAAATTTAACAAAAAATATATATATATATATATATATTATAAATATGAAAAATTCTATATTTTTATTTATACTGGCCAAATCGGAACGAACCGCAACTTGCAACCCGCATGGGCTCTACCCTATGGGCTAGCGGTGGGCCTGGGTTGTAGTTCGAAATTTGTGGGTCGACCCGAACCCGCAGCGGGCGGGCTTTTTTTGACGCGGGCCGTTACCGGGCTCATATGTTGACAGGCCGACCCGGCCCGGACCACCCGGATTGACACATCTATTTCCCCACATGACTACATTATAGGGACACATTTCCCTCTATTATTTTCAGTCTTCACATGGCCCCTACATTGTGCTTCCTTATTTCATTAAAGCAGATTTGTCAAGTAGTTTCCACCTATCCATCAATTCTGTTGGCATGTGGGGCAATTCCTGACTAAACACGCCTCTTGTAAGGTAGCAAAGCTTTCATGAATTTGATGAGTGTCAAACATGTTGATGTATTCCTTCAATATTGTTGATTTTTCTTTTCCTCCATTAGTGAGGAGGGTCCATCCATTAAACTGACATATGCATTTGAATTTTTTATTATATAAGTTTTTGACAATGTTGTAGAGAACCTTAATTCCCAACACCCTTCGAGATCTAAACCATGATTTTGTAATATTTGGTACTTGTTTGGTATTTTTTTCAACTTCAATTTGAAAATTTCGAGCAACATACCCAATCGTGATAATATGCTCAGCAGGATAATACATCCTTCTGTCAATTTCAGGACTGATTGAATAAAATTTTAAATAAATAGATCTTCCTTGGGCAAATTTTGAAATTTCTCCTTTTAATAAATCATCAAATTTTTCAATTTCTTTTACATCTTTTCCTGGATAAATAAGATCCAAAAATTCAAAATTCGCTGTCATTTTTGTCATAACGGGGTCCCCTCCTTGGGTAACGATCAATCGTGGGTATACATGATCTCCAGATGAAATGTAATAACAATCACATTCTTGAAGTTCATATATAATTTTGGCAGTAATTTTATATTCGTCTTCTTTTGGTAAAAAAGGAGAATCATCTTCCTCCTCAACACGAATTTTGATTACTCTTGTATGTTCATCTTTGGCATTGATTGTCACTTTTCGAGAACTAGCTTCATTTATGACAACTTTCTTGAGACTTAGTTCATCTCTTTTAATCGTTGGTCCACCACTGCTTCCAGAAGATGTACTTATTTGTATTTTTGATATAACCTGTATGGTATCAGCCTGTTTGATAATTAACGATTCAAACTGAGATTCAATCTCAATTATGTTATTGTTCAACTCTTTAGTATAATTGTAATAAAATTTTGATATTTCCATCAATTACTTGAAACTTTCTTGGAGAGTCTCAATTCCAAGTTTTATATCTTCAGCTTCCTCTGTGAGGAAATTTATTCGCTGTCTGGCGTCTATCAAGGATTTTTTGATATTATCCATCTGCAAATTCAATATTCCTGCTTGAAAAATCTGCAAGATAATTATTGACACATTTAATATGAACTATATCAAAATTATAAAATGTCAAATAGGCTTGCCATCTATGGAGCTTCCTATATTGAGGTTCTGGTGGTAATTTATATTTAACTAAACCTGCAACTTGAGAATTATTAGTTTCAACAATGAATTTTTTGATAATAAAAATAATGAAAGCTTTTTTGCCCCTCTGATAAATGCTAACAATTCTTTCTCATGGGTAGTATAATTTATTTCTGCTTGGTTAAACGTTCCACTGGAATATCTGCAAATTTCATTAAGATCTGTATTTAATATTACTGCCCAATATTTATCTGAAGTACCAGTATTAACTATTAGATTATCTTTTTCATCTGGTAATCTTAATTTTGATAAATTTTTACATTCTTCCTTTAGTGATTTGACAATTTCTGTGTGCTCATTACTCTATCCTTTGATATTCGTTTTTTTGAGTAAAATCTGAATTTTATATCTCTTTTTTGAAAGATTTTCAATAAATCATTTTGCATAATTTAAACATCCTAAGAATTTTTGTATTTGTTCTTTTTATTCTAATTTATCTGAAAAGTTTTCTATTTTTTAGATATATGGGTTTGCAGTTTTATTCCTTTCTTATATATTGATAATCCAAGAAGATCAATTTCTTATTTTTCTATTATAACTTTGTTTTTTGAAAGAACAATTCCTTCCTTTTTGCATTCACTTATAAATTTTATTAAATGGTTTCTATGTTCTTCTCTATTATTAGAACATATTAATATATCATCAACATAAACAATTAAGAATTCATTAAACTTTCTAAATAAGTTATCCATTTTCCTTTGATATATTTGTGGTACATTTTTTAAACCAGATGACATTACTATCCATTCATATTTACCTTTGGGTGTGCTAAATGCTATACATTGAATACTATCTTTTTCCATCTTTACTTGCCAAAATTCCAATTTTCAATCAAATTTAGAATAATATTATTTTCCTTTTACAAGATTTATTAGTACTTCTTTATTTGGTAAAAAATATCCATCAAATTTGGTATATTTGTTTAATTCTTTATAATTTATCACAATTCTAACTTTTCCTCTTTTTTTGTTCAGAATATTTCATTACCATGAAAGCTGGACTACTATGGGGTCCATTACTAGGTCTGATTAATTTTTGGTTAAATATTCTTTTATTTGAGTTTTAAATTCTTGTGTTTCTTGTATGGTATACATCATTGACCTAACTCTTATAATAACATTTTCTGTTAATTTTATTTTAGCTCTAGGATGATATGGTTTCCAAATTGATAATAGATTTTCTCCATATACTTTTTCTAATTGATCAATGATTTTTTCCATACTTATTGTTATATTTGTTTTCAAAACCTTTTTATACATTATTCTTTTATTTCATTTTGTGTAATTTATTTTTTCTCCCATCTATCACCACGCTGTATTGGTTGAATTCTGTAAGGTCTAAATTCTCTTGGTATTTTTAATAAATGTCTGCAAGATGTTTATAATATTATCGTGTAATTATTTTGTTTATAATAATGAAATTGTTGCATAAATTCATTTCCTAATAATATATCACATTCTAATTTGTTATAACTATATATCTTGTTCACAACTATTTGTTTACTTCCTGGTATTGTATTGATTTTATCAGTACTGTTAATTATTTGAGTATTTTCTCTTGTAACTCCTGTTATTTTTATTTTCCCATTAGTATTCCATGATTTTATTAAGAAATTTTTAAATATTGTTATATCACTTCATGTGTCGAATAATGCACATGTTATATTTGTTTCAATAATAGTAACTTGTATATAAACAGCTAATGAAAAACGTATTTGGTTATTCATTTATTCAGCTTTTCTACATAGTATAGTTTGGCCATTATGGGTTATGTATAATCCTTCACGTTTTATACTATAATCTTCCAATCCATTTAGGAAACTCATTCCTAACATTATATGAGAATTTACCATACTATTATCTATATGGCATGATATTAGGAGATTTATTCCTCCTATTTTTATTGGTACTTTAACTTCAAGTTTAGTCATATGTATTTGTCCATCAAAATTTATATATCTATACGGACCAGTTCTATGAGATATTAATCATTTATTACTGTTTGAAATTATATGACATTCACTAGCTCCTGTATCAATTAGTATATTTGATCCTTTTATATGTTCTTTTTCATTGAAATATTCACTTTTTATTTTCATATTTCCAGCATTTCTATGAAGTTTTATTTTCATTGTATTACTAGTTTCTCCTAATTGTTTTCTATTGGGTAAACTTGTTGATCTTTTAATTAATCTGCCATCTTCAAATGTTACGTTATTATTAGGGTATTCTTCTTATTTTAACTTTATAATTTCTGGTTTATTTTTTGTTATAGTAAGTTCATAGTTTATTGGGACTAAACTTATTTGTTTATCTAGTTCCACAGCTTTACCAAAATCTTTGCATTCTTTATGAATTTCAATATATGATTTTTTAGAATAAATGTTTCCATAGTTAGAATTAGTTATAAATGTGTATAATGCTCTATTTCCTATAGTCATAATTTTATCTCCTGATTCCATTATATAATTTTTATGTAATTTGAAATGTAGTCCTAAAACTTCATTAAAGTTTCTATTTTTTTAAGGATATACAATATTTTGGGTAACATGTAAATATTAGTTTCTTATATACTAGATTTCCTTCCACTGTTCCTAAATAATTGTCTTTTAAATTTATTATTTTTCCATCATGTAAACTTATAGTCAAAAGCAAATCTAATCCTTCTCTAAACGGAGGATTTAAACATTATTTGGACACATACTAAATAAACATATTGGATCTTTTCACTTTGTTTTTTATTGATCTTTGTTAATAATTCGGTAACCATATTTTTTGTTAAAAGATTTAATTTGTGTGTTACTTGAGTAGTTCTAACATCTATTGCTTTTTCAATTTTATGATATTCATTTATTGCTACTCTATCTCTTCTTCATATTCTGTCTAATATTTCCCACTTTCCTATTTTCAAATCTAAAGATAATTTTTGTATTTTCCTGAACTTATTATTATCAAAAGTTACTTTTAATCCATAACCTTCATATTCTTGTTTATCTATGTTCTTATTTTTTTTCTATTTCTTTTATTTCTCTATTCTGATTCTAATTCATTACTTTCTGAATCTTTTTCATTTAAATAGACTTCTTGATCATAGTATTCTTCAATGTCAGATATTTTACTTAGTTCACTTTCTATTTCTAGATATTCTTTTTGTAATATTTCAACTTTCTTTTTGTTACAATCAAGGCTTATATGCCCCATTACTCCACAATTCCAATATTTGTATTGACTTTTGTTTTTCTTATAAGTTTTATTTTTCTATTTTTTATTTGGATTATATCTTCTTTTGTAATATCTTCTCTTAGGTTTTATATATCTTTTCCTAAAGTTTCTAAATTTTTTAAACTTTCTATTTTTATATTTTCTCTTATTATTTTTTCTTCTTTCAGGATTACATCCTCATTGGGTAGGTAATATATTCTAGTTAATTTCTCAGATTTCTTTAATAATTATCTTTGTTGACATATGTTAATCTTTCAAATAAAGATTTTATCCTTGATCCTAATGTTCTAGGTATTTCAGGGTTATCTTTGATAAATTTTTCAAATAATATTTTAAAGTATATTCCTCATAAACCTGGTAATTTATTGTAATACATATCTCTGTATACTTCTTGATTTTCATTACTATAGAATTGGACATAATAGTATTCTTTGAATTAACACGTGTATTCTTTGATTTTACACATATCATATATTGTTAAATTTATTAATCTCATTCTTCCATTATCTTTTTCTCTAATTGATTCTGTTTCAGCATTACTTATCCAATTTTCTTCTAAAAATTCATCTGCAATATAATATACTAACTTTTCTATACCTTTTCTATCTGATTTTATCAGTTCTGTTTGTACATTTCTTTTTATTAATACTTTCGTATCACTACTTATTCCTTCACACCAATTTCTAACAAGTCCTTCAAAAGAAGCTATTAAAAAGTCTATCGCTCTTTCAGCATTTTCTCATGTATCATTTTTATTATATAAAAAGAACAGTATCATTGAATTTGCCCGAGTTAATAAGGCTTTTTTAATATCTAATTTACAATTCAAATCTAATTTTGTTCCTCCATGATTAATAGATTTATCGTAATTATTATTTGGTTCAAATATATCTTTATATTTATTCCCTTTAGGTGATTGTCTATCTCTGATTCTATCATAATATCGTTGGTGTGGTTTACTATATAAATGTGCATAACTTTCATCTGAATCTGGTAATTCTTGTTTGGAATTTCATATTGGAGTTGGGCTAAGTGCTCCTCCTGTATTCATTAAAACTTGGTATTCATTAAAATTTTCTAAACTTAATTGGTCAAAATTTTCTATTAGCAAATCTAATTTTTCATTCATTTTTATCTTGTTCTTTTTTAATTTTTTCTTCAGCTTTAAGTTTCCCTAAAGTTTTTCTTTGGGTTTTTGTAATTCTAATTATTCTCCTAATATTTTTGGTAATATATTTTTTCTAAATTCATCATCCATACTTCCTACTTCTATTATAATTTTTTCTTGTTCAAAGTGTTTATTTCCTTTTTTAAGTATTTCTTTTTCTATGAGTTTTTTGTCTGTTTTCTTATCTTTGTTTTTATTATTTTCTTTAAATTCTCTAATATCTAGTTTTAGTATATATTTATATCATTTTTTACTTCTTTTAATTCAATTTTTACTTCTTGTACATCACTTATTAATGATTTTATTAATATCTTCAGATTTTCAATATATTCACTTATTGACATTTTATACTCTTGGTTTAGTAGTTTGGATTTTTGTACCTTAAATAATCTGTCATACATATCATCTATTTTCATTTCTAATTTTGAATTCTTTCTTCTATTGATATTACTCTTTCATTATCATTTTCCTTATTTTCTCATTCAATTTATCTATTTTTCTATGATTATTTCAATTTTATCTTGATTAATTAGTTCTCCTGATTTTCTTTGGAATTCTTTCAAAATTTCTTCATTTATATTTTTAACTTTTCCTATCATATCTTTTAATTCTTTAAATTGTATTGTTAGTTTACTTTGAATATTTTATAACTTCTCTTTGATATTCATATCTTGTATATTTGAGTATTGTAATTCTTCAATAGCCAATTTATCTTGTACGTTTATATTTTTATATGTTTTCCATAAAAATGTACTTATCCAATATAATTGCATATTAAGAAATTCATCGGATTTTCCCCATGAGCTTAATTGTTGAAATATGGTTGTACTAGCTCCTTTTTTGATAATATCCAACTGGAAGTCTTATATTTTCTATTATTTGTTTTTCAAATTTTATTTCTGGAAATTCTATCATTAATCTCTTCATTTAATATGTTCGATTTTTAAAATAAGTTATAATTCATTATTTGATATTCACAATATTCTTCTATTGATTTAAGCATTAATTTTCGAGAAAAGTACATAGTTACAACACTTTGAGTTTCACTTTCTAAAACTAACAAATTTAACATTTTTTTTAAAAGAATCAGGTGCTCAATAATTAAAAATAAACATAATATTATATCAAATATAAACATAATTATCCAATTATATATTATATTAAAACCAATATAATATTAAATAAAAAACTCAAATTTTGACATGACCAATCCACCCACCCCACCCTTTTTTTCTCTCTCGATGTCTTCCCACCCCACCTCACTGCAAAGTGACAAATTGATCTCACCCAGCCACAAACCCCGACCCCACAGCACCCCACCCCCTAGCCTTACCCCACCCAAAAATGATTTTTTTCCATATTTTTCCACCCACCCCCACCAATCCCATCACAACCCACCTCACTAAAAAATGATTTTTTTTCTATTTTTTCACACTTCACCTCAACCACCCCATCCCATCCCACAGCACCCTGACATCCACCCACCCCACCCTACCCCCATCCAAAATTGATTTTTCTTCTATTTTTTCACACCCCACCCCACCGAAAAATGATTTTTCTTCTATTTTTTCACACTTCCCCCCAACCACCCACCCCACCCATCCGATCGCACCCCTCCACCCACCATACCCCATCCAAAAATGATTTTTCTTTTATTTTTTCACACCACACCACACCCCATCCCACCTACCCACCCACCTTACTCCAAAAAATGATTTTTTCTTCTACCTTTCCCACCCTACACCCACCCACCCCAAAAAAATAATTTTTTTCTTCTACTTTTCCAACCCCGACCCCACCCCACCTCACCTCACCTCACCTCACCACAAAAATGATTTCTTCTACTTTTTCTAGTCCCACCCGACCTCTACCCCGCGCACCCCACCCCACCCCCAAATTCGCAGTCAGTCACTCAAGGTCACACGAGATCGCAGTTAAGTCACACGAGATCATACAGAGTTACAATTACAAATTTAGTTGTAAAACCCCACCTCTCCAAAGTCACAGTTGGTCACACAAGGTCAAAGTTTAGTAACACAAAGTCGCAGTTAGGTCAAACAAGGTCATAGTTAGGTCACAGGAGGTCGCAGTTAGGTCAAATGAGGTCACGGTTAGATAACACGAGGTCAAGGTCGATCACATAAAGTCACACTTCATTCTCAAAAAGTCACAGTTCGGTCATACATAGTCATATTTGACACAATTGTAGGTCACATCACGTCCTCGTCCAATGGTCACACTAAGTCACAGTTGATCACAATCTATATAATTGGTCACAATCATCCATAATTGATCACATATTATTTATTTACTTATCATAATTACCTAATAATTGGTCATAGTCATCAATAATTGATCACAATTTATTTATTTATTGATCACAACTTACTTATTTTCTTGATCACATTCTGCACTTATCATAAGTCGCGGCACAAACTCACAATTAGTCAATATTTTGATCACATTTACCTATAATTGATCAAAATTATCATATAATAGGTACATATTATTCATTTATTAGTTATAATTTACTCGTTTCCTCAATCACAATTAGTTAATATTTTTGTCACAATTACCTAATATTTGGTCATATTCCTTATTCTTTGTTTTTTTGGTCACATCCCCCATTTCTCACAAGTCACAAGTCACAATTTGAACACACAAGGTCACAGTTCGGTCACACAAAGTCTCAGTTCTGTCACACAAGGTCACAGTTCAATCACACGATGTCATAGTTCGGTCAAATGTGTTACCAAACCGTGACTTCGTGTGACCGACAGCGACTCTATGTGATCGAACCGTAACTTTGTGTGATTGAATTTTGCAACTAAACCAATCGTGATCTAACTATGACCTCGTGTGACCTAACTGCAACTTTGTGTGATCAAACTATGACCTTGTATAACCAACTGTGACTTTAGGAATAAGTAGGTAGGTGGGTGGGGTTTTTCAACTAAATTTACAATTATGACATTGTGTGACCAATTGTGACATTGTGTGACCTGTTGTGACTTTGCATGTGGGGTGGGATGATCGAATTATTAGGTAAGTGTAACCAAACTGTCACCTAAATATGACTTTGTGTGACTTGTGACGAGTGCGAAATGTGACCAATTATTAGGTAATTGTGACAAAAAATATTAACCAATCGTGAAAAAAAAAGTAAGTTGTGACTGATAAATAAATAATATGTGATCAACTACAAATGATTGTGCCAATTATACTAGAGGTTGTGACCATCTATAACTTTATGTGACCATTGGAGGAGGAAAAGCAGAAGAATTTTTTTTTTGGATGGGGTTGGTTTGTTGAGTGGGTGGCAGGGTAGGGACGGGGTGTGAAAATTGAAAGAAGAAAAATCATTTTTTGGGTAGGGGTGGGGTTGGTGGGTGAGGGTGTAGGGTCGAGACGGAGTGTGGAAAAGAAAAAAAAATCAATTTTGGGTGGGGTCAGTTGGTTCGGTGGGTGGCAGGGTAGGGTCGGGAGCGAGGTGGGTGGGGTGTGGAAAATTGTAGGAAAAAATCATTTTGGGGGGGGTGGGGGTGGGTAGGATTGGGATGGGTGGATGCAAGGGTAGGGTCTGGGTGGAGTGTGAAAAAGTGGAAGAAAAAAATCATTTTTAGGTGGGTTTGGGTTGGGGTCGATTGGTTGTTTGGGTAGGTGGCAGGTAGGTAGATAGGATCGGGACGGGGAGGGCGGGATATGAAAAATTAGAAGAAAAAAATCATTTTTGGGTGAGGTGAGTGGTGGGGTAGGGTCTGGATGGGGGTGGGTCGAAAATCATGGAGAGATAAAAAATAAAAAAAAAACCTCATTTTTGTGGGGTGGGGTGGACAAGGCGGTGTTGGGGTGGGGTTGGTGGGGGTGTGGAAAAGTGGAAGGAAAAAAATCATTTTTGGTGTGGCATGGCCAGGGTGGTGTCGGACTGGGTGAGGGTAGGTGGAAAAGTAGAAGGAAAAAAATCATTTTGGCGGTGGGTGGGGTTGGGTGCGGTAGGGTGAGGGGCGAGGCAGGTGCGGTGTTGTCGTGGTCTGTGGTTGGAGTAAGATCAATTTGTCATTTTGCGATGAGGTGGGGTAGGGTCGAGTGTGATTGAGTTTGGTTGGGGTGGGATTGGGTGGGATGGGGAAGTGTAAGAGTAAGAAAATATCGAGAGAGAAAAAAAAAACTATTTTTGGGGTGGGGTAGGATATGGGTGGTGAGGTGGGGTGGGATCTGGTGCTGTGGCTAGAGTGAGATTAATTTGTCACTTTGCGATGAGTTGGGGTAGGGTTGAGTGGGGATGGGGAATGATAGGAAAATATCGAAAAGAAAAAAAATAAAAATTATTTTTGGTGTAGGGTGGGTAGGATATGGTGGGTTGGTGGTGGGGGTATGGTCTGGATGGGGTGGGTGGCGGGGTAGGGTAGGAAAACATGGAAAGATAAAAAAAAAAAAAAAAAACCTCATTTTTGTGGGGTGGGGTGGGGTGGGCAGGGTGTGGTTGGTAGGGGTGTGAAAAAATAGAAGGAAAAAAAATCATTTTTGGGGTTGGTTAGGAATGGGTAGGGTGGTGTCGGTTGGGTGGGAGTAGGTGGAAAAGTAGAAGGAAAA